>JAZKJV010001829.1:0-314526 GCA_037367405.1 Ottelia alismoides | reverse complement strand
TCATCCGCCCATGCCTCTTCCCTAGATCTCCACGTGGCACTCTGTCGCCCCCTCGATCCTCCATCCATCGATTCAATCCTCACCGATCATTTCCACTTTGATTCTAGCCCTCTAATCCTATGCCCGGATTTCATTCACGATCGTTCACCTCCGCCTGTACCTACTCTCGCCACGTGGCACCACCCATCACCCTTCGATCGAACCGCCTGACCTAATCCAGGCCTTTCCTTCGCGGTCACTGCTCCACCGTTGGATTGCGAGATCCAACGGCAGGGACTCATCTCCTACCTCCTGAAGATCTCTCTCCCACGTCATCCACCTCACCAACCCTCTTTGCTCTTCCCATTTTTCCAACCATATCATCCACCATCTCCACTTCCCTATGAGCCCACGGTGGTGCCCGAACATCCACCATCCTCGCGGGACAATCCTTACTCCACGTTGTCCTCCCACTCACTCCATATCTCCACGCGAACCACCTTCCCCATCACCGGAGTCGCTACCTTGTCTCTATAAATACCTCAACTCCGGCCACCTTCAACCCTATCCGCCCATGCACGAGAAACCCTAGAGCTCCATTCCACCAACTTGTGACAGGGATTATGCTTGAAACCGAGCGACGACAGCGGTTCTTCTCCAGCGAGATCCACGACGAATCTTCACCATGCAGCAGCTCCACCATCGAGCAGCTCGAGCTCGGGCACATGTCGGCCCTAGAGTGATGACCGATGGCTCCCTTTCGAGCCTCAATTCCCAGGTAGAATCATCCATATTCTTCTATGATCTTCATTTTCTTCCTCTTCTATCTTCTCCTAATTTATTAGGCTTTTGTACTCGACATCACCTTCCACTGACCATCGCTCAAGCTCTGCATCAGAGCAGCCATCTTCGCACACCTCTCCATTCATCTCCACGACCTCTCAGATCACTGATCACTCTGACCACTGCTCCGCTGATCGCAGCAGAGGAACATCTTAGCCCGTTCACCCATTCTGCTTCGCAAGGCCTCGCCCCCCCACTTCACGCGCATCACGTTGAACGCCTCGTCAACATTTCTAACATTACAGGATCTTCCTTCGTCACTGGCTGGACCTCTCGCTGAAGCTTCTTTGAGCTCCTTAGTCTCTAACATACATACCATGTTTACTTCTTCCGGGACCAACGGCTGCTTCGTCAAGCTTCGACGAATCCAATCAGCCATTCATGAGTAACCAAGGGTCTTCACTGAGCAAGGAAGAAGGCAGCAGAGCTATCTGCCCCTCGCCGGAGCCCAGGCAAGCCCACCGTAGGAGGCGGCAGTGAGGTGGAACTCGATGCATAGTTACCGTCCAATCGTCTTGATCGGACGGTCCACAATGCTCCACGTTGCACTCTTCAGGAGCTCCAGCCACCATCGGATCCTTAGGGATCTAACGGTCCATCTTCGGCCTCATCATCAGCTCTGAGCCTCTTCCCCGCCCCTAAGACTCGGAGCATCCGAGCCTCATCCAAAGCTACGTCGAAGAACGTCTGAGCCTGCAGAACACCCGAAGCAGCGTCGAGCCTCCGACAATTCCCGATCCTAGATCTCACATGGTCTTCAAGTGTGGTCAGGATAATTTACATCGAGTCCCCTAGAAGTTTTGGGAACTACACTTCAGTCCCTACCAAGTAGCATCGCGTGTGGTGCACGTGATCTAGTGGATAAATTGCATGCATATCATATACATTATAGGTAATTGCATTTTAGTCCCTATAAGCATGTTTCTGATTTAATCAATTTTATTAGTCTTTGCAATTACACCCATGTGTTTGCATGTTTATTTAGGCACTCATTTTATAATTCCAAAAATTGCATGTTGTAGAGAAACTTGTGCTCTATCATTGTGAAGACTTATTACATTTTTAAGAGCTTCGAGGAATTTAATATAATTCTTTTTGTGAAAATTTACATAGTTTGCCCACGATGTGAATTTAATTGCATATTAAATCATTTGTTTCTCCAAAAATCACAAAAATCACCATAGATCTAGTTTAAGTTGTTCTACATCGTGTCCAAAAATCACATCATTTGCACGCATAACGAGGCCTTAACAAATTAATTATTAATTTTCTTAATTGATTTCTAATAGGTCCAAAATTCATCATTTTTTGAGGTCTAATAATTTTCTCGGATTCATATCACATAAACGTATCTTAGCTAATTCTAGTTTCTGAAGATGATTTAATTGTTATTTATTAAAATTAATTTTGCAAAAATCACCCTGCATTCTTTTTTAATTCATATTTAATTTACATAGAGTCGAAAAATTCAAAAAATTTACAGTAGCTTATTTTCATTGCATTTCATATTCTGGCCAAGTTTCATAATTTTTGGACTTAATTTGACCATACTTCATATTTTAACCTTCAAATTTGGCTTGAATTGCATCGCATTTTCTTAATTGCATAAAATTACAATAAAAGCCTCCGGAAAACTTGACATCGAAATTGACTTCGAATTAAACTAAGGAAAAAACCCGCCTCCCTAAGTTCGAACTTGGGCTTGCCCACGTAAAATAAAAAAAATTTGCCACTTGCGTTTAATTTGACATTAATCAAAGTGGTTTTGATTAGTCCGTTTTGCCTAACTACAACGAACACACATTAAATTTAATCGATAATTCGATTGAATTAAGTTTGGTAAACCGGTGCTCTTCAAATGGCGTCGTTGTCGGGGAGGCATGGCTTAGGTTTAATTTCTTGAAAATTTAGATTTTAGGTCGCCCATCCCCGGGTAGTCTGTTTCCCGATTTCTCTTGTGAATATTTTTTTGTTCAATTTTCATCATTATTTATTCTGTATTGTCCTTTCCATGGCCATCATTTATTTTTGTGCGAGGAATACGAGGAGTCGAAGGTGCTTCGCCAAGCAAGCCGAGGAACATGCATCGTAATAAATTGAAGTGATATTTGAGAGGACTTGTAAATTTTTTTGCATTTCTAGTGTTTCCCCTTTGGGTTCTCACGCGTGTAAGTCATATAAAAAGAGTCCCCGCGTGCTGTGTGGTTGCCTAATGTAAGATAGAACCTGCACTTGCAGCTCTTAGAGCTCTCTTAGGACTATTTGTGCTCGTAAATATAGGATCACACTTCACCATTAAAAGACGCACTCAGACCATAGGACTTTAGCCAAATTTAACTTGTTCTTCACTCGCTAATAGAACTGCTTGTGTAAAAGCGGCTTTTCCCGCTTGCATCCATATAGTTTAAAATTTCAATTCTGTTTTGCATCCCGCATATAGAGCGCGAGGATCACTGTAAGTCTTCTGAACTTGGCATACATCGTTGTTTTATCGTGCATAGGTTTTTCTCAACTCCTTCTCCCTTGATTTTCTAACTTTGAATTAAAGGAAATTGGGACTGGACAATAGGCGTGCCTTGTGTGTGGACTAATCAAGTGGTCACCTAACTTAAAATCGGGACTGCTAAACAAATTGATCAAAAATCAAATAAAATCAGTAAGTCTGTTTGTGGGAGAATAACCCCGACCTCGATTTTAGGCTGAGTGAGGGTAAAGAGTTTGTGTGCACACCCTAAGGAAGAGGTAAAATCCCTGCCCTCTGTATCGCGTACCCTGATCCGAGCAAATATCTCATGCTGAATTATGGGTTCAACTGACCAGCACCGAGTAGCCTCCACCTGCTCCAGTAGGTAGATAGTGGTGAAATTACGGTGCACCACGACAAGTTGCTAGTAGCCTCCGCCTGCTCCGATAGGTAGATAGGGGCGAAGTTGAATCCTTGTCAGCCTCTTCCTACTTCGGTAGGTAGATAGGGGCAGGTCCTTGAACTCTCATCAAGTGATAGGAGCGAAGAAAGGAAGGGCGTTGGCATCTTAGGCGACAGATTAAACAGGGGATACGCATCCGGCTTTGAGCCGAATCCCCTAGCGTAATCCTTGCTATTTTTCTGAAAAATCACACTTAAAATCAACCAGATTAATCAGACCCGACTTCGAGTCCTTCACCGTGTTGAGTGTGAACTAAGGGTTTGCTCTTGCATTTGTTTTTGTGTGTTATCCTGTGTAATTGCACGTTTTCTACCTCGATATGCTTATATTCATCCTTTCCTCTTTAAGATGTTAGGATATTGGTCCCCATACCCTAAGAACTCTAGTCATTCCTCCTCGACCATATATAATTCATCTTCACCTTCTCTTTTTCCATATATCCTCCGCCATCCACTGATGAATCTCCATTTCATCACCTTTATTCTATCATTTTGGCCTCAAAAACCCCAGCAAATGCATGTAAATAGCATCAAATTGTACATTATAGCATTCATTACTCATTGTATTTATTTTACATTAAATAAGGTTTTACTGCCAAAATTATAGAATAAAGAGGAGAAAAGAAAAAGGAATAAAATATTGTAAATATTTTATGACCCAAACCCCGAGACCAAGGCCAGCATGGTATTGGTCGACAAGGAATAAAGTAGGGGGAGATAAGGGCCAGTGTATAATAAATACCTCATTTATTCATGCATTTATTTATGCATTTTTGATACCTATTTTGTACATAATTATTTATTCATCAAATAAAGAAATATTGTACATGAAAGTTATAGATAATAATATGAATAAAAATGCAAAATTGAGTTTGAACAAAAATAATCCCCAGTGTACATTTTATACACAGAATAAAAAGCCAAAATCTCAACTTCAAAGACCCATATCTTGCAAATAAAAACTCCAAATCACCCAAACTCACCTCTAATTGTATATAGCATTCCATAAATTAATTAATAAAATTGGTTTCATAATTTTTGGAGTCCATATGCAGAAGTTAGGTTTTTGGCCCTTCTTGTATATAGGACTGATTAAAATATTCACTTATTCAATATTTATTATTTGTACAAATTCATATTTTTAGAATTTTGTAAATAATGTACTTAATGCATACACATGAAAGAAGTTGGAGAAAACCAAAATTAATTTGTAAAATAAAATAAGTCTACAAATTCATAGACAAAATACCTATGACATATACCTATCTATAAATAAAAAGGGTTTTAATCCTTGATTCTTTTGCCCTTCTATATTTTTATAATAATGTATACATTATACATAACTCATTAAAAATACAAAACCAAAATCAAAATCAAGAAAATATATTAAATAAATTAAGTGTATAAAATTCATAGATAAAACACCTATAAGTATACCTACAAACATCTATACCTATTTATTTAAAAATACACATAAACTCATAAAAATCAAACAAAAATATCTTCATACTCACAAAAATAAATTATAAATTTGTAAAATAAGTCCATAAAATAATAAAAGAAAATAAACAAATTAAAAATAAAATACATGAAAATACATGTAAATACATACATATACATATTATTCAAATAAAACTATAATAAAACACCTCGAAAAATTCAATAAAAATCATAAATAAATACTAGATGAAATAATACATATTTTTTATTTTATAAGAAAAAATTAATAAAATCATTTAGGGCGTCAAATAAATCAATCTTCCTTCAGATTTTCTATTTTGTCTCGTAGCGGCTGACGTGGCCCAATGAGGCGCCGGCCTTCGTTGACTCCCAGGTCAACTGTCCCATCCTTCGCCTGGCGTCTCTGAACTGTCTACTCCCCCGATTTCATGCCTTTTTCCCGGGCACACCATTCATCAATCGACAACGCTTCCTTCACAAGAATTGTTCCCTAATCTTCCATGATGCCCGCCGAAATCATAGATCAACGAGATGTTCATTGGATCAGTCAATAATCACCGGGTAATAAGGCCCCTTGCCAATGTCTATAAATAAAAAGCTCCGCCTCCTTCCTCGAATTTGGCCACTTTTATTCCAACCTAAAGCCTAGATCTTGCTCCTGGATTGTTCCTCGTGACAGGGGGAGCAGCCCAGCACCTTGACTCGGCCGGAGGAAGGAGATTTTGTCGCGGCGGAGCTCCGGCGTCCGCCCTGCTCCCTGGAGGCCCCCAGGTATAAGAGCTGACCTTCTATGCATTTTTAGTTAGTTTTAGATGTTAGTTTTTCATTCCAGTCATTAGATTAGGGTTTAGTTAACTCCTGTAGTTTAAAAATCGAAATTCGAAGTTCGCCGGAGCTGAGCTCTGGCGACTTCTCCATTGTGGTCCCGACTGTTTCCGACCTCCTCGTTCACCCCATATCGTTCCTCGACGCCTTCTCTATCATTGCGCACATTTATCCAACCCAGGACTCTAGATTCTGGCGAATCGGGGCTCCTCCTCCGCCGTTCGCCGGAGCCCCTCCGCCCCCCTTCTTTTTGCATCGTAGCTTCAAAACCCCGAGTCGAGGAGCAAGCTCTCTCGCCCGCGGTTCTTCCTGTGCAGGTACTTCGAAGAATCGAGCCCAACTGGACTCGCACGGATCCGGGAAGAGGTTCATGGGGGTCTTCTCCTTCTTCGACCTCGCTCCATCGACTCGGACCCTCAGGAGCCATGAAAGCGCCATCAATCGACGCGGGAGGCTTCCAGCTACCTTAAGAGCACCTCAGACGCACCAGAGAGCCCAGGAGGAGCCCGAGCTCCTCGATCAAAGTTCGCCAGGCGCGAGCTTCGTCCCAGTTCTTCCTGGGAGCTCTAGCGCCGTCTGATCAGGAGGGCCGTCCCAGATTCAACAGGAGCCGTCCGATGGAGCATTGCATCGACCGTCAGATCAGCTGGGCTGATCTAATCTCAGCCCCCCATCGGCGAAGCGTCATCGGGCGATCAGGAGACGACGCGTGGCAAGTGAAGAGAGCAGTGCCGTTGGATGCCACGCTGTATTTATGGGTAAATTTCATATCTCACCCCCCTGCTTTTTGTATTTAGAATTTAAACCCAAAAATAAAAGTTTTAGTTGTAAATAAATTGTAAAAATTACAGTTGGACCCCCTGATGTTTTCATATTTACACTTTAGTCCTTCCGCACCTCACGTGCAGTCCACGTGAGGCGCGTGAAATTTTGTATCTAAACCCCGCCGGGTTCCTGTATTTATTAAATGGTCCTGAAAATAAAAGTTAAAGTGTATTTTTATTGTAATTTTTGCATGTATGCCCCTGTGAACTATTTTATTTGCAAAAATACCCCTGCCAGGCCATTTAATTTTTGAATGCTTTGTCTATTTATTTTGTGCTCCTTATTAAATCGAAAAATCTGGCAAAAACAGACTTAAGCTCCTGTTAGTGTACCCTTGCACGCCATATTTTTAGTTTCTCAATTTGTTGCATTTTTGCATTTATTAAAAATCAAAAACATGTCTTTTATTTCCTGTCTAACTTAGAAAACCACAAAAAAATATGAAAAGGCCTCTAAAAATTCCAAAAAAAATATATATGGTGCATTTTGACCTATATTAGTGTCAGTCCAAAAATCCCTAAAAATCTAAAAAGGAAAACCTTAAAAATTCAAAAATACCTGAAAACTTCAAAAAAATATTAAAAACCAAAGAAAAATCAGAAAAATATAAACTCAGGCCCTATTTATGCTATATTTTATTACCTTTATTAGAAAAATAGTATGGACAATTTTGAGGCTGTTAGCTATTTTTAATATCTATTTTGGTGACGGCCAGTACCTAGTCCACTGTTTGCTATTATTTAGCTAGTTCAAAATACTAAAAATGTTTGCAAAAATACCCAAAAATCATAAAAACAGTAAAAAACCATGAAAATTCCAAAAAGACACTTTTCCTGAATTTTTGACTATTTTTAAGTATTTCTATAAATATTATAATGCCCCCTTTATGTATATATATATATCCAAAAAAAATAAAATATAAAAAGAAAAAAAATATTATATACATATATATTTATATAATTATTTATATGTATTCTCATTAGTCTTAATATAAAAAAAATGTATACATATACATATATATATATATATATATTTATTTATTTTACTATCCTATTATATCCCTATATATATATTGCATATATTATAAGCTATATATTAACCCTCTATGTTTATACATATATTCTTATCGATAATATATATATATATATATATATATTACCTAATTATATCATTAAAAATAAATAATAATAATAATAAGAAGAAGAATAAAAAATAAAAAACCCACACAAGTATGACTGTGATTTACATGTAGGCTATGACATTTTATATTGCTCTCTATGGTTCGACCTCTACATACTTGTCACTGTACATTTTATGGTAGAGTAAATAAAGATTAATTCACATTTATTTTTGAGCTTGATTGTTGTATTCTTTGGATTGTGGGTTAATTGCTGGTTGACTGGATGATTTGTGAGCGGTCGCCTCAGCGACACACTTTTTATTATTCATGGAGACCCTCGCGAATAGCCTGGTTATCAGATGGCACCGTTGCCGGGGAGCAATGAGCATAGGCTAATTATTTTGTCATTTTTATATAAAAAATTTTTTTGACTTATTCTTCATTTCTGTGAGCAGCTATTTTTATTGCTATTAATCACCATGCTTCATTTCTTCATTTATTGTGATTATTCTCTCTGCTCTATATAATTGATTGAGCTTTCTTAATGCATTCTTTTTGTGACTTTGATGCAAGGGACCACCACGCGAGGATGGTCTTCTTCTCATGACCATCTGGAGAGTGCACCAAAAAAGCAAGGAGATGTGCATTAGATAGGCTAGACACTTAGGAGTATTTATTTTGTAATTCATGGGGAGAGAGAGACTATTTTGGCATGTATATAAACAGGACTCTACTCTTCACAATGAGGTCCAGTGCCCAGGTGATTGTTCACCTGGGGGCCTCATCGCGGCTTTTTCGAGTTTTCATCGCCTTCTTTTATTTTGTTTCCCGAAGTTTTGAGCTTTCCGCCTTTCTTTTATTTTGTTTTATGTGCTTGGAGCCCCTAGATATAGGTTGCTTGACTCGGTAGCTAGGTCCAAACATTAATAAGAATGCATGTTCCTATAGTTTACCTGGATTGGATCTAGTCAAACTTAAACAAGTTGTTAATTTGTCTCTTAGCCCTCTGTGCCGTAGCGAACCCTGTAAAGCGCTTTCTCCTAAGCTCAAGTGTGTTGAGTACAGAGGAGGGGTGAGCCAAGACCGGACTCTCTTGGGCTAGAGATGAATTAGCAGCTTATGGTTCTTCACGCTAATAGGAGCTTATGTTTAGGACGATTTTGCGCCTTGCATATCGACATGTAGATAGGTTTAAAAATTCGGTTTTGCATACCGCATGGAGAGAGCTGGGATGCACTGTAAGTCTTCTAACTCAGCATGCATCATTCGGTTCAATGGTGAGATTTCCATCATGGAACCACTTGCACGGCTTTTCCGCTATCTCCCTCTGATTTTGAGCACCTAGGACTTAAATGAAAATCTACGAAAATGTTAGGCGCTGGTATGAAACAGATTCAAAAAAAAGTGAAAACCCAAAAACTTAAAACAAGGGGACTGCTAAATAAACTTTGACCTTAATTAAAATTTGTAATGGACTATCATTGTACCGGGTTCATAAAGCCCTCATTGTTTTCAGGTACCTTGGAGGGGGACCAAAATCCTACTCCCTTGAGCGAGTGCGACCCCTAAGGATTAAAGCCCAAAACCCAGTCTGCAACTGCCTTGTGTATCGCCTGGATTTCCAAAGAAATGACGCTTCTACCGTACGTAGGCGAGTAGGACTTGGTCACCAATGGTGACTCTCTGTTGTGAGAGCATCGACCCTGTCCGAAGTATTGAGCATAGGCCACGCCTTCACGGGGGTGTCTGTCTCATTGTCCTGCGTCCGAGTAGGTTCTTGCACGCTCACGGGTGATTCCGTTGCGAGCGAGGACTGAAGTATTGGTTTCGCCTATCGGCTTCCTCTCTCTTTTCTTTGGCTGAGTAGGGATCCAGGAAGGGTTACAAGGACTCCAAAAAGTACAGACTACAGGTTACACAGGAGGAGGACAAGTACGGGATACTCTTCCGGCAGTACTCTCTCTCCTATAGGGTAGCGTACTAAGGACTTGTTATAAGATATGCCTGAAAATCACAACTCTAAAAATGAAAAGATAATAAATAGCCGAACTTTCGCGGCTTCACATGACGTGAGTTGGTGAACCCGATTTTTGTATTGCATTTGTATGAATCTAGATTAAGGTTCAACGATCAAGTCCCACGCATTTGCGCACATTTTGTTGTTTCTCCCATTGACCACCCCGCTCAACCGAGCCCTTCTACTGTTTTACACTCCTTTTATTTCTCGTTGACCATCGTATCATTCTTCCAACAATCCAACATTCTCTTGCTTCGTGAAGTTGATCCATGGATGGTTTCGTCGGGACCGTGCCGACACCTACATCGATTCCATAGACTCAACTCCGCCAATAATTTCGAGGCGATTCCCGAGAAACCGATCCGGACTTTGCGGATCGATCTCCAGACTCCTCGTCTTCTACCTTTCTCTTGGCCACCCAATAAACTGAGATCACTTTTATCCTGCTTCCGCCATTGTGAATGGGAGTCGATTACAGTCTACATCTCTTTCCCAATCACAACATGCTGGGGTTGACCTGAATTCCAGCTTAATCACGGCAGCTGAAAGTTAATTGCAAGTGATCTGATTCGGACTACCTCATTCTGCAGATAGAATCCAGTGCGAGCCCTGGAGACTACTCCGGAGTTCATCTCGTCCGACTCAGACCCTGACTTGGCTCCAGGAGGGAAGGGCAAGGGTCAGCAGCCACCCATACCCGAGGGACAGGTGCCAGATCAAAATCAAGTTAATGTACAGTTGTTGGCATCTATCTAGGCCATACAGCAGCAGCTGACCGAGCAGGCCCTGACACAAACCGCGTTCCAGGATATGTTGAATGACATGATGAACCGTGATGATGGAAGAGGAGGCAGAGGCAGAGGAGGCCGAGGAGGAGGGGGTGGAGGTGGAGGAGGTGATGATCCTCTTGATGATGACTTTGAATTACCACCACCGAAGCCAACACTAAAAGAAACATACAATCCGGGAGACAGCCAGATGACCGAATGGATTCTCATTCCACCGGTACACGCTCACTTTGAGCTGAAGCCCCAGTTCATAGCCCTTCTCCCTGCCTTTCATGGAAACACAGACGAAGAGCCGTACATTCACCTCCAGCAATTCTCCCGCATTTTCCGCACCACCCACTATCTGAATGTCCCTATGGACATTGTCAAGATGACGGCTATCCCCTTCAGCCTACAGGACAAGGCCCTCTATTGGGTCAATCATATGGGAAAGGTCGTGACGACCTGGGAGGAGTTGAAGTCTGCCTTCCTATGCGAGCACGTATTAGTAATTTCTCCCAAGGAGCAGATGAGTCAGTACATGAGGCTTGGGAGAGATTCACTGATCTGCAGGAGAAGTGTCCCCATCACGATATCCCGAAGACCAGCTTGGTCCAGCATTTCTTTGGGGGACTGAACATTGAAAGCCAAAGGCTCGTGGACGCAGCATGTGGGGGCTCCCATTTCAACAAGGATGAAGATGTTGTCTGGTAGATTTTTGAAGAAATGGTCGAAGGAAAGGCCACCCTCTCTTCATCCAAGGCATACCAGAAGCAGCCCCAGATTCTCCAGAAACAAGTTCACATGGCTGCATCCAAGGAAGCAGAGAGAGATGAGAGCTCCAACCTCAGCATCATCGGGGGCCATCTCTCTAAGGTAGATATCATTGAGAAGCGATCACAGGACCTCGAGAAAGTCGCTGTGATCGAGAAGAGGACCCAGAACCTGGATAAGCTAGATCAGATCAACAAGAACCTCGAGCTGTTGGTCGGTACGATCAACTCTGTCCAGTCGGCTACACCATCAGACGCTCCCGCTGAGAAGAAGGACGAGCCGCAACCGCAGCATCAACCTCAGCCGAGCCAGCAGCCACCGGCAATCCAGCACGTATACTACGTGCAGGCACCCGACCAGGGCCAGCCGCAGCAGCAGATGGTCGTCTACCAGCCAGAGTTCCTTTCTATTCCTGATCCAGTCTTCCCACCACCGCCCTTATCCAAGAAGTTAATGGGGTATGGAGTAATGATGCACAGCCGACCCGTCCTCAGGGACAACCCCAGGGTCAGCAATATGCCAACCGGCAGTACCACCAACCTCAGGGTGGTTGTTTTGGTCAATCCTCCCAGCAGCCCCAATAGTACCAGCAGCCTCCCCAGTTTGCACAACAATGGAGGCAGAACTTTCCGTATCACCAACAGCCGCAGTACCGCCACTCGCAGCCGTATCACCAGTACGCGGCTGCTCCCTCTCCGCAATATTAGCAGTATCCTCCTCCGTCATATCAACAGCTTCAACTTCCTGCACCACCGCACCACCAACAACAGCCTCCCCACCCATCTACCCAACAGCAGCGTGGTCTGCACGCTGAGTCTTCTGATATGTCCCCTGCTAGTCCCACCATGGAGTGTCTATCCTAGCTTGTTAAAGGGCTGGCAGAGATGACAAAACGGCTTGACGACCTAACCGCCACCCGAACCACTATTCCAGCACAAGTCGAAGCCAACCCCAACAACTTCAAGAAGAAAGAGCAGGTAGAATGTAATGTCCAGTCCGTGTCTGATAGCGATATTACTGTTTATTCTAATGCTGTTACTCTCGGGAGCGGTTGGGCATTGCCTCCACCTGCTACTACCAGTGGGGGGAATAAAGAAACAGGTGGATCGTCATCTTCCGCATCAGCCGTGCCAGCTCCAGGGGCGGGTGAGGAGGAAGAGGAAGGAGAAGCCAGTCCAGCCGTCGTGCCTAGCCAGCATCAACCTCAGCCAAAAATACAAAAAAATCAGCAAAAGCAAAAACACCAAAAAGACGCTTGTAGCAGCAGTAAAGCCGCGCCAGCCTTGGAGGAGCCGCCAGCAGCAGCCGATCCCTCACCGGCCGATGGAGCTGACGCTACTCTTTTTGACCGCCCAATAGCACCAGCATGTTTAGATTCAGCTTGTACTCCTTTTTGTAGTCCGGATGTACAACCTTCTGTGGGCGATGATTTTTATGTAAATAAGAACTCTAATTTTCCTGCCAGTAATGTGAATATTCCTTTTCCGCATGCAATACAAAATTCCAAAAAAAATGCAAAACGAAAATAGGCATTATCAGATCCAGGTGTTGTGGAGATTTTGGATAAATTGACTGTTGAGATTCCCTTGTTGAAGGCCGTGGAATACATGCCAGCTGTAAAGAAAGGACTGAAAGAGGCATGTACTAACAGGCGTCGCCCAGCGCAAGACAACAGATGCAGAGAAGTAGAAAAGCACGTTCTCTCCATGACCACAGTTGCAGCTATCAGCAACCTCCCCCAGAAAAAGCATGATACAGGAGCACCTCTCATCAGTTGTGTGATTTTTGACCAGGTTTTCGAGCGTACTCTTCTTGACAGTGGTTCTTCCATCAACCTTCTGCCCTCGTCTATAATGCAAGAATTCGGGCTGGGACCGCTCAAGCAGACACGCATGATCCTTCAGTTCGCTGACCGATCCGTCAAGCGGCCCCGAGGTTTATTGGAAGACGTGATAGTTATAGTGCAGGAGATGAAATTCCCAGCTGACTTTGTAGTCCTTGATATGGACTCACCTACACCCCTGCTCCAGGCCCCTATCATCCTTGGCAGACCATTCCTCCGTACTTCAGGTGCCATGGTTGATTACGGGTCTGGGAAAATCACTTTCAGCTCGAACACACAGCAAATCACGATCAGCATGAACAAAGAGCAGAATGCCACGACTGATGAGAGCCAGGCGGCATTGGAAGCAGACTGTGATTTCATCACGGAGATCAGAGATTCAGAGTTATCACAGGATGACCCATGGACCCGAGAAATCCTCACTCTTGAGGAGGACTCGGAAAGCGCAGTTAGCATATGCTCCGACAATTCTTGGGAGACAGATTCTCAGATGCAGGCGCATCTTCTTGAGCATTCACTCCAGACCGAACATGATCAGCTTAGTGCAGAACCGTTCGGTGCATTTCCGGGATCTCAACAGAATGATGAGGATGGTAGCAGCCTCAAAGTGCATTCCACCACCAGCATTGTATCTGAAGTGACAGATAAAGTGGACAGATCAAAACCAGAACTCAAGCCACTTCCTGCAGGCCTGAAGTATGCTTTCCTTGCAGGTGAAGAACACATGTATCCGGTCATCATCATCAGCAGGCTGAATCCGGATCAAGAATCTCGACTTCTCGAGGTTCTAGAAAAGAACCGCAAAGCACTTGGTTGGAGCGTATCAGACCTCCGAGGGATAAATCCAGCTCTGTGTTCACACCATATCTATCTCGAAGAAGATGCCAAACCGTCCCGCGAATTTCAGAGAAGGCTGAACCCTAACCTTCGGGATGTCGTTATGAATGAAATCACGAAATGGTGTGACGCAGGCTTCATCTATCCCATCTCCGATTCAAAATGGGTAAGCCCACTGCATGTAGTTTCAAAGAAATATGGGCTTACCGTGGTTACAAATGATAAAGGAGAGGAAATTTCAACTCGGGTACCGACATCCTGGCGGGTGTGTGTTGACTACCGCCGTCTTAATGCAGCAACCAAGAAGGATCACTTCCCTTTGCCATTCATTGATCAAGTTCTGGAGAGATTAGCAGGCAAGGAGTTCTTCTGCTTCCTGGATGGGTACTCCGGGTACAACCAAGTGGCGATCGCTCCTGAGGATCAAGAAAAGACTACCTTCACTTGCCCGTTCGGCACCTACGCCTTCAAGAGGATGCCCTTTGGATTATGCAATGCACCTGCAACCTTCCAAAGATGCATGCTAGCAGTCTTCGCCGAGATGGTAGGCAGTTTTCTTGAGGTGTTCATCGACGATTTCTCTGTCTATGGTGATAGTTTCGATGCTTGTCTTGAGCACCTAGAAAGAGTGCTTCAGAAATGCCGTGAAGTCAATCTAGTGCTCTCATGGGAAAAGAGCCACTTTATGGTCACAGAAGGTATTGTGCTGGGCCATGTCGTTTCCAAACGTGGCATGGAAGTCGACCCAGCCAAGGTGGATGTCATTTCAAACCTTCAGCCACCTCAGTCAGTAAAGAATGTGAGGTCATTCCTGGGACATATGGGATTTTACAGACGATTTATCAAGGACTTCAGCCGCATTGCCCGACCTCTGACAGAACTTTTGTGCAAGGAGACTGAGTTCATTGTTGATCAACCGGTTCTCCTTGCTTTCAATCAATTGAAGGAGCTTATCACTCAGGCTCCAATCTTACAGCCTCCCGACTGGACCCTTCCATTTGAGATAATGACCGATGCGTCAGATTTTGCAGTCGGAGCTGTTCTAGGACAGAGGAAAGATAAGGCGCCCTATGCCATTCACTATGCCAGCAGAACATTAGATGAAGCTCAAAGAAATTATACAGTGACAGAGAAAGAACTGCTGGCTGTGGTCTTCGCCTTAGAGAAGTTCAGATCCTATTTGTTGGGGTCGAAGGTCACAATTTTCACGGACCACTCTGCTATCCGGTACCTACAGCAGAAGAAGGATGCCAAGCCAAGACTGATTCGCTGGATCCTTCTCCTTCAGGAATTTGATCTGGAAATCAAAGACAAACCTGGAGTTCAGAATGTCGTAGCAGACCATCTATCCAGAATAGAGCAGCATGAGTCTCCTCTGAGCAATGGACCTATCACAGAAACCTTCCCTGACGAAGCTATCTTAGCAGTGGATTCTCTCCCTTGGTATGCTGACATTGTCAATTACCTCGCCTCTGGGGTAATACCTTCGGATTGGACGAAGAATCAGAAGAACAAATTCATGGTGACCATCCGCTTCTACCATTGGGAGGATCCTCTTCTATTCAGAGAAGGAGCATATTGTATTTGGCGCAGGTGCATCCTCAGACGGAGCAATCTAGTGTCCTCGAGCATTATCATTCGCTCGAATCTGGTGGGCACCATTCTGGAGATCGTACGGCAGCAAAAGTATTGCAGTGTGGCTTCTGGTGGCCCACATTATTCAAGTATGCAGCAGACTTTGTTAAAAGATGTATTGACTGTCAGCGACTGAAAGGTACACTCACTGCCAAAGATTCAATGCCTCTGAAAATTATTCAGATAGCCGACGTCTTCGATGCATGGGGCATTGACATCATGGGAACTTTCCCTAACAGTCAAGGTTTTGAGCACATCCTTCTTGCCGTCGATTACGTGAGTCGTTGGGATGAAGCTATTCCCGCCCGAGCCGCCGATAGCAAAACAATTTGCCAGTTTCTAAAGAAGAACATCATTTCGCGGTTTGGGATACCAAAGATTCTCATCTCAGACGGGGGTAGCCATTTCATCAACAAAGAGGTTAAGAAATTAATGAAGGAATACGACATCGATCACCGTGTCGCATCTCCTTATCATCCGCAGACCAACGGCATGGCAGAGTTATCAAACAGAGAAATCAAGACCATATTGCAGAAACTTGTTAGGCCGAACAGAAAAGACTGGTCTCAACTCTTGGACTCATCTCTATGGGCGTACCGAACGGCCTACAAGTCTCCTTTGGGCATGTCGCCCTACCGTCTTGTATATGGGAAACCATGCCATCTGCCCGTGGAATTAATTCATAAATCTCTTTGGGAAATCAACAATTGTAACTTGGACTCACGAAGAAGTGATCAGAAGAGAAAAGACGATCTGAACAGGCTCTTGGAATTCCGAGACTGCGCATACGATAACACCTTGATGTACAAGGAGAAGGTGAAACACTGGCATGACCGGCACATCAGACACAAGACCTTCGACGTTGGACAGAAAGTGTGGCTGTTTGATGCAAAGTGACGGATATTCCCAGGCAAATTAAAGAGTAAGTGGACAGGGCCATTCCGAGTTTGTGACGTGCGTGACAATGGCAGTATCGCGATATCAGATTTGTCTCCTGACGCACAGCCCTTCGTCGTCAACGGCCAACTGCTGAAGCCTTATCTCGAACCAGATGCATTCTTGGCCGTTGTTGACTCCATTCAGCTAATGCACCATGATGACACCTTCACAGCACCTGCGGCATCGAAAGATTCAGGCTATGCCATTCAACAGCTGTTTATCTCATTTTCTGCTTTTCTTCTTTTCTTCTTTTCATTTTCTACTTTTGGGTTCGTAACAAAAGGTGCCGCCTTTGTAGACAGTCTTCTATACTTAGGACGTACTTGGTCCTAAGTATAGGGGGGATGTGCACCCCGAGTTTTTCATTTCATTCCGATCCCCTCCATTGTCTCCTCTTCTTGTCTATACTTAGGAGTATCTTACCCTAAGTATAGGGGGAGACAATCTGAGTACGATCTGTGTATTCCCATCCTTGACCATCCCTGCTTTTTGTACAGTCTGCTATACTTAGGATTATTTCATCCTAAGTATAGGGGGGACGGTCAACTTCTCATTCATTCATTTCTTTCATAATTATTCTTTAGATCTGTCTACACTCAATACGAGTTATGTCTTTGCTTTTATTTTCGATCTATGAGGATATAGCTCAAGCTAAGTAAAGGGGGGTCGTATATACCCTGTATATACTAACAGCCATAACTCATACTGAAAATTAAAAGATCACTTCACCATAAAAAAAATGTAAAAAGTAGCTTTATAATAATGAAAGATGATTGTGAGTTCCTCAGTCTCTTTGTAATTGTACTGATTATTGAGTCAGAAAAAGGTTTTGTGCAAAACATTCTCTTTTGAAAAATCTTGTGAAATTTGTTTGAAAATAGTGTGTACAAGTATTCAACGTTTGAAAAATTAGTCTTGTGTGTAAAATTTATTTCCTTTGAGTGAAAGCGAAATGTGTGAAAACTAGTGTGCAAATGATTGTGAAAAATTGCTTTGTCAAAATTGCTTTGAAAAATCTATCTATGTTGTGTAAAACCTTTGTAAAAGGATTTTCAAATGCGTGAACATGTTTGCAAAATTATTTTGGACTATAGTTTTCAAAATCCCTGTGAAAATGATTCTCAAGTAAGTCTGAGGAGTCCACACAAAAATCTCTCATTTGTAAATAAGAAATAAGCCCAAAACAAAGCCTAAAAGAACCAAAGCTATATTATACATCAAATACCGTTTTTCTTCTTTTGTACATACTGATTAATAAATCAGGTACCTATACAGTATGATTTGAAAAATAGTGTGACCAGTTTTGAAAAATTTGATGTGAAATGATTTCAAATGTGTGAAAACATTTTGATTGCAAAATTTTTCTTTGTGTAAAAGAAAGGATTTGAAAAACCTATGTGCAAATATTTTGAAAAATGCTTGTCAAGACTATTGTGAAAATTATACATATATAGTATGACAAATCTTTGCAAAAATAGATTTCAAATGTGTGTAAATGATTGCGAAAATTATTGTGTACTATAGTTTGCAAAAGTATTTTCAAAACCTAATAAGAACACTCTTACAAACTCTTGTAAATCATAAATAAGACACATACAATTCTTTCTGTACAGTTCTAAATAAACTACTCCATTCAAACATGTAAAATTTTTAGAAACTCATACATTTTGTGAATGAAGCAGCACGCCCGTGTAAATAATTGTATATACTTTTTGTGCAAAAAATTCTCTGTGTAAAAACATTCTTTGATTCTTTCCAAACTTTTTGTGAAAAATTTGCATCATTCATTGTGCATAGCATAAGCATACTATTCGTATTCTTTTTGAGTGAGCTTGATGATTGAATCAGTCTAATAAAGTCTCAAATTGGAGCTTGGTTGGACCTTACCGCACCTAACTGCACTGGAACCTTATGGGAACTAGGTTTAAGGTACTTCAGGTCTATATAGATTTAATTCTTTGAGAAATCAGGGCTGGGTTCAAGACACCTCAGTGGACTAACTAGAACTTTTCGAGACACACGTACGACTCTTGTCGACCGTGACCTAATTTGGACGCTTGCACTTTTCACTTGGCTCAACTCAGTTGGAGTGGTGAGGGGGTTGGATTTGCCAGTCTGAGATGCACACGGGTGGAAACATTCGTCCTCGTCTAGGGAGGGAAGTGCACCCCAACCTGGTCCAATAGCCATGAGGTCTAAAGACAGGAGATTGTGGGTTGCGATAAAGCTTCAAAAGAGGGATAGTCTACTGGCTCAAGAGGAAAAACTCCTTATGTAAATGCTGCTGTGAATAGTATGTTGAAAAAAAAAAATGGTCAAGCCTGTACAAAAATAAAATGCCTGCAAAGTATGTACAAAGTCAATAAGCAAGCTTGAGTTCTAAAGACAAATATGTGATCCTGCAGCTGGATGACTTGACTACACTGGTCTTGCATCCCGGGATAGGTAGCTACACTGGCTACCGTCCATTCTTCTCTTCACCCCCTCCTCTTGAGCTGGTTGCCACTTGAACTTAGAAGGGAATACCCTGCTCCTTGAGGAAAGAGCTGTTGGATTGGGGAATCATAGGGTCATCATTCTGGAGAAGTCAGCTACTTTATCATTTCAGTTGGGGAGAGCCACTATCACTTACACCGTACAAGTCAGCTTCATAGTTATAAGAGTTTGCGTATGATGTAGGCTAGTTCTGACCCGGCTATTGAGGTGGGTTGAACCGAGTTCTGTGACTAACGAAGGCTGTTGTATTTTAGAGCTGGTTCCCTACTAGGTTCCACACACATTCACACCCAAGGTCTGACAGGAGCTCCAAATTCAGATTTTGTAAGGACATGCATTGCACTGAAAGCACCCGTATTCACTCTTTCTTTCTTTGATTCTCCTTTTTCTTTTCTTTATTCTTTTCGTACTTAATGCATAAGTGTTTGCTAGGGACTAGCAAAGGCAAGTATAGGGGGGTGATGAATCTCCATTTCATCACCTTTATTCTATCATTTTGGCCTCAAAAACCCCAGCAAATGCATGTAAATAGCATCAAATTGTACATTATAGCATTCATTACTCATTGTATTTATTTTACATTAAATAAGGTTTTACTGCCAAAATTATAGAATAAAGAGGAGAAAAGAAAAAGGAATAAAATATTGTAAATATTTTATGACCCAAACCCCGAGACCAAGGCCAGCATGGTATTGGTCGACAAGGAATAAAGTAGGGGGAGATAAGGGCTAGTGTATAATAAATACCTCATTTATTCATGCATTTATTTATGCATTTTTGATACCTATTTTGTACATAATTATTTATTCATCAAATAAAGAAATGTTGTACATGAAAGTTATAGATAATAATATTAAAAATGCAAAATTGAGTTTGAACAAAAAAAATCCCCAGTGTACATTTTATACACAGAATAAAAAGCCAAAATCTCAACTTAAAAGACCCATATCTTGCAAATAAAAACTCCAAATCACCCAAACTCACCTCTAATTGTATATAGCATTCCATAAACTATTTAATAAAATTGGTTTCATAATTTTTGGAGTCCATATGCAGAAGTTAGGTTTTTTGCTCTTCTTGTATATAGGACTGATTAAAATATTCACTTTATTCAATATTCATTATTTGTACAAATTCATATTTTTAGAATTTTGTAAATAATGTACTTAATGCATACACATGAAAGAAGTTGGAGAAAACCAAAATTAATTTGTAAAATAAAATAAGTCTACAAATTCATAGACAGAATACCTATGACATATACCTATCTATAAATAAAAAGGGTTTTAATCCTTGATTCTTTTGCCCTTCTATATTTTTATAATAATGTATACATTATACATAGCTCAATAAAAATACAAA
Organism: Ottelia alismoides; assembly: GCA_037367405.1. NCBI lineage: Eukaryota > Viridiplantae > Streptophyta > Magnoliopsida > Alismatales > Hydrocharitaceae > Ottelia > Ottelia alismoides. The sequence continues at coordinate 293,877 of JAZKJV010001829.1, read as the reverse complement.
ACCAAAATCAAAAGCAAGAAAATATTTTAAATAAATTAAGTGTATAAAATTCATAGATAAAACACCTATAAGTATACCTACATACATCTATACCTATTTATTTAAAAATACACATAAACTCATAAAAATCAAACAAAAATATCTTCATACTCACAAAAATAAATTATAAATTTGTAAAATAAGTCCATAAAATAATAAAAGAAAATAAACAAATTAAAAATAAAATACATGAAAATATATGTAAATACATACATATACATATTATTCAAATAAAACTATAATAAAACACCTCGAAAAATTCAATAAAAATCATAAATAAATACTAGATGAAATAATACACATTTTTTATTTTATAAGAAAAAATTAATAAAATCATTTAGGGCGTCAAATAAATCAATCTTCCTTCAGATTTTCTATTTTGTCTCGTAGCGGCTGACGTGGCCCAATGAGGCGCCGGCCTTCGTTGACTCCCAGGACAACTGTCCCATCCTTCGCCTGGCGTCTCTGAACTGTCTACTCCCCCGATTTCATGCCTTTTCCCGAGCACACCATCCATCAATCGATAACGCTTCCTTCACAAGAATTGTTCCCTAATCTTCCATGATGCCCGCCGAAATCATAGATCAACGAGATGTTCATTGGATCAATCAATAATCGCCGGGTAATAAGGCCCCTTGCCAATGTTTATAAATAAAAAGCTCCGCCTCCTTCCTCGAATTTGACCACTTTTATTCCAACCTAAAGCCTAGATCTTGCTCCTGGATTGTTCCTCGTGACAGGGGGAGCAGCCCAGCACCTTGACTCGGCCGGAGGAAGGAGATTTTGTCGCGGCGGAGCTCCGGCGTCCGCCCTGCTCCCTGGAGGCCCCCAGGTATAAGAGCTGACCTTCTATGCATTTTTAGTTAGTTTTAGATGTTAGTTTTTCATTCCAGTCATTAGATTAGGGTTTAGTTAACTCCTGTAGTTTAAAAATCGAAATTCGAAGTTCGCCGGAGCTGAGCTCTAGCGACTTCTCCACTGTGGTCCCGACTGTTTCCGACCTCCTCGTTCACCCCATATCGTTCCCCGACGCCTTCTCCATCTATTGTGCACATTTATCCAACCCAGGACTCTAGAATCTGGCTAATCGGGGCTCCTCCTCCGCCGTTCGCCGGAGCCCCTCCGCCCCCCTTCATTTTGCATCGTAGCTTCAAAACCCCGGGTCGAGGAGCAAGCTCTCTCGCCCGCGGTTCTTCCTGTGCAGGTACTTCGAAGAATCGAGCCCAACTGGACTCGCACGGATCCGGGAAGAGGTTCCTGGGGGTCTTCTCCTTCTTCGACCTCGCTCCATCGACTCGGACCCCCAGGAGCCATGAAAGCGCCATCAATCGACGCGGGAGGCTTCCAGCTACCTTCAGAGCACCTCAGACGCACCGGAGAGCCCAGGAGGAGCCCGAGCTCCTCGATCAAAGTTCGCCAGGCGCGAGCTTCGTCCCAGTTCTTCCTGGGAGCTCTAGCGCCGTCGGATCAGGAGGGCCGTCTCAGATTCAACAGGAGCCGTCCGATGGAGCATTGCATCGACCGTCAGATCAGCTGGGCTGATCTAATCTCAGCCCCCCATCGGCGAAGCGTCATCGGGCGATCAGGAGACGACGCGTGGCAAGTGAAGAGAGCAGCGCCGTTGGATGCCACGCTGTATTTAGGGGTAAATTTCATATCTCACCCCCCTGCTTTTTGTATTTAGAATTTAAACCCAAAAATAAAAGTTTTAGTTGTAAATAAATTGTAAAAATTGCAGTTGGACCCCCTGATGTTTTCATATTTACACTTTAGTCCTTCCGCACCTCACGTGCAGTCCACGTGAGGCGCGTGAAATTTTGCGTCTAAACCCCGCCGGGTTCCTGTATTTATTAAATGGTCCTGAAAATAAAAGTTAAAGTGTATTTTTATTGTAATTTTTGCATGTATGCCCCTGTGAACTATTTTATTTGCAAAAATACCCCTGCTAGGCCATTTAATTTTTGAATGCTTTGTCTATTTATTTTGTGCTCCTTATTAAATCGAAAAATCTGGCAAAAATAGGCTTAAGCTCCTGTTAGTGTACCCTTGCACGCCATATTTTTAGTTTCTTAATTTGTTGCATTTTTGCATTTATTAAAAATAAAAAACATGTCTTTTACTCCCTGTCTAACTTAGAAAACCCCAAAAAAATATGAAAACGCCTCTAAAAATTCCAAAAAAATTACATATGGTGCATTTTGACCTATATTAGTGTCAATCCAAAAATCCCTAAAAATCTAAAAAGGAAAACCTTAAAAATTAAAAAGTACCCGAAAACTTCAAAAAAATATTAAAAACCAATGAAAAATCAGAAAAACATAAACTCAGGCCCTATTTATGCTATATTTTATTATTTTTATTAGAAAAATAGTATGGACAATTTTGAGGCTGTTAGCTATTTTTAATATCTATTTTGGTGACGGCTAGTACCTAGTCCACTGTTTGCTATTATTTAGCTAGTTAAAAATACTAAAAATGTTTGCAAAAATACCCAAAAATCATAAAAACAGTAAAAAACCATGAAATCTCCAAAAAGACACTTTTCTGAATTTTTGACTATTTTTAAGTATTTCTATAAATATTATAATGCCCCCTTTATGTATATATATATATCCAAAAAAATAAAATATAAAAAGAAAAAAAAATATTATATACATATATATTTATATAATTATTTATATGTATTCTCATTAGTCTTAATATAAAAAAAATGTATACATATACATATATATATATTTATTTTATTATCCTTTTATATCCCTATATATATATTGCATATATTATAAGGTATATATTAACCATCTATGTTTATACATATATTCTTATCGATAATATATATATATATATTACCTAATTATATCATTAAAAATAAATGTAAATAATAATAAGAATAAAAAATCAAAAACCCACACAAGGATGACTGTGATTTACATGTAGGCTATGACATTTTGTATTGCTCTCTGTGGTTCGACCTCTACATACTTGTCACTGTACATTTTATGGTAGAGTAAATAAAGATTAATTCACATTTATTTTTGAGCTTGATTGTTGTATTCTTTGGATTGTGGGTTAATTGCTTGTTGACTGGATGACTTGTGAGCGGTCGCCTCAGCGACACACTTTTTATTATTCATGGAGACCCTCGCGAATAGCCTGGTTATCAAATTCCACGAGAGACCCTTTCCCGTGGTCGGTTCCACCTCAACCCAATTATGATGTTAGACCTTCGACTGACTTTCCCACTTCATTGCATTTCTCACGTACTCCATATTCTAACATTCCAGATCCACTTCCATCTTGGGCTGACTGTCCTTATTCTCGAGAGTTTGCTGGAATCATTGAACCATATGAAGTGCAAGCCACTGCTAAGACAGATGACTGGCAGAATAACATGGTCGATCGAACATACCAAATAGTGAGGCATGCACCTTATGATCTTCCTGATTTGATTGACCCTAGTAATCAATCCTACTTTGACTGACCTTCATATCATACTTTCGGAGAGCCTACTCATTCAAGGGCTTGGACTCATGAGCTAGACTTACTAGTCCCCGGTTCATTTACTCCATTACATGAGGCTCCGACCGATATCAGCCACATGGATAATCCATACTCGACCCAGAATTACATGCCAAAGTCTAGGTATGTTGAGTATGAGACCCAATATCTCAGCAGTATCCTCTAATTAATCAGAACTCAACCATGATTTGTCATGAGAATATTTTAGAGGATGATATTTCAAGACTTATTAAGAAAAATGAATCATTTGGTAACAAGTTGAGAGATGTCATGGAGATATTGTCCTCAATTTCTGCCAGCGTGGGTATGAAAGGGAGAAGGAAGTAAGTAGATTTGATGTTGAAAACCGAGCGAGCATTAGGGAACCCACACCTTTTTACGGTTGGAGTCCATTCTACCTCCCTCATCTACTAACCAATGACCCTCCAATCTAGAGTCTGATCATTTATCCACCAAAAACACCAAAAACATTGAAAATCCCAAAAAGATAAAAAACAATGAAAAATCAGAAAAATCCATAAAAATAGAAAATGAAAAGACTTAAAAAAATTGGATCCTATACTAAGGGAAGCACTCGATAAGGAATTGATTTTTAATCTTCCCTTAATAAAGGACGAAGATCACTTCCAAAACCTCAAACAATTTGTGATAAGTAAATTGATTGATAAGAGGTCGGGTAATAAGAGAACAATGACTGAGAGACACATAGTGTCTATGGACACATCCTTAGTGATGGGGAGAAAGACCAAGAGCCGCAGAGTGAAGCGGTTTCCTAGGGTTGAATGTGAAATCAAAGACACAACCTTTACCCATGAAAGAGTCGATGATGTCTCACCAATAAATAACCTTTTGACCTCTGTGTTTGACGGGCTCAAACTCAGGCCAATCAGAAAGTCGAGAGAGATCGTTCAGCTGGCTGATCGATCTATCAAATAGTCAAGAGGAAACATTTCAGTCATCGTTACTTTCCAAGGTGCTGTACTCAAGGTAGACTTCACTGTCATTGACATTGAACACCGAGGAGAGTTCACCCTATCTCTGATTAATTTCGGGAAGCCGTTCTTAGCCTCAGCTAAGGCGACTATAAATTGCGAGACTCGGGAAATCGATTTTACATCATTAAGAGCGCTTCGACCTCACCCATTCTTTGATACATTTTACTCTAATATGACCCGCATATCCGCTGACAGTCGTGACCATCGAGAGGTAGATATGTCCCACCTCTCTGCTACACCTGATACACCGACTGTCCGGACGACCGTTGGTTCGGAGACTCCCCACACCTCCACTTCATCAACTGCTTGCACCACCACCATGACAACTTCTAAGAAGGACTCACGACCAGAAGCTATCATTGAGTCGGACACGACCTTTGTTGATTGCCTTGACCATTTTGATGATCCGACACAAGAGCACAATATTGCCAAGCCAACTGAGATCACTAACATCTTCTTGAGATGCATGCTGACCCTTCATGAATATTACAATCTATATGGTGACTCGTTTGATGAGGAACCCATGGTCAGTACCGCACCACATCCCGGAGTTTCAAAGAAAACAACCAAGACTAAATTGACTCCACATAAAAACATGGATGCTCCCTCCTCTAGTCGATTATCTAGTGAGAGGAAGTTGAGAATTGATTCCTCGAGGTGTTCCTCTGAACCCCTCAAGGCACGTCACTCTCCACTCTCTCTTAATAATTAAGGTTCTAGAAAACCGACCAAGAAAGTTTCCTTCAACATTCTGGAGAAGGAATTTTCAGAGGAATCCTCATCGGGTCTGGATAAGGTGGTTTATATGAGTGAACTTAGTTCGGCTGTTCTCAAGTCATATCTGAGCAAGCAGCTGTGTGTCGACCTGTGTTGGACGATCCCTTCACCTCATTACTATTCATCTGAGGACGATTCCGATAGCAGCACACTTGTATATTCCTCACCTCCTCGTTCACGCAAGAAGGTTTGTGACAAACCTTCTTGATCCTTGTATATTCTCACTCCTCCATGTATATATTTTCCCTCCCTCCGTAGTGATTCAAATCACTCACCCCGGCTCTATATCATTTCATTTTATGGCTATACATAGGATGACCATATCCTAAGTATGGGGGGAGAGTGACCTGAGTCTCTTCATCATTATATGTACATTCTCCAGATCTCATCGGTTCCCACACTCACTCCTGTCCTATACTTAGGCTAACCAGAGCCTCAATATAGAGGGGAACGATGCCCACCATGTATATACTCCTCCATTTCCCCTCCTAACCTCGCATGCCCCATTTTTGATATTATTCTACACTTAGGCTGCAAGAGCCTAAGTATAGGGTGGCGGAACGACTTCTTTACTTTTTGTCATTTTATCTCTCCTATGCTTAGCATGAGCTATGTCTTTTTCCTCGCTTTTCATGCTTTGAGGACGTAGCACACGCTAACTTTAGGGGGCATGTATATATTACATATATACTTTACCCATAGCTCGTACTTTCACGTATATTTGTATATATTATTCTATAATTACGGGGTGGGTAAAAACTGAAAAAAAAACTAAATTCAAAAATCAAAGGCTTCTTATTTACTCTTGCATATCATCACTAAATTTAAAAGGGAAAAAAGTGTCTTGCACTTCATTCATCTACATAGCATGCCATCTACATCTCATCTGTATATCTGGCATATGCAATGTGAAAAGTGAGTGGGTTTTTATCAAAGTTATGAATAGATGTAGAGGATGGATTTGATTTGACCTTAATCTACCTAATTTCAGAGGAACCTTATAGGAACTGGAGTTAAGATTTTTTCGGTCAAGTGTCTTAAATCTTTAAGTCCGCAAGTCTATGTTCACATGTCATCTTGAGTAGTCTAAATAGAATATCTCGTACACACGCATGATTCTTTTAGACAGTGATCTAACTTGGACAAGTACCATGCACATAGCTCTTCATTGATGAGGCGGTGAGGAGGTAGAATCCTTTGGCTTGGAGTAGCACACGGGTGGAAACATTTGGCCTCCTCTAGGGAGGGTAGTGCATCTCAACCTAGTTTGGTGGTGTTGATGTCTAAAGACGGGATGTTGTGGGTTGTGATAATGCTTAAAAAGAGGGATAGTCTACTCGATCAAGAGGAAAAACTCCTGATGTACATGCTGCATCTTGTATACAGTTAAAAAAAATTGGACAGGCCTGATTGAAAATAAAATGCATGACGGAGTATTTGCAAGAAGCCTGCATGTGGATGACTTGGCTACACTGGTCAAGCATCCTGGGATAGGTAGCTATACTGGCTCTTCTCTCCACCCCCTCTCATTGAGTTGGTCGCACTTTAACATGGAAGGGAATACCCCGCTCCTCGAGGAAAGAGTTACTGGATCGGGGAATTAGAGTTACCTTGTTAGAGTAGGCTGGTTTTTTTCCATTTCTGATGTGGAGAGCTATATTTCACTTACACAGTACAAGTGAGAATCATAGTCATCAGAAATTTACGTATGATGATTTGGTCTGACCTGACTGTTGAGGTGTCTTGAATAGAAGACTTCTGGAACTTAAAGTCGGTTAGGTCTTAAATTTAGATCCAATTAAGGTTCCACCATATTATTAATCTAAAGGTCGAGTCAAGCTCCATTTTAAACTTTTGTTCATGACCTTGGTATGGAACCCAAAATCATTTCACCTTTGCATTTTATTTTAGTTGCTCGGGGACGAGCAAGGTTTAAGTATAGGGGGTTGATGAATCTGTGATTCATCACTCTAAAATTTTAAAATAGAGCTTTGTCTACGAGTAATTATATGCATTTCATCACCTATATTGCATAATTAGCATTCATGCATGCATCGATAATATCTGCATTTTAGCATTTACATCTGCAATAAATAAGAAGCCAAAGTCACTTGTAAGAATCACCTATTTGTATATATTTTATACTAACTCCAAATCCCATAAATTAAACTCTATAGTGTATATATTGCTAACACTAATACAAGAAAAATACCGAAAAATTGCTAACTTGTAAAATTGACCAATAAAACCCAAGTTCAAGTTTGAGACCATGCACCTTAAAATGTGTATATCTCTCTCTTATAGCATTCGATTTAGATCTAATCACTTTTAAAATTATATACATTCAAAGACCTTTAAAACAAGACTAATTTCATTAAAATCAGAGCTCGTATGCAAAACTTGGGTTTTGGGCCACCAATGTATAATGTACTTATTTGTATTCGTACCCTTGTATTTTATGGCTTCATTTGACCTCGTTTCTGTTTTTAGTCAACATGAAACTTGTAGATCTCATCGAGATCTACAACTTTCATGTTTTGAGTTTTTCTAAATTCGGACATCTTCCTCCTCTTATTTCAAATTCGTACTCGCAATACTATGATTGGGCCACGTGGTGCCATCTGGTTGCGCCACGCGGCTCGGTTCCTTGCGTACCATGAGCCCCTCCCTATCTGTTGTTCGATTACTCTCTCTCCCTTATGATCTCCACCATTCTTCTTGCATCTGACATCGACCATTCAATCAAAGCTCACAGACCATCTGGATCGCATGCTTCCAGCTTCACCATGTCTCGCCACGTGGCTCCATCATAGCCTTCCATCTCTTCTCCAGGCACTGCATCTCAGCCGCCCACTCTGCTTCATCTTGCATCCATCCGATCAAAGTCCAGACAACATCAAGATCGTCTGCCCACGCCTCTTCCCCAGCTCTCCACGTGGAACTTTGTCGCCCCTCGATCCTCCGTCCATCGATTCAATCCTCACCTATCATTTCCACTTTGACTCCGACCCTCCGATCCTATGCCCAGATTTTATCACGGCCGTTCACCTACGCCCGCACCTACTCTCTCCACGTGGCACCACCCATCACCCTTCGATCGAACCGCCCTGACCTAATCAAGGCCTTTCCTTCGCGGCCACCTCTCCACCGTTGGATCGCGAGATCCAACAGCGGGGGACTCGTCTCCTACCTCCCGAAGATCTCTCTCCCACGTCGTCCACCTCACTGACCCTCTTCACCCTTTCCATTTTTCCGACCATATCATCCACCATATCCACCTCCCTACGAGCCAACGATGGATCCCGAACTTCTACCATTCTCGTGGGACAATCCTCACTCTACGCTGTCCTCCCACTCACTCCATATCTCCACGCGAACCACCTTCCCCATCACCGGAGTCGCTACCTTGTCTCTATAAATACCTCATCTCCAACCACCATCAGCCCTATCCTCCCTTGCACGAGAAACCCTAAAGATTCATTCACCAATCTGTGACAGGAATTAGGCTTGAAAGGGAGCGACGACAGCGGTTCCTCTCCGGCGAGATCCACGACGAATCTTCGCCAAGTAGCAGCCCACCATCGAGCTGCTCGAGCTCGGGAACCTGCCATCCCTAGAGAGACGATCGGCGGCTCCATTTTGAGCCACAATTCCCAGGTAGAATCATCCATCTTCTTCTCTAATCTTTACCTTCTTCCTCTTCTATCTTCTCCTAATTTATCCGGCTTTTCTGCTCGACATCACCTTCTACTGACCATCGCTCAACCTCCGCATCGTAGCTGCCATCTTCACACATCCCTCCATTCATCTCCACGACCTCTCAAGATCACCGATCACGCTGACCGCTGCTCCGTCGATCGTGACAGAGGAACACCTTGGCCCGTTCACCCATTCCGCTCCGCAAGGCCTCGACCACCCCACCCCCACTTCACGCACATCATATTGCACGCCTCGACTACGTTTCTAACACTGCAGGAGCTTCCTTCATCACTGGCCGGACCTCTCATCAGAGCTTCTTCGAGCTCCTTCGTCTCCGACATACAGACCATGCCGTCACTTCCAGTACCACCGACTGCTCTGCCAAGCTTCGATGAATCCAATCAACCATTCATGAGAAACTAGTTGTCTTCACCGAGCAAGGAAGAAGGCAGCGGAGCTATCTGCCCCTCACCGGAGGCCAGGCAAGCCCGCCACAGGCGGCGGCGGCGAGGAGGAACTCGACGCACAGTTGTCGTCCGATCATCTTGATCGAACAGTATACAACGCTCCACATCGCACTCTCCAGGAGCTCCAACCACCGTCGGATCCTTGAGAATCTGACGGTTCATCTTCGACCATGTCTTCAGCTCCGAGCCTCTTCCCCACCCCTTAGGCTCGGAGCATCCGAGCCTCATCCGAAGCTACGTCGAAGCACGTCCGAGCATGCAGAACACCCAAAGCAGCACTGAGCCTCCGACGCTTCCCAAGCCTAGATCTCACATGGTCTACACGTGTGGTCTGGGTAATTTACATCGAGGCCCCTCTATGTTTTGGGAATTACACTTCAGTCCCTGCCATGCAGCATCACGTGCGGGGCACGTGATACAATGGACAAACTACACGCATATCCTCTACATTATAGGTAATTGCATTTTAGTCCCTGTAAGCATATTTCTGATTTAATCAATTTTATTCTTATTTGCATTTACACCCATGTGTTTGCACGTTTAATTAAGCACTCATTTAGCATCATTTTATAATTCTAAAAATTGCATGTTGTAGAGAAACTTGTGCTCTATCATTGTGAAGACTTGTTATATTTTTGAGAGCTTCGAGGAATTTAATATAATTCTTTTTGTGGAAATTTACATAATTTGCCACTGCGTGCCTTTAATTGCATATTATATCATTTGTTGCTCCAAAAATCACTAAAAAATCACAATAGATCTAATTTAAGTAGTTCTACATCGTGTCCAAAAATAACATCATTTGCACACATCACGAAGACTTAATAAATTAATTAGTGTTTTATTAATTGATTTTTAATAGATCCAAAATTCATCATTTTTGCGATGTAATAAATTTCCTGGATTTATCTCACATAGAAGTATCTTGAATAGTTCTTGTTTCTGAAGATCATTTAATTTGGTATTTGTTAAAATTAATTTTGCAAAAATCACCCTGCATTCTTTTTTAATTCATATTTAATTCATATAGAGTCGAAAAATTCCAAAAATACTGCAGTATCTTAATTTCATTGCATTTCATATTCTGGCTAAGTTTCATAATTTTTGGACTTAATTTGACCATACTTCAAATTTTAACCTTTAATTTTGGACTGAATTGCATCGCATTTTCTTAATTGCATAAAAAATAAAAAATATTCTCCTGAAAACCTGACATCAAAATTAACTTCAAATTAACCTAAGGAAAAAGTTGCCTCCCTGAGTTCGACCTTGGACTTGCCCAAGTAAAATAAAAAAAATGCCACATGCATTTGATTTGACATTAATCGAAGTGGTTTTGATCAGTTTGTTTTGCCCAACTACAATGAATACACATTAAATTTAATCGAAAATTCAGCTGAATTAAGTATGGTAAACCGGGGCTCTACACTAGCCCGAGGGTTTTATGATTGCTTCAATGCTAGTTTGGGTCAGCCTCACCCTTCCTCATCTCCGCCTCCATGAGTTCCATCTACAGAGCGATCACCACTATCATAATCATCACCTTTGCCTCGATATGATTCCCTCTCTTTGGATATCCCCCTTAAATCATTTGGCATATATTGGAAAGCGACCTAAGCTAGAGCTTGATCAGTAAGATTCTATTGAATGGCATGGATAGAGGACAAGAGCTGATTATTGACTTCATTCTAACCAGGCCTAGTTCCCTACTATTTTTCTATCTTTCTGTTCTGTTGCTGGGGTCCCTTTCATCGTCCTCTTGGAGCCATCTCTTATACTTACTGTGACTATGTGTGCTCAAGATCAGGGTCAAGATCTGCAATGGATAATATGCCCTGATTAGTCTACATGACAACACTAGATGGATAAAACAATTCAGAATTAGGTTCAATTCTTGAATCATATTAAGAATGGAGAGCATGGAGTAAAATCAATCACTATATAAAAAGGTCGGAACTCGGGAAGAGAGCTTTCACGGTCTGGGTGAGGAAGAAAAAGTAAGGAGTCCTGAGGTGGTTCATGGAGCCTGAATCATGTACCTGGGAATCACCTTGAATTATTGGAGTTGCCGGACTCGCTGAGTCGAAGTTGGTGTCGGTAGAGTCCTGACTAAGTCTTCCTTGAGTCGTAATCTTGAGACTAGAGAGAAGATCGAGTAGGAGGAAAGATATGATGATGAACGAGAAACAGATGCAATGTAAAATAGTAGAAGGCTTACAATGAGCGAGGGTCAAATAGGAAAGAAGAATGGAAAAATGTGCAAGTGTGTGGGACTTTGATCTTTGAACCTATTCCAAGAAAACAAACACCAAACAAAATGTATTCACAAACTCAACCTAATGTAAAACCGTGAAAGTTCAGATATTTTCATCTTTTCAATTTTAAAGTTATTGATTCATGCAAAATGTTGTCACGAGTCCTTATTGTCTAGCCATAGAGGAGAGCGTGTACTGCTCGGAAGAGTCTCCCCATACTTGTTCCACCTCCTTTGTATCATGTGTTCTGCACTTTTTAATATCCTCAATACGAATCCTAGGTGGATACGTAGCTAATGAAAAGAGAGAGGAAGCTGATAGGAGAAACCACTACTTCCCTTGCAAGCAAGGTACTTGGATGCAAACTGATGAGACTGACACACCTATGAGGGCATGGCCTAGTCTCAGTACTTCATACCAAGTCGGATTTTCTAAACAAGCCAGGAACACTGTTGTCGACAAGGCCCTACTACGTCATGGACGATAGAAGCGCGAATACTTCACCAATCCCAGGTGGTAGCTGAGGTAGCCACAGATTAGGTTTTTTCTCTATTCCTAAAGGGTCGTGCCTCACTCTGTCTGGAATGTAACTGAATATAATGTGGGCTTTGTGAATCCCAATGAATGATGATTGTTATAAAATTTTATTTTAGGTCAAAGTGAGAGTAGCAATCCCTTTCTTAACATTTGGATTTTCACTTTTTTAGTATGTTTCAATAACAAACGCCTAATGAATTTTTTGTATTTCTCTAATTTCCATGTGATCCAGAAACAAAGGAAGATAGCGAGAAAGCAATGCAAGTGGACACTATGGCGGAAATCTACCCTCGTATCAAATGATGCATGCAAACATAACAAGAATTTTTAAACCTAAACTATATGCTGATATGCATAATAGTAAATTGCCGTAAACCGTAATTTCTATGAACGGGAAGAACCAAATGCTAAACACAATAGAAGAAACCTAATGTCCAGTTTTGGGGGCACCTCGGTGCCCACCATAGTGGTCCTGCAAGTGTTGTATGGAGACCTCTTACGACATGTGGTTTTGAGTCAAGTATTCAACAATTAAGTTTTATCCAATTCTAAATGTAGAACCATATAAACATGCTATATATTAGGTTTTTTTCCATAGATTACCGCATCAAGCAATCCTATAAAGCAAAGGGATCATTCCACAAAAAAAAATGAAAATAAGGCGGAGAACTCAAACGCGGATAACAAAGGAAAAAGGCGATAAAAACTTGGAAAATCCAGTGAGCCCCCAAGTAAATCATCACATGGAAATTTGGCCCGAGTGTCCAAGTCCAAGTACTTGTATTAGTACAAACTAAACAGAGCAAAAATAGATGACACACTCTCACAAAAAATAAAAAGAAAAGTCTATGCTAAAGTTTCCTTTTTCTCTCTCTCTCTCTCCTGCTCTCTCCTCTTAGTCTTAAAGCAGAAGGATCAAGTCTCCTTGACTCGGTTACTTCAACCACCTAGGTGGTCATCATCACCTTGAAGTCCCTCGCAAGAAAAATAGAAGAGCCAAATATTAGCATAATAAAGAACTATATCAAATAAAAAAGAAAATAAGTGAAGAAAAACAATGAAATAAAAATGATCCAAAATTCTATCCTACACGTTGCTTCCCTACAACTATGCCATTTGATGATACGGATCTTGCGACAGTCTAAAATGATATCCTCATGGAGAGTGAAGATAAGATGTTGTGCTCACCAGATTCGAGGTCGATCAAAAATCAACCCACACAATATGAAGATAAACAATGCAAGAAATTGTGAATCAAAATTTATTATAACCCTACAAATAAATGTGTATAGTGGTTAAGTGCACGTAGGGTGTCGAACATAGGGAGAAAGGGGGATGGATAAAAAATTGGCTAAAAAAGACTATATGTTTTTGGGCTTTTTAAGGTATTTTGCATTTTTGAGGATTTTTAATTATTCATTTTTTTGGACTTTTATTTTCATACCTTTTTATTTTTAATTTTATATTTTTTATTTTATTTTTATATTTCCTGATTTTTTATTTTTATAATTATTAATAATTATAATTTACTATATATGTACATAGCTTTTATATTATAAATATAAGTATAAGTACTCAAAAATAACAATTTAAAGTATTTTTGGCTTTTTATTTATTTTGTCTATTATTTGTATTTGTCAACGAATTTTTACTATTTTTTGTATTTTTAATTGAGATAATACGTAAAAATAGTGAATAGAATAAGTAGACTGAATTATTTTGGAGCTTAAAAATAGCTAAATGACTCAAAAATTTCCAAAATATTTTTAGTATATAATAAATATAATAGAGAAAATTCAGAAGCAAAAATAAATATTTTTAGCATTTTTTTAGAATTTTGTTTAATTTTTATAAGGATTTTGGAGATTTTAAAATTTTAGAGTTTTTTATTGTTTTAATGATTTTTTAACGTAGGTTGAAAATATCATACTAAACAAAATGTAATTTTTTGGGATTTTATCAAAACATTATTATATTTCTTTTGCATTTTTCTAAGTTAAATAGGGAAAATTCTATTTTTTGTTTTTTAATAAATAGAAAATAAACCTTCAATACCTAACAAAAAATATTATATATATATATGATAACGCGGGCTTTTGCTAGCGGGTAGAGATGTTTCTTGTAGAGAACCACTAAATCAAGAGCTGCATTGATCAAACAAAAATCAACGAAATAGAAGAGAGAGAGAGGGAATGAGAATATGTGTCTTATCTCTCTTATTTCATCTACACTATATTATTTAGCTAGGTAAGCATGCCTGGATCGAACTCGAGGAGGCAGAATATTAATACTTCGATTTCGTTAAAAGAATAAATCTCGAAAATATTCTCTTTATTTTTTGATTTTACAAAAGACTCAAAACTAATTCGATATTTCGTAAATTAAATCGATGAAACAAAGTGAGGAAAAATCACAAAAAAGTACAAGAAACATTTCTTGGGTAGTTATGAAACTACCCTAAATATTCAGGATGAAAATACGACAATAATGATGTCCAAAACACCACTACATGCTAGGGGTATAACAGCAAAAGAAAGTTTTATGTTCTATTACAAATCGATCCCTAGAAAGGACTAAAATGCAAAGAGAAGAAGCTTTATTGCATTTAGGTCCCTGCATGGGGACTAAATGCAATATCTGGAAATGTCTGGAGCGGAATGAGCTTCCGAATCTTCTCTGGGTTTAAGATGCAAATTTTTTACCCCTTCAATATCAACGGCTAAATTAGATGCATCTGGCTGATCTTGACCGTCCGTGGATGACACGTGTCGCGAGCCTATAGAGTTTGGCATTCTTAGTGTTATCCAATTCCTCCGCGTAGCTGGCGATGAGTGCTTATTCTCCGACTTCTTCCCGTCGAACGGCGGTGATCTTGGGCCTCCGACATGGTCAAAGGGGTGACTCCTTCACCCCTCGAGCTCGCTTGCGGGTGAAGGGATCCTGAGGTGGACGTATACGGCTGGGATTCCTGACAAAGATAGCACTTCAGGCAGTCCTGGAAGTTATTGAAGTTGTTGATGCTTTGATCTTTCTTTGGATTTCAAAACTCCATATGATGAAGATTGTGCTCCAGATTATGAGTGGACCTGCATACGAACTTTTCTTGCTCGATTTGCACGCAAAACGACCAACCAAATTGAGAAATTCACCGATCTGAAACGCTTTTCCAGAATATGCAAATAACATTGATAGTGCAAGAAATAGATTGCAACTTTGGAGTAGTTTGAATCGAGTTTGAGAGGGATTATGCTTATGTGTCTAACTATGATGATTAGGTTCCATAATCACATTATTATCTACCCTAGTATGGGAACAGAGATCGAGAAATAAAATGGAAAAAGATGGATGAACTCACCTGAGAATGAGGTTTATGAACCTCGATTTCTTCTCGACGGGCAGTGATGGCTGAAGCTCTATGCGGTGCAGTGGCGGCGATGCAAGGTGGCGGAGCCTTGGAATGTCTCCTCCAATCTCCCTTCTTACACGCGGTAGCCTTGGATGGAGCTATCACCTCCTGGTCAAGGCGGAGCATGACTATGAAGGTGGTGAATCGGCCAGGGTGAACTGGAAGCTTTGAGCTCAGGATCAATTAGTTGTTAATGGAGATCGTTGGGGATTTTTATAGGATAGATCGAAGGGAGTTAGATAGGAATCAAGGGCTAGCGTGAGAGAGGGTAGTTAGGAGAAGGAGATCGATGGTTATGAATGGAGGAAGAAGTTAGGAGTTATCTTAGAGAAGAAGGCAAAGTCAGGTTGTTGGAAAAGATTCTAGCCGACCTTCTTGAAGAAGAAGTTCCCAGGTGCTGACATGTGTCAACACCTGGTTGGCCAGATTCAAGAAATAACTTATTAATTAAGAATAAATAGTAAATAACTTTATTTTAATTAGGTATAAAAATTAAAAATGTAGGTAATTAAATTATCTAAATCATTGTATAACTAGTTTTAATAAATAACATTTATTTTACAAAATATAAATATTATATGAATAAATAGCTATAAACAATACTTTAAAAAGTATTTTTGGATTTAAATTAATTAAATAATATATAATATATTAATTTTATATTTTCTTAATTATTAGGCAAATAAATAAAGTATATACGATTTTTTGTGGATTTTAATAAATTAATTTAGATATATCACTAAATACAAGTATAAGTAATATAGTGCATTTATACCTATAAATTAGGGTTTTTGATTTTTTTCAAATAATAAAAAATATCCAAAAAAGAAATAAATTAGGGTTTAAATGCAAGATCAAGAAAATAATTAGAAATTATAAATAATTAAAATAACAAATAATATGTTCTAAATAAAATAAATAGCCAGAAACCCAGTTGTAGTTAGGTCCCAAAACTGACTTTTTGCAAACATACTCTAATTTTAGTGAAATTACTTTCATTGATTAGAAAATATTATTTTATGAACTATAAAGATGAGTAGAGTTAAATTGGAGTTCGTATGAGCAAGTTATGATGTTCGAAACTTTAGTTTTTGAGATATTACAAGTTGGATTTCTTGGCATATATACAAGGTAATATTTTTAACTTATTTTTATATTTTTCTATACATTTTTAGAAATAATTAGGAGAAGAGTTTAGTGAAAACTTATTTATATAAATTAATTTAAAAACTTTAAGTTTTGATTTTTATTGGATAATTAATGGAGAATGTATAAAGTGTGAAATTAATTATTTTTATTTGTTTTCTTCCTTATCTCCCCCTTCTTATTTATTTATCGACCAATCCATGCTGACTTGGTATCACGTATTAGGTTATAAATATATCTTTCAGCTATATTTATTTTACAAGTCATATTGTACATATATACATATCTACAATTCGCTTTTATTTTTATTCTTTTATTTATTTGCATGATTTTAGTGCATAAAATTGCATTTTTATTAATGAATGGGATTTTGTTAAAAGGTTAAATTTAATGGATATTTACATGTATTTGTTATGTTAATGAATCGTGGATTCATCAATACCCTATACCTAAACTTTGCTAACCCCTTAGCATACACTAGTTTGAAAAATAAGCAAAATAAAGAAAGTTAGAATGAATTTGTTTTCCTAAACCAATTCATAAGAACAAGCAAAGGAAGAGCTCGATCGGGCCTGAATCAAGCATTTTCTCAGAGCATTAACTAGGATTAGGATTTTATCCTCAATAGTCCTCAAGTTCCACAAATCCTTGTTTAAGTTCACCTCAACAGCCAATTCAGATCCACTAATTCATATCGCAAACTCTATTAATCTTGAAATCAATCTGTATGGTGTATCAATTGTTTTAGCTCTTCCCACTTTGAAAGAAATGAAGAAACAACCCATCCCAGCCATACACTCCTATTGGTTCCTTATCCGGCAACTCTTTCCTCGGAGAGGGAGGTATTCCCTTCTGAGGTCAGTTCATGCTATGTCCACAATCGAATAGAGAGAGGAAGTAGAAGAATGAGAAAAGAACCAGGGTGTGATCAGTATAGACGCATCTCCTTGTGAAGCCCAACTGGTGTAGCTAAGTCTCCACTAAGATGTGTAGGCTTTTTGGTCGAAGCTCGGACCATTGTGGTTGTATTTGTGGTTGGTGGCTTCTTCTTTGAATTGTCGTTGTAGTTTTGCTTGCACTTCATTCATCTATTTGTGCCTCGACGGATATAGCGTCTTTTTATTCCATCTTGTGGTCTTGAAAAGATTGTGTCAGCATATCCTTCCCTCATTTAAAGCGACTATCACAACCCCAATCTCTCATGTATTTAGACATCAATGCCGTAAAGAAAAGGATAGAAACGCATTACAAAGATGGATTGCCCTTCGCAGCCCCATGCAAGTCGAGCTAAGTTCAAAGTGCATGTGTCCAAAACCAGTTCACTGATGAAGAGTTGTACGGATGTCACCAAGTATTCTACTTAGGCACTTTTCGAGTGGACTTCCCAAACATGGTCTCATATAACCAAAAGATTATAAGTCAAAGACCTGAAGAGTCCAACCAGTTCCTAACTAGGCTCCTTACACTGATCGTCAAAAGCCATAATCAAGCTCCATCCTTCAAAGTTTTCCCAATCTTTAGTTCTAGAAATCAAAATTTTCTGAAAAATGCTAATGCAAATGCAACCATGTTTTTGTGAAGTATATTTTTATAATTTCACTCATTTTTTAAGGATTTTAAGGATTTTGTAATTTTTATGGATTTTAGACTTAACATTCTTTATGAATTTGTGATTTTGATAAACAAGTTTATGTACAAGAATTTTACAAGATACATTACCCATATTTTGTTTGGATTAAATAACTAATGGATTTTAAAAGTTTTATATACACGAGTTTTACAAGAATTACATGAATTTTACACATATTTAAATATATAGGATTTTATATAAGCGTTATACATATTTTAAATTATAGATTATAAATAAGGATTTTAAACATGTTTCACTTCTTTAAAGGGATTTTATAATAATTTAATTTAAATGGGTGGATTTTAATCTACCCTCACCCACTTTTTATGGATTTTATAAATATAGAAAATACATAAAAGTACAAGTTATGGAAATATATATATAATATACGCACCCTCCTATACTTATCTTGTGCTATGTCCTCATAGCGTCAAAAGAGAAAAAGGAGGACATAACTCGTCCTAACTAAAAGTGGGTGAAAAAGAATAAGTAAAGTGAAGTCAATCACCCCCCATACTTACGATATGGTAATTGTATGTATAGTGGAGCAAAAACTAGGTGACTGAGGGAAAAGTATATACAACCGAGAGAACAAATGGAAAAAGAAAACAAAATCATCGAATCACTCTGTCCCCCCTATACTTAGGATAAGACATCCTAAGTATAGAAAAGAATATGGCCAAAATTCGGGATCAATGATTAGATTACAAGAAAGGATATACAAAAGAAAAGTAAAAAGATCAAAATTTGAAAACGAGAATCAGTGGGCAATCGGTCCCCCCCTGTACTTAGGATCTAGTATCCTAAGCATAGAAGATGAACAAAAATGGGGACGATTGTGAACTACAGACGATATACAGATATGTACACCAGAAAACCGAATGGCTTCACAAGTATTTGTACATGATGGGATTAAGTGGAAGAGTAGTGATGCATCCTGTACTATGTAGATCACTTCGACTCAGGCTAAATGATCAGTGGTCTCCACGAAGTGCTTTAGCATCTGCCGATTCACTGTAAACGGTTCTACACTAGGTGACACATCTGATATAGCAATACTACCATTGTCATGTACCACTCTGACTATATATGGTCCTTCCCAATTGCTCTTCAATTTGCCAAGAAAAATTTTCAACTATACACTAAACAACCAAACTTTCTGCCAAGGAACAAAGATCTTGTGTCGGATGTCTGTCATGCCATCTCTTAACTTTCTACTTGTAAATTAGGGTGTTTTCATATGTCTGATTTCGAATTTCTACCAGCTAATTCAGATCTAACTTTCTCTTGGCTCCTGCTTTCTATAACTCTAATGAAATTTCTCTATTTGCCCATTTAGATTTATGCATGATCTCTATGGGCAAATGGCATTGCTTCTCGTAAACTAATCTGAACAGTGAAGTACCCAAGGGAGTCTTATATGCAATACGATATGCCCATAGAACTTGGTCTAGAAGCTGTGATCAATTCTTCTAATCTGGTCAATACTAATTTCTGGAGAATAGATTTCACCTCCCTATTTGAAACTTTAGCCATGTCGTTCGTCTGTGGGTGATAAGGAGAAGCTACTCTATGATCAATGGCATAACTCTTTGTTAGCTTTTTCACCTCCTTATTAATGAAATGACTACCTCATCTGAAATGAGAATACGTAGAATACTGAACCGCGAAATAATATGATCCCTTAGGAACTTGCATATGTCTTGCTGTCAGCGGTTCTTGCAGGTATAGCCTCCACCCATATGCTATAATTTACAACGAGAAGTAAGTACTCAAAGCTATTGTTGGAGGGAAATGGTCCCATAAAATATATACCCCATGCGTCAAAGATCTTGCAAATGATAATGGGTCGCGTAGGCATGGCATCTCGAGCACCAATTGTCTCTACGTCTTTTTGACATTCTGGAAAACTCTTTACGAATGTGCGGGCATCTCTAGTAATAGTCGTCCACCAAAATCCGCTCTGAAGTACCTTCTGCGATCTCCTCTTCCCCGAATGATGTCCTCCTGCCTCTGAGGAATGGCATAGTGTGAGAAAACTGTTGTATTCCTCTTGAGGAATACATCGCATGTAAATACAATCCGGTCCATCAAGAAAAAGAATCGGATCCTCCCAGTGGTAATATTGTGCCTCGGATACTACCCTGTCGACTCAGTCTTTCAGCCAACCTTGTGGACTCTTTTGTGTTACCAGAAAGTTCACTATGTCTGCGTACTAGGGAAGTTCTGTAATGGCAAAGATACTCTCATCTGGAAATCTCTCTACAATCTCTAGCGTGTAATCATCTGAAGGCTGCTCTAACTGTAGACACTAGAGGTGATCAACTACCATGTTCTTTACCCTAGGCTCGTCTCTAATATCTAAATCAAACTCCTGGAGTAAGAGAACAAATCTAAGAAGGTGTGCCTTAGCATCCTTCTTTTCCATTAAAAATTGGATAGCTGAGTGATCAGTATAGACTATGATTTTAGAGCCAAGAAGATAAGATCTGAATTTTTCTAAAGCAAACACTACTGACAACATCTCTTTATTTGTTACTGTGTAATTTCATGGTGCATCGACTGGAGTGCGGTTGGCATAGTGGATGGAAATTGGAAGTCTGTTCCTCTGTTGTCCTAATACAACCCTGACCGCAAAATCTGAAGTATCCCTCATGATCTCAAAGGGTAGAGACCAATCGGGCAGTTGTAGTACAAGAGCACTGATGATCATCTCTTCTAGAGTGAGGAAGGAATGAAGACATTTATCATTTAACAAATACTCGATGTCTTTTACTAAAAGTTCAGTTAATGGTCGGGCAATCTTAGAGAAGTCCTTAATAAATCGTTGGTAAAAGCCGAATGCCCCAGAAAAGACCGTAACTGCTTTACGTTGGATGGTGAATCAGTCATTTGATGACATCCACCTTGGCAGGGTCAACTTCCATGCCCTGCTTGGAGATGACGTGCCCAACACGATCCCATTTGTAACCATAAATGGCTCTTTTCCCAAGACAGAACGAGATTGACCTCACAACATTTCTGAAGTACATGGTCTAGGTACGCTAAACAATCATCAAAAGACTCACCATAGACCAAAAAATCATCCATAAATACCTCGAGAAAATCACAGACCATGTCCGTAAAAATGGAAAGCATGCATCTCTGGAATGTAGCAAGGGCATTGCACAATCCAAAGGGCATCCATCTAAAAGCATACGTGCCGAAAGGACTTGTGAAGGTTGTCTTCTCCTAATCTTCAGAGGCAATAGTAACCTGATTGTATCCAGAGTAACCATCTAAGAACAGTAGTACTTCTTCCCTGCCAACCGTTCTATCACATGGTCTATAAAAGGCAACGAGAAGTGATCCTTCTTTGTCGTGGCGTTCAACTTTCTGTAATCCACACATACCTGCCATGATGTGGTTACTCTCTTTTGAATCTTCTCTCCACTATCATTCTTAACCATTTGAATGGTCGACTTCTTCGGGACAACATGCAATGGGCTAACCAATTCATAGTTGGAGATAGGATAAATAAAGCCGGCATCACACCATTTCGTAATCTCTTTCTTGACCATATCGCGTAAGATGGGATTCAGCCTACGTTGAAACTCTCTTGAGTGTCTGTTGTCATGATCAAGATAGATATGATGAGAACACAAAGCAGGATTTATCCTACGGAAATCTGTTACAATCCATCCAATGGCCTTGCGGTTTCTTTTAAGAATTTCCATCAGACGGGATTCTCGTTTTTCGATCAGATACGCGCTGATAATGATAGGAAACTAATGATGTGGACCTGCAAGGAAATCATTTTTCATGTTTGGTGGAAGGGTCTTCAACTCAAATAAGCTCGGATCTGGCTCTACAACATCATCTTCTGATTGAGTAATGAGATCTATGTTGCTAATGGATGTTTCTGGCTTAACGTTTTTCACCATCTCAACATGTTCTGGAATCGGACTACAGAAGATGTCTAGAACGTCATCTGACTTGTCATCGTGCTCATCCTTAGACTGATTAGATGAAAATAATTCGGCTAAGTAAAATTCAGTCTCTCATCTGAGGTGGAGGGATTCTGTGGATGCTCTGAATCTAAAATATCTGCAATAACGTCCTCAGAATTCTGCTCCATGTGATCTTCACCCTCCATGCTGAAATAAAGATTTCCGTCAGAAGAGCTGCCAGCTGAAGTCTCCGACTCATCCTCTTCTAGGATATCTTAGGTATCTACGAGATACCTCTCGAGGTCGTTAAGACGAACCTCATCCAGGTAATCACAGGTGGCTAAGGAACTTAAAACATCAGAACTAGCTTTAGACATGGCACTAGATGATTCTCTCGCCATCTCTATATGTACCTTCTCGCCCTCAGCATGAAAATATACCTTCCCTGTATCATCATCGAAAAAGTCCTTTGTGGTTTCCAAGAAAGGCCTCCCTTGAATGATCGGGGTAAGGTTTAACTATGTAGAGCAATACATGTCCAGGATGGTAAAGTCCACTGGGAATTGCAGACCCTGTACGGTTACGATAACGTTCCTCAAAATGCCCCTAGGTCTCTTTACGTATATATTAGCAAACTGAAGGATCAAACGGGATTTGTAAAGATGACCTAAGTCAAGCTTGTCGAATAAATAAGATGGTAACAGAATGATAGAGGAACTGTTATCAAGAAGAGTGTGATCGAATACGGCTTCTGAAATCTCGCATCTGACATAGTGTGTTCCTGAGTCCTGCTTCTTCGGAAGTATGTTCTAAATCACACAGGAGGTAGCCTTGGTCAAAATATGCTTCTCTATTCAGGACTTCTTCTTCCTATGCGTTGTACATCTTTTTTCTAATTGTTGCTTAAGCGTAGGGAAGTGATCCAACGCATCATGGAGCGGAAGTTTGAAAAATATGTGATCTTTCAATAATTTCTCAGCTTCTGGATTAATATTATTCTTTTTGGATTTTTTTCGTGCCTTTTCCACACAGAGCCTCAGAAAAAGGAACAATATCGGGAAAAAAAATCTCTTTTTTATTGTAATCGGGATCAACTTGTACATCATGAGTATCAGAGTTATCTACAATCCTCTCTAAAAAAGGAATGGACACATCAACTTCGGGCGTGTCTTCATGGTCGGCATGGTGTCACCGTTTGATTCACCTAAGTCCATATCGACCGTCTCAACAATGCTTCCTTCTCCCTGATCATCGAGTGATTGATCCCTATCGTTGCGGTTCTCCTCCTCAGCCCGTGTATCAAGGTCTGGCTTTCACTCCTCTTCCTGTGCCATCTTTTCCTCCGATCAGGTGCTTGTGGTGACCTACCGCTCCTGAGACGAATGAAGTTAGATAAAAATTCAAGAAAAGAGATTGTACCTGTTGTGTCGTCTACCTGATTTGGGTGCCTCCTTTTGTTGTTTGGATTCATCTGAGGTTGTGCGGGAAGAGTAGTCTTGGGCGTGGTTAACTCATCCAGACGATGTTTAACCCGCTCCATCTAAGTCTTGTGCGCGATCTAGAGTGTGCTTATCATGTACATGATATGGTTCAGTGCCAGGGCTTGCAAAGATGTTTCTAGTTCGGTGCAGTAACCCTGACTTTCGACTCTCTCTTGCCGCTGCGTTTACTGCTACGGAGTGTACTATTGAGGATATCATTGTGGCGTATATGGAGACTGGTGGTGGTGGTGGTGATAATTGGGCTGTGATTGCGGAGCAAGATGATGAACAGAATGTGGTATTTGATAGACATTCTGATGAGACTACTACTGCGTGCAGTACTGTCAGTGCTGATAGTGCCGATGTCTATGCTTCGGATAGTGTTGCAGCTGCTGCTGGTGATTTATGCTCGGAGATGTAAACTGAGAAACAGTCTGAATAAAAGCGTACCATATTCCGTTGATCTCAAGAGTGGCTTGGGACTCAACCCTAATGTCTCTCTGGCTGGTGATATGGTTTTGATTGACTTGAGATTATTCCTCAGACCTATCAATCTGCAGAGTCTCCGGCTCGCTCTGGACGAAATGAATTTATCGTGTGTGTAGAGCAGGTAAAGATCTCCGAGTAGATTGTGCGGTCAAAGAAGCTTGAGCTTGCTGATACTGATGCTGCAATTCCATCACCATCCTCATAGGATCACTCATCTTTTGAGGTAGAGATGAGAGTTTCTCTAACTCTCGCAACGGCTGCAAGTCCTGAACTTGCTTCTGAATCACATCTACCGACGTTAACTTCTCACTGATATATCCCATGTTGGTATTGGATTCAAAGTCTGAAATGTTCACCGTCTTATGATGATCTCAGTGATGCGGTGGCAGTGGGGTCTTTCGGAATGCCTGAGTAGAGTCGACAACTCTCGAAATTTCTACCATCCCCTCGAAAATGGACCAGACAGACTTGCCATCCTGATTCAGATAGTTGTTGTTACATGCGGCACACACAAGCCCCTGAATATCCGGATGGAGTCCTCCAAAGTAGTTCTACACTAGCACCTTCATTGGTATCTCATGAGGAGGACATCTCTCTGTAAGATCCTTGAATCGATCCCACGCCTCGTAAAACCATTCGTTCGGCAACTACAAAAAGTTGGAGATCTGACTCCTCATCATGTTTGTCTGTCCGGGAGGAAAAAAGTTTATGCAGGAATGTAGACTTCAGGTCAGTCAATGTTGAAATCTCTCTCTCCAAATGATTGAGCTAGTAAAGCGCCTTATCTGCTACGGCGAAGGGGAAGGCTTTGAGATGAACAGCCTCCTGCGTATCTCCATGGTAATTAGTCGTACCACATATCATCTCGATTTATTACAAAAAGGTAAACGACTCCTCTATGGCATTCCCGTAGAACTTGGGAAGCAATGAGATGAAAGACTTATGCAACTCGTACGGCCCCTGATTCGGTGGTAACCGAAACCACTGATGTAGAGTTTTGGCTCCTGGGTCATACTCATCGCTGAGTGTTGCGAGAACCACGATAGGTGGCAGTGGGTTCCCGGCTCCTTCTCTGAGCGCAGCGATCTCAGCTCGCAACTCATTCTGTACTCTGAATTGGTCTTGAATATGAATATTCATCTGCTGCAATGTATCAAGAATCCCGATTGTAATATCTGTGGCTGGATCCGGTCTTCCCTAAGCATATTGTTCTTCAGTTGGGCGCTCCTCTACTGTTCCCTTTCCATGAGCCATCTGCTTTAAATCTTCTAGAAAGGAAAACTTCTCATAAGAACTCTGAGAAAAATCAGCTCGAGAAAGCGACGATAAATTGTGGTGGGGGTCTGCCTCAAAAGATGGGCTGGGAAGTGAGGGAGTGTGGGTCTGACTCTCCTCAGGATCATATGGGACCGACTCGGGAAGAGGGTCATCTTGAATCTATGAAGATGTACAACGGACGGTGAAAGATCGAGAGCTCACAGTCTGAGCAAAATAGCCGTCGAGTAGTATCTTTGATGGCAAGTGGATAATCGGGAGAGCACGATGTCAAATCAAAAGAGATGGGAGAAGGCATATAAGACACGATAACTCACACCTCATTAGTAAACACAAAGCAAATCCCATATTCACCAACACAACCCAATGATGACTATTTGAGTTCAGTCGTTTATCTTGTCAGTTTTAGGATTATTTTGGTATACAAGTACATTCACAAGTTAATGTGAGCTAATAGGTGCTCGGAATTTCCCTGCAACACTATCCCGAGCCCTTACAGAAAATCACTTATTCTCAGCCAGTATGGGAGTGCGTGTGAACCGTTTCTGGCAACCTGTGGTACTTGAGGACAGAGCCTTACGCAATGTCCTCTAAATCCCCCACTCTGCTAAGTAAACTCAGACTGTTTCCAACTACCTAAGCGCACCCACTGAAAAACAGTGATCAAGTGTATGGACTAAGTAGTGTCTTGAAAGAAACACAGACTTTGGTTCTAGCCTAAGTGTCGTCCCTCACTCACAATATTTGGAAATGTACCTGCAGTTGAAGTGCGGGGATTACTCTCCCAAAGCAAATGATCCTTACGTTTCTTTTAGAGTCAGATATTTAAGCAGTCCTGATTTTATTTTCTATTTTCTCTCTTTTTTTTCAGATAAATGTATAACGAATTTATCTATTTTCATTTATCTTAAAAGCATGGTCCAGAACTAACTACGAAGGTATATGCA
This sequence comes from Ottelia alismoides, assembly GCA_037367405.1. Lineage (NCBI taxonomy): Eukaryota > Viridiplantae > Streptophyta > Magnoliopsida > Alismatales > Hydrocharitaceae > Ottelia > Ottelia alismoides. The sequence continues at coordinate 267,286 of JAZKJV010001829.1, read as the reverse complement.
TATAGGGATAAAATCAAAAAATACCTAAGCATGCACCTAGCCTCGTGAAAAACTGCGGAAAAATCAGCGATGCGAGAAAAACTGCGGTGGGTGCTCTGCTCCCGCAAGTGCATGGCACTCAGTGAAGCAGACACCGAGAAAAAGAAGGGGAGGTACAAGTCGGGATGCCCTTACGGGGCCCCTTTCTACAAAATACAAAACATAGGAAAGTGCCCTTAATTTTTTTATTTACAAAAATATTAAAAGAAAACCCTAACTAATTCTGCCTTCAGTAACCGACCTGTGAGAGAAGGGATCAGTCTCTGCACTTTCAACTTCTTCGTCTTCCAAGGAATCCGGCTAAACCTGCAGGCCCTACAAAAATTAGTTAGATAAAAAGAAGAAAAATGTGAAAAGCCTTAAAAAATCAAAGAAATTTGAAGAAATACGAAAAATCATGAAAACTGAAGAAAAATCTGTAAATCGAAAACCAATCGGAAATTGAGAAAGAAATTAAATTTGTAAAACCAAGAGTATCGGGAATTTTCAAAATTAAAGTCAAAAACCGATGTAGAAATAAGGCCTCCCCGGTAACAATGCCATTTTGATAACGTAGGCTTTAGCTAGCGGGTAATGATGCCGGTCGTAGAGAACCACTTAATCAAGAGTCACATTGATCAAACAAAAAATCAACGAAATAGGAGAGAAAGAGAAAAAGAGAATATGCTACTTCTCTCTCCTATTTCATCTACACTATATTATTCATCCAGGTAAGTGTGCATGGGTCGAACTCAAGGAGGCAGAATATTAATACTTCAGTTATCATTAAAAGAAATAAATCTCGAAAATATTCTCTTTAGTTTTTGATTTTACAAAAGACTCAATAAAAGACTCAAAACAAACTCGATATTGCGAAAATCAGCTCGACGAAAAAAAGCGAGGAAAAATCATGAAAAAATACAAGAAACATTTCTTGAGTTTATGAAACTACCCTAAAAATTCGGTATGAAAATGCGACAAGAATGATGTCCAAAATACCCCTACAAGCCCGGGGTTTAACTGCAAAACAAAGTTTTGTGTTCTGTTACTAACAAATCCCCCTAAAGGACTAAAATGCAAAGAAAACAAGTTTTATTGCATTTAGGTCCCTACGCGGGGACCAAATGCAATATCTGGAAATGTCTGGAGCAGAATGAGCTTCTGGATCTTCTCTGGGTTTGAGATGCAAATTTTCTACCTCTTCAATATCAACGGTTAGAATTAGATTCATCTCGCTGATCTCGACCGTCCATGGATGACACGTATCGCGAGCCCATAGAGTCTAGCATTCTTGGTGTTCTTCAATTCCTCCACGCAGCTGGCTGCGAGTGCTTCTTCTACGACTTCTTCCCGTCAAATGACGGTGTTCTTGGGCCTCCGACAGACCAGATGGGTTACTCCTTCACCCCTCGAGCTCGCCAGCAGGTGAAGGGATCCTGAGGTGGACGTATACGACTGGTATTCGCCGATGAAGGTGGTGCTTCAAGTAGTACTGGATGTTGTTGAAGTGGTTGATGCTTTGATCTTTTTTGGATTTCAAAGCTCCAAATGATGAAGATTTTGCTCCGGAAGATGAATAGACAAACAAACTTTTCTTGCTCGATTTGTACCCAAATCGGCCAACAAACTTGAGAAATTTGCATATCTAAAATGCTTTCCCAGAATTTGTGAATAACAGGGATAGTGCAAGAAATAGATTGCAACTTTTGAGTAGTCTGAATCGTGTGAGAGGGGTTATGGATGTACATCTAACTATGATGATTAGCGTCCCTAATCACGTTATTAGCTACACTAATATGGGTATGGTGACCGAGAATTAAAATGGGAAAAGATCGATGAACTAACCTGGGAATGAGGATGTTGTATGAACCTCGATGGCTGCTCGACGGGCGGTAATGGTCGGAGCTCTACGCGACACGGTGGCAGCGATGCAAGGCAGCAGAGCCTTGGAATATCTCCTCCGATCTCCCTTCTTCCACTCAGTGGCCTTGGACGGAGCTGTCACCTCCTAGTCAGGGCGGAGCACGGCATTGAAGGTGGTGAATAGACCAAGGTGAAATGGAAGCTTTATGCTCACGATCAATTAGTTGTTATTGGAGATCTTTGGGGATTTTTATAGGGAGGATCGAAGGGAGTTAGGTAGGAATCAAGGGGTGGCAAGAGAGAGGGTAGTTAGGAGAAGGAGATCGATGGTTAAGAATGGAGGAAGAAGTTAAGAGTTTGCTTGGAGAAGAAGGCGAATTCGGGTAGTTGGAATAGATTCTGGCCGACCTTCTTGAAGAAGACGATCCCATGTGCTGACATGTGCAGCACCTCATAGGCCAGATTCAAGAAATAATTTATTAATAAAGGAATAAATAGTAAATAGCTATATTTTAAGTACGTATAAAAACAAAAAATGTAGGTAATTAAATTATCTAAATTATGGTATAACTAGTTTTAATAAATAATATTTTTTTATGAAATATAAATATTAAATTAATAAATAAATATAAATAATACTTTTAAAAGAGGTTTTGGATTTTTAAATTAATAAATTAATAAATTCTATAATAATTTTATATTTTTCTTACTTATTAGGCTAATAAATAAAGTATGTACGAATTTTTGTGGATATTAATAAATTAGTTTCAATATATTAATAAATACAAGTATAAGTCATATAGTGCATTTATACATATAAATTAGGTTTTTGATTTGTTTAAATAAATTAGGGTATAGAATACAAGATCAAAAAAATAATTTGAAAGTATAAATAATTAAAATAATAAATAATATGTTTTAAATAAAATAAATAACCCTGAATCCCAGTTGTAATTAGGTCCCAAAACCGACCTTTTGCAAACAGACTCTGATTTTAATGACATCACCTTCATTAATTAGAGAATATAATTTTATGAACTTTAAATGTGAGTAAAGTTAGATTGAAGTTCGTATGAGCAAGTTATGATGTTTAGAAGTTGGGTTTTTGAGATTTTACAAGTTGGATTTCTTGGCATATATACAAGGTAATATTTTTAACTTATTTTTATATTTTTCTATACATTTTTAGAAACAATTAGTAGAAGGGTTTGGTGAAAAATATCTTTATATGAATTAATTCAAAATCAATAAATTTTTTATATTTATTGGATTACTAATGGATAATGTATAATGTTTGAAATTAATTATTTTTATTTGTTTTCTTCCTCATCTCCCCCTACTTATTTATTTGTTGACAAATCCATGCTGACTTGGTCTCGGGGATTAGGTTATAAATATCTTTCAGCTATATTTATTTTACAAGTCAAATTGTACATATATACATATCTACAGTTTGCCTTTATTTTTATTTTCTTTTATTTTTATTATTTTATTTATTTGCATGATTTTTATGCATAAAAGTGCATTTTTATTCATGAATGGGACTTTTTAAAAAGTGAAATTTAATGGATATTTACATTTATTTGTTAAGGGTTTTAAGACAAAATGCAGACAGAATGTTAATGAATCGTGAATTCATCAATATATCTGGTACTTAGGTTTATTTTCTATGAATTTTTAAATGCATGGAGCTATTTATAACAAGAATAAAATCCACAAAAAGTAAATACATTCTAGCAACGATATTTATGAAAATATTTAAAGTTTATAGACTAATCTCAAACATTACAAAGAACAATAAGGACAAAAATGCAATTTTCTAAGATATTTTAAATAATATATACCCCGGGAGTATTTAAGCAATTACTACAATGTTCAAAGAGCCAGAAGCAATTTACCTGAAAATATTATACTAATATTGCAAAAGTAAGAACTAAAAAGAAATAGAGAAACTACGAGGGCCTCTGTGCAAAATACTTAGTCCCCTCACACGCACAGGCTCGTGAGTTGGCGTGGATTGGATATAAATTCGAATATTTAAAGCATGAGGGCCTAATGTCAAATATTAAAAAACATTTTTCACTACAGATGAAGGTTCGTGTACTAAAAATGAAATACAGAATGTAGGGGGTAGAATTTTTAAAATACCCTACACTGTGTGCGATCGGACAGTGGCAATGACAACACATATCCATGGGGCACGATCTAGTTAATCGATAAGGGTTCGTGGATGGAGAGCTAGGATTAGATCATGGCCTTGGATCTGATGGCTACGAGCATCTCATCGGACGGTAGCTGATCTCCTATAGTGTCATTCTTGATCTGATGACAACGAGGACACCTAGAAGAACTGTTGAAGAACACGAGCTAGCCGAGCTTCAATCGACACTTACTCACTCCACTGGCCACCTAGGATGGTGCGAGAAGGAATAGAATGCTCCTCGAAGCAATTACTACAATGTTCAGAGAACCATATGCAATTTTCCTGAAAATATTACATTAATATTGCAAAAATAAGAACTAAAATGAAATACAGAAACTGCGAGGGCGTTTGCGCAAAATACTTAGTCCCCTCACGCATACATACTCGTGAGTTGATGTGGATTAGATATAATTCCAAATATTTAAAGCACGAGGGCCTAGTTTCAAATATTACAAAACATATTTCACTACAGACGAAAGTTTGTGTACTAAAAATAAATTACAAAACATAGCGGTAGAATATGCAAAATACCCCACGTCGTATGCATCGGAAGGTGGCAGTGACAACACATTTCCATGTGGCACGATCTGGTCGGTCGATAAGGGCTCGCGAATGGAGAGCCAGGATTAGATCATGGCCTTGGATCTGATGGCTACGAGCGTCTCATCGGACAATAGCTGCTCTCCTATAGTGTCATTCTTGATCTGACAATAGCAAGGACAGCTCGAAGAATCGTTGAAGAACACGAGCTAGCCGAGCTTCAATTGGCACCTCCTCACTCCATTGGCCACCAAGGATGCTGCAAGAAGGAATAGAATGCTCCTCGAAGGGATTCCCGTCGACTGGAGGACTTGTTGGCATCCGGGGCTCGTCAGAAGATCCCTACGTGGCTTCACGACCTAGACCTCTTGTCTTGGGTCAAAAATTAATCGAACAAGGCATTTGTGCTTTGCGAATTGTATGGTTAGAATGAGCACACAAAAATAAAGGGTCCTAGCTCAGTTTGGGTTGGAAGTAGACAAAGATGGAGGGTGGCATAGCTCTCTGGCGATGCGGTAGAGGAGGAGAAGTGTTTGTCTGATCTGGGAAAGATTAGGGTGGATGGAGGTGCTTGGGGCGACAAGCGGATGATGGGAAAGGAGATGGATGTAGTTTGGAGTCGAGAGACTGTCGAAAATGGTAGAGCAAAGGGTTGGAGGTGGAGCTCCGACGGAGTTTTCCTGTTGTAAACTTTATGTTTTTAGAACTAATCTAAAGAAATAACAACCAAACTAAGCTATTGCTAACCTAAGAAATATCAATGATAGGAAAAATGAGGCTCACCAATCTTATCGTGGTCAGGAGCAGAGCTTGCGGTAGAAGAGGCAGCGGAGCTCAGATCTACCTCGATTCAACCCCTTCCTCGCTCGTATAACCTCCAGAGAGGAGCCTGTCGTAACCAGGTTCTTCGATTTGGGTTGAGATAAGGGTGTATATGGGAGAAATTAAAAAATAAGGTGGAGGAGGGTATATGTAGATGCCACTTACGTTTGGAGAAGAACACTCGTTTCAATGATCCTCAGATCGGAAAATCAGATGTGTGTGGGAGTGCATTGATTGAGGTATAAAGTCAAAGACAAATCGAGCAAAAATAATGCAAGGATCCGGCAAAAGAAATCGAGGAAGATAGTGGCCTATAACCTGACACACGTAGTCCTAAGGAGACTAGAGAGTTGACCGAGGACAACCTAGGCATGTCTCCCATTAGTCGACGTAGGACACTATGAAATAAACCAGAATTAAAATCCTTTATTACATTATTTGAAAATAATAAACAAATTTATTAATTTTAGATTAAAACATGAAAACTGTTTATTCTTATATGTAATATTTTTTTATGATTTTTATTTATTTTTACGAGTTAATTTATTAGGTGTTATTGTTTACAGGTGTAAACAGAGGTATTTACCTATGTTTTCAATGTTTTATTTTTATATGTATTTTATTATTTATTATTTATTTAAATATTATATATATATAATTTTAAATTATTTTAGCACAATCAAAAATAATTTTATTGTAATTGGTGAAGTTTATTTCTACACTTAATTAAATATGGGTATTAATTATATAAGTATGTGTATAGTGTATTCATCAATGTGTACGAATATACTTATTTATTTTAGAGTCTTTTGAGCGATTTTAATTTATTTTAATTATGTACATATATTATGAATAATATTTACAATATTATAAAAATATAAAATAATGAAAAATGTAAAGAATAAGGAAAATGAATATTTTACTCAGGCATAATGTACAAATAGAGGGTCCAAAACCAAACTATTGCAACTTGACTCCAAATTAAATGAAACCACATTCATTAAATAGCTTATTAAATGTTATATATAATAAAAGTGATTTTGATGCATTTTGAGTTATTATGGAAAAGATATGTGTTTAGGAAGTTTGGATTTTGGATTTTTATTATGTGTGTATAATGCACAATAAGCATAATTTATATATGAAATATATTTTGCATTTTCTATGTATTTGTATTCAAAACATTCTTGTATAATGTTTATAGGTTTGAGGTGCAAATAATAAAAAAAATAAAGAATAAAATAGGTCACAAAAATGTGTTGTTTGGCATTTATGAATTCAGGTTTCTTTTATTTATTGGCTCTTATCTCTCCCTACTTTATTCCCGGTCGACCCAGTCATCATGATCCTAGGTTTCACAGGGTTTAGTGTCATAAAATACCTTTGGCATTTTATTTTCTTTCCTTTTCTTTTCTTTATTCTTTTATTTTGGCTTCAGCTATAGTATTTTATGTAATATTTACACAATAGTGCTAATTGTTAATTTATGCAAAATAATCATATCCCAGACATCAACCATGTCTCTGATACCACTTAAATGTTATGGAAAAAACCATAAACGTGTCACGGAAGCGTGAAGATCACATCATATGCGATTTGGAGTGACTAGTCATAGTAGTTGCTAAAGGCAGCGGAATTTAAAAATTTAAAGTGATGAAACCACATTATTCATGAACACTTCTCAAATCAATTAATCTAAAACAGAAAGTAGATATAGCAATACCTCTTGAAGTGTGGTTGCGATCGAAGTCGCTAAAGTAAGAGACCGCTTGTCTCAAGTCCGACCCGATGGAGGTGACACTTGTGAGCGCGTTGATGAAGCACATCCTTTCTCACAAGCCAAGATGTAGATCCAAGAAATGGACCTCATGATTTTGTCACATGAAATCTGAGGTCTTCGTCGCATATAAGAAGCACCTAGGAAGATAATGATCCACAAGTAGTGGAAGCGGGAGCATGACGTCATAACAACGATGATGATTCTCTCTAGGACAAGAGGTGGACGGCAACTCGTGAGGGAAAGAGGGGGGCGTGTATGAGAATATGAGAGAGAGAGAGCTTTTGAATATTGTTGTCAAGTAAAAGGCAAAGTTAGGATTGCCTCTTCTTTTATAATTTTTTGGGAGTCCATGGATCACAATCCATGGATAACACAAAATCAATGGTTGAGATTGATTTGTTTTTTCTTCCAATGGCCATGATTGTGTTGTTAGTAAATAGAATAATTAATAAAATTAAATAAAATAAATTGAATAGTCATCAATATAAATTAATTCAATCAAATCAATATACATTAAATGATTAGGAAAGGAGGCATGCCCCTTCTAATTAAAGTGGGCGACGACCACGTTGAATTAGGACTCAAGGGTGGCCATCCACCCTACCCATACGGTAGAGGCTCCCTTTTTTGCAATTATGTAAGATCATGTATCTCACAATATCCTTTAATTATTTGCAACAACTTTTATTGCATATTATTTCACAAAAACATGCAAATTATTTTGTGACAATTTCAGTCACGCCATTGGAAATTGTGAATCATATTCACACACCCAAAATAAAATGTAAAATGAATTTTCAATTAATTATCCTATGTGATTCCAATTCACATCAATATTTAATTTACAAATACTATATACAAATATCTTTCTCTAATAAATTATAAATCGCATTTACAATATATATGATTGACATGGATAATAATATCCACATTATTCATATCCAAGATATATAAATCATATTTAATTATCTTGGATCATCATTCTCATGCATCTAAATAATATGAATGACATTCACATTTTTCATGATAATCAAATCACATTTAATTATCAATTTTTCAATGCTTAGATATATTATTCATCAATAGAATTATTCTTGAAATCATTCAAGAATAAAGCTCTTTCTTTGCATATATGAGGAGATAAGGACTTTGAGATTGTATGTTCCAAGTATTGTGACTTGGATATTGAGAACACATCTCAAATCCAGATCTCAGGGACCTCACATAGATATTAATCTTCTTATTACACAGGATCATATTAAATCAATGTCTGACACTTGGTACACCATATTTCTTTAATTACAGGAGTCACAAAAATCCAGACTTGTTTCATCACTCCCTTGTAATGCAAGCATCTTGGTTATACAATTGTTTATGATCACACCACACTCGGATATTCCTAAGACTCGCATATACAGCATACTGAAAGAGTATAATAAATCCGAAGATTTAGATCAATTTTGTATTGTCTTATTCAAGGTTTTATCCTTAAGTTTATCATACGGTCATTTGGAGTTAGCATCGATCACATCCTTTCCAAAAGCACATATCATACCTACAAGTTATTTTCAAGCTTCTAAAGCAAGCCAACCATGCATGGAATTTGATTGGTTCCAATACCTCATGAGTGAGCTCATGTCTTCTGGTTCACTAGTGAACGTGTATGATCCCTTTGAGAGATCCTATTAATCATATGCCCTTGTATGCACACCAACTCACCAGTTTATAGACCTTAATTAGATTACTAACCTATCAATCTGCCAAATTGTACATACTGATACATATAGAAATACATATATCTCCGGTCAGATGACGCACGCCTATATCGTGACATTATACAAAACAGGTCTTGGTTATTTCGATCTTGTTAAGTCAACTCTTTGACCTAACTTATCTGACACCTCCAAATCTCTGTTCCAATGCAGGGGACATGCATCAAGTGGTCGGTCAGATATCAACCTATAGAGAAAGATCGACATCTCTTTCTCAGACTGAAGAAAATCTCTCAACAATCATTTGATGGTGCTTGATGACTCCTCAATATAACTCCTTAGATATAATCCAATCACCAGCCTCTATGATTCAACAATTAAATCAATATTTGTGCGATCATTAAGATGGTCATGGTACATAACACTAATTATACAAAGGGACCTGATAGTGCATCCATTCATTTTATCTCGGACAGGGCGTAAAATAAACCAATAACATTTATTGATATATCAAAGATGACAATAACATTTATTGCAGAAATGGTTCACCTCAAGCTCACAAGGCTAACAAGAAGCACCTTCGCCCCTTTTTGATGTTTTGACCCCTTTTTACTCCATCATAACCCTGAGATTCACACGAGATCGAGCCCCTCAGTGATTGAGAGGTGTTTCTCTCCAAAACAATGTGTGGATAAGGTCGTAGGAAGGAGATCCCAGCCAGTCGATTGCCTCTAAGATGACCTTTCCTACTCATTGGCTTCTACCAGGTATGAGATGATAGGTACCATATTTTTCTTGCATTTTGTCCCGTTATCTTAGATGTAGCTTTAATTTCGATAATTAACCTTTAGTATTGTTTAATTTTAAGATTTAAAATCGTTGGAGCACTAGGATCTAGCCCCAAATACATTGTGACTCCACTATTTCGACCAACCATTTTCATCCCATCATCTATCCCACTCATTTATCTATCGTTTCAGTACGTCTCCACCTCAGATTCAACCCTTGATTAGAGCCCCAAAGCTCCTCCTTCCTCCTTTGCTGTAGCTTCTTCATTCCATTCATCCACTAGCACAACACCTTATGTAGTGGAAAGAGAAGATGGCCCTCGGTTCCCTTATCATTTTTGTGCAGGTTCCATTGCCTAGCGACACAAGGAGCATGATTTCGGCTCCTATTTCAGATCTCTACATGTTAAGAGATACAGGGTCCCTCTAATGGAGACCCGACCCCTTTAAAGCAGCTTGCAGATGTGCATGATCTCCTGGAAGCGATTGCCACTGTCAGCGATGGAATTGGTGGCAGGTCATGGGAGGACCTCACAATAAAAGCTCACCGACTCTGTGTTGTTGGGTTACTCTTTGTGAAATCCTAGGAGTCGTAAGATCTCAGTGGAGCCCCAGATTATATCATAACCGTTCAATCAAACAATGAACCGGTGTTACATCTCGATTGCAAATGTAGTCACGTGAGCCAGCTCCACTACTAGATAGCGTGATCAGAGGGGTAAATATATAAGTAACCCCTCCACCTTTTTGTATTTACTAATTAGTCATTTAAATATTAAGTTTACTTTGAAAATGTGTTCTAAAATTTGCAAGTGGACCTCGTTATTTCCTAGATATTGCATTAAGGTCTGTGTCAGCTCACGTCACGTGGCGGTCCACGCGAGGAGGGAAAATTGCAGTCATAACCTCCCAGCTTATTTAATTTAGATTTAGTATTTAAAATTTATAATTAAGTGTTAAACTTTTGGGTATTTTGCATACAACACCTTGTAGTTTACTTCTATTACAGAAATACACCTACTAGGCCTTTACTTATTTTGTCGCATTTCTATTTTGTTTAAACAGATCATGCACTTGTAATTTTGGAAAAATGGTAGTAAATGTTTAACATGATAATTGTTCATGCCATTTTTTTATTTTAGCATTTTGGTTCATTTTCTTATTTATTAAAAATCTAAAGGGTGCTATTTACTCCCTATCTAGCATTAAAAATAAAAAAAATTATGAAACCTTATTCAAAATTCCAAAAAATAATAGTATATTTTTTTGTAATTTATCACTAAAGACCAAAAATGAAAAAAAGAAAAAAAAGAAAACCATAAAATTGGAAGACCTTAAAAACCTCATAAAATTAGTAAAAATTCTATAAAATTTTAAAAAATTCCTTATTTCATGTTTTTATTTATATTTTATTTAATATCTATTAAAATGAGATTTGGGAATTTTTGAGCTTATTATCTATTTTTAAAATAAAAAACAATCCAATCTATTTATTATATCTTGTATTTTTAATATTTACATAAATTAAAAGTACCTAAAAATTAGTAGAAATTACAAGAAAAATCACAAAAAAAGAGAAAAATTAGAAGAACACAAAAACATTTTATTTTGTAATTATTGAGTATATATAATTATCTTTATAAATATAAAACCTTTCATAGCTTATTTATACTATATATTCTTATAATAATATTTATTAATTATAGATACGTAAATATATTTTAAGATCCTTCTATATTAAAAAGGACCATTCTTATTTGTATTATATGTATATATATATACATATATATTATATATTGTTCTATATTTATATTAAATTGGTTGTATAGATATATAAAATATGACATCTTTAAAAAAAAATAATTATAAACTCATAAAAATATCAAAAAGACAAACAAATACAAGAACAATTATTGATTAATTCTATTTATAAACAATACTTATTACCCAATCCCCTTTGCTCTATGTGGTTCGATACTCTACACCTATACACTATGCACATATTTTGTAGTGTTAAAATAAACATAATTTTTGACTCACACATTTGCATTGAAACATTATACAACATGGGTTGATTGTTGGTTTATTTGTTGAGCACGTTTCGAATACCACCAGAGCGACCGATACGACGATTACTAGATCCAATTGTCGGACACTACAGGCCCTCCAAGATGAGGTGCAGATGTACCTTTTCCTCTTGCTGTATATTCCGTGCACTTTTTATTGAATTATATGCTTCAAACCCCATAAAGTTGTAGGAATTCTCATCTCATGTTTGATATAGTTGTGAATTGTGATGTCGAATAGAATTCTAACTTTTTTCATCCATACGCATATTATTTCCATGTTAGTTTAATCTCTTATTACTAATGAGACTCTTAAAGTGATTTTGTTCCAATTGGTTCTTTGTGAAGAATCTAATCACCACTATATAATCTACATATTAGGCTCAAATATTAGTTGCAGTTGTCAGTATTTCCCAATAGAGGTATAAGTTGTAGCTTTCAAGATAATATTTTGGAACAGTTCTTCTTTGTAGTATCTAATAACATGACTTTTTAACTATCCTCATAACTACTCCATTTTATGAGTAAAACACATTCAATCACCATGCTCATAGTTTTGTTCACCTTTGTTGTGCTTACAATTCCAGCTTACAATTCTATAGGTCTGATCCAATTTTGTATGCTTAAATAACCATTTTCATGGTTTTGAACATATTTCTCTATGCTTAAATCAGCTATAGAAGTATGATAATAATTTCATAATCATAGTTCAGTTCTATTAGGTTATGATAACAAAACTGTAGGCTTAATTCTCCACAATAATTGTTCTGTTTGATAAATTCATTTACTCTTTGATTTTTTCCATGCTAAAGTACCATTTGCTCACTTATGTATGCTCATAGTTCTCCATCCTTTGTATACTTGCATCTTCATGCTCTTAGTTCTGTATGATCATAGTTTTGTATGCTCAAATAACCAGGCTAGTAGTTTAGTTCGAATTTGTAAGCATGCTCACAGTTCTAGCTTGTTTATGATCATATTTATGCATTCTTAAATAACCATGTTCGTAGTAATATCATTAATTGGTTCCCTTAATAAATGTGTAAGTATGGTCACGGTTCAAGATGGTATTTCAAGTTATAGATTTCACAAAAAAATCGAAGTTCCAGTTATTATCATTTACATAACCTAAAAAATTCATGACCCAAAATTTGTACAGATTGAAAGTAGTCTGTATGGTATATTGTTACTTCTATAAAAGGCAACTAATTTTATGTTTTACTGAATTATTCTACGATCACATCATTTATACTGAAAAATTATAACTTTCATGAAGAGTTGGCACATAGATCATGCAATCTACACTAAGTCTAATGTGGTAGTCCTTGAATGTTACGAGGACCATTATAATAAGTATCCATTTTCTTAGGGATTGGTAGATTACACTCCAAGAAAAGCATTTGCAACCATATATTAATTGTGTGGCGTGTAACCCCAATCCATACATATGAGCAGGAGGGGTGCAAACTCTTCTATGATACAGAATGTGGAGGACAAGTCCTCCGAACTTCATGTCAACTTGACATTGGCGATGAAAAGTGCCGTATGCACCTTTTAAGCATCACTTTGAAATAGGTGACTGGGTTGATGGGGCCTTCGACCCACACATTGTAGAAGACTACATCAGCAAACTTGCCTTTTGGGTGAGCATCCACCTTAACAAGCCTTGGTGCTATTGTGATCCTTCCTTGTCTGTGAGGCAGGTTTGAATGCATGGAATCATCTGAGTATGGAAATGAAGATCGAAGATATGATATCACGATGATCGAGTAGATGAGTAGTTGCATCAAGGGAGGGACATTCACCCTTGGGGCCCTGAGTAGAAGCCTTTATGGAAATGATATAACCTACTACTATGTAGATTTGACGGTTGGACTAGATTCTTCTTGAACGAAAAAATTTAGCATGGATTGAAAGTAGTTCTATATGATATATGGTTAGTTATATACAAGGCAACTAATTTGAGGTTTTATTGAAATATTCTATGACTAAGTCGTTTGTACTAAAAAATTATAGATTTTATAAACAATTGTCATGTAGATCATGCAACCTCTACCAATTCCAATGGGGTAGTCCTTGAATGATACCTAGACCACTAGAATAAGTACTCCTTTACTTGAGGAGAAGTAGTAATTACACTCCCACAAAGGCTTTTATGACTATACATTAATCTTGTGGCGTATAAACCATGTTCGTAAACACAAGCAGGAGGGGTGCAAACACTCTAGGATACAAACCATAGAGGACAAGTCCTCCTAACTTCATGTCAACTGGACATCAGCGATGAAGAGTGCCATATGCACCTTTTAAGCATCACTTCTACATAAGTGACTGGGTCAGTGGGACCTTCAACCCATGCATGGTAGAAGACTGCACCAACAAACTTGCCGCTTGCGTGAGCATGCATCTCAATAAGCCTTAGTGAGGTTGTGGTCCGTCCCTATCTATGAGGCATGTTGGAATGGTTGGAATCACCTGAGTATGGAAGTAAAGATTGAAAATATGATATCATGGTGATCGAGTAGAGGATTAGTTTCCATCAAGGGATGGACATGAACTCTTTGGGCCCTCATGTGGAAGCCAAGATGGATGCAATCCCAACTTATAAAATGTAGCAGCGACAGTTGGAGGTATGTTGCTTGCCACACCGAAGTGCAAATTTGACAGTGTTCGACCACAGGTTTTTTGTATCTTTAGACTAGTGCTTCGAGAATGTGCAAAGTAGTCATGGTTGGTAGTCTAGTGTTTCGCACGCTCACTTAGTGTTAACACTCGTTTACTGGCTAGTAAAGGCCACATTGGTTTGTATTCCTAGTTGGAGCAATGAGAGGGGAGTTCCGAGAAATTTGGTAAATGAAGTTGGGAATGAAGTATAAATCTCTTGTGCATAGGGAGCATTGGTTTAGTCGTGGTAATTTAACCCATGGTAAGAATGATCTTTGTAACCTTTGCCCTGACTCGTGCCCACGTCATGGTGGACTCTTACACCTGGGTAGTGGACATGGATGGTTCATGATGATTCACAGGTTGAAATTTGTCAAGTAAAGCTAGTGGACGTGTTTGGAACTTAATAAGGATGCCATTGTACCCCACCACATCAATACAGAAGCAACCGAGCCCTAAGTCCTTCTTCTTGTCTTAGGGTCATGGTGTGGGGTCTCACTTGGACCAAGACTGCAAACTATCCATGAAGATTGGGTGATTGATATCAAATAATAATGATTATAATGTATCTCTCTGTGAGGTCAGTTCACCATGTTGCTTCTTTTGCACAATTTTTACTTATATTTTGCTTGTTGTAAATTTTGTATCATATTGGGCAACTTTGCTCATAATGTGCCTATGTATTGGATCTGCTAGTTCTTAGAAGAAGACATAATAGTGAGCGGCTGATGAATTTGCATTTCTTCACCTTTATTCCTTCATTTGGCCTAAAATACCTAGCTAAATACATATGTATATCATTAATTTGTACAAAATAACACTCAATAATTCACATGAAATACTGTATAAAATATTGTATTAAATTTAAAAATAAAAGACTGAAGAAAAGAAAAAGAATGAAATGTCAAAGACATTGACTCAAGACCCCGAGACCTAGTCATCATGATGACTTGGTCGACACGAAATAAAGTAGGGGGAGATAGGGCAGAGAAACTATACTGAAAATATGATTAAAACACTAATTCTTTTTATCAATTTATTGCATTTGGGACCTATTTTAGTTTCTTATTTTTATACCTCAAATAATAAAACACTGCATATTAAAGTTGTGCATAAAAATACAAAAGAAAATACATCATTTATTTCATTCAAAAATAATGCATAGTGTCCTCGGGACACACAGAATAAAAAACCATAACTAAACTTTACAGACCTGTATCTTCTCCATATAGATCCAAAATTCACCACACTCACCTTTATTGTTCATAAAATTAAATTATCTATCTTATCTGCTGGTTTCATTTGATTTGGAGTTAAGATGCAAAAGTTTGCTTTCTGGGGCCTCATTTTGCAACATACTTGTATAAAATTTTTATTATATTTATTCTTTTATATTTTAATGTTTCTTGTATTTTTATATATTTGTAAATATTATTTGTAATACATATACATAATAAAATTAGAATAAAACCATGAAAATTGCATATAATAAATAAATCTATTGAATATATAGGTAAAATAAACCAATAATACAAAAATATACTTCGACAAATATAATAAAAATATCTAAATATGTAATTAAAAAAGTTATAAATATATAAATTATATATGTAATAATAAGATATATATTACAAAATAAAAATAAAATATGCTAAATATAGGTATTTATACGTATAACCCTACATGTAATTATTAACCAATAATAATTTAACATTTAAAAGTAAATAAAAATGCCTTAAAAACACTACATAATTTATGAGCATTCTTAATGTTTTAACAAAAAAATAATAAAAATAAATTACTAATTAATATCAATTTAATAAGGGATTTAAGCTCTGCAATTATCTTGTTGGTCCATGTGGACCAACGAGAGCACTCTGTTCGTTCACCCTTAGGTCAAGTGTATATCATATGTTGCCCGACTTGTCAGACCTCAGAACACACCCTCTTTCTCCAAGTTTTTGGAGGTGAATCGCTACTGAAGAAGCCTCAATTCCTTCACCGATCATATGCACCACTCCATCCTTAACCTTGCCCACGCCTTAGATCACATGCACGAGCAAACCATCGATCGAAAACCCGTGATCTTCACCTAACAACTCCTTCGCCTATAAGTATACCCCTCAATCTAATTTTTGTTTTTTGATCCCCCTTAGACTCCTCTTAGCCCCTCAGATTGTGCATATTGGAGAGTGCTTGGTGACAGAAAGATCGCCCCGCCAATTTGACGCGAGGAGGAGGAGAACTTGATTCGATCAAAGCCATTGCCATATATGCATCCAAGCGGTTCGGCCTCTTCAGTCCTTAGACTGAATCGAGACCAATTTCCTGCATTTCTAGTTTAGTTTTAATCTTATTCTTCCTTTTAATTTTAGTATTTAGCTTGTAATTTAGGTCAAAATCCAATTCCCTCTTTAACCTTGCGCTTGAGCTCAATGCCAAATTCATCGTGTTTCCACCCGTGCTCTACCTCGATTTCACCCCCATTTCAGTCCTTCACATCATCTCCACAAAACCCCTTTTTTACATTCACCCATCCACTTGGAGATCATCGTCCATATCATCCACGTGCTATTTCAGCTTCAAAATAGGTCCTGGCAAATAGCCTCGAGCCCCTTAACATTTTGGTGCAGGTCTTGGAGAGTAAGGACCCACCTTGAGAGCCACTGAAGCTCTCTTGTTGCGCTATGTAGTTGAATATCCCATGTCCCATCCAAGGGGATCTAGAGCTCCTTCGTTCTCTTATGTAGATGCAGAGGATAGTCAAGGATATGGAGGGCATATAGATGAATCTCTATCTCATCACCATTATTCTACTATTTTGGCCTTAAAAACCCTTTCTAATACATGTATATAACATTATTTTGTACAAATTAACATCCATTATTTATTCCATTTATTCATATAAAATACAAATTTCAATCAAAATAATATACTTAAAAAAGAATAAAATGCCAAAGGTATTTCATGATCCTAAACCCCGAGACCTAGGTAGGACCCCTATTGTACAATATATGTGAATAAAATATTCATTTTATTTATTCTGTATTATTTATAAATTTATAAGTATTATTAATAATATACATGCATTGTTAGAAGAGAATAAAACCATAAAGAAGACACCAAAATAAAATACTATACACAAATACATAGATGAAATACCTATACTTATACCTATTTAACAAGTATCCTATTTATTTAAGTGTACATAATATATCACTAAAATATGATAAATCTAAAAATAAGTTATAAATATATAAAATATGAAAATAAAAAAATAAAATCAAAAATAAAAAAATAAAATAAAATGTACAAAACATAGGTAAATATACCAATACATAAACCCTAAAAATTAACTTATAATAGTAAGCCCATAAAAATAAATAAAAATCATTTTAAAATACTACATAAACTATTAAACATTTTTTTATCATTTAAAATTAATCAAATAATTTAGTGCTTAATATTTAATATATAATTATTTTCACGGCTCGATTTTCCTAGTTTGTTCATGTGCACCATCCAGATTGCATCGTGAGTTGACCTAGTCAACTCTTCTGACCAGAACCCTAGCTCTTTCAGAACCAAGTACATGTCAAGATAAGTCGCTCGACGAGGCCAGGTGTCTTCATAGCTTTTGACCATTGTTCATCCGCCATCCACGTCGACTTGTCTCTTAGGGCAGAGGATCCTCGACGTGCCCGTCATTCTCCCTCGAACTCTTCCCCTCAGTTGCATGTACATAAGCACCTTTTGTACTTCTTCTTTCGTTGGTTCCCCTTTTCTCCATTTTCTTCATCCCGATTGACGTGCGACAGCTAGAGGGAGGTGACAGCTCCATTATCTTGCTTCTTAGTGTGTGGAGGAGTGCTAAGAAGGAGTTCCTAACCCCATCGACGAAGTTGTGCTTCCGGTAGTTGATCTCGCGGTCCTGCGCTACTCGAGGCATTTTTCGTGTGTTTTTAGGTAAGGTGTAGATTTAGGTTTAATTATGCATTTCATTTCTTATTTTAATTACTACCATTAGCATACGAATTTGATAAAGCCTCGCCGAAGAAATAGAGCTCTGACCAAGCCTGATCACTGTGAACCTCACTATTTTCGACCTTGCAGACCACCCCATTTCCTTTCCCTTCATCTTCCACCAATCATTCTCCCACTATTGATCCCTGATCTGGCCTATCGGACCTCGACTCCTTTCACCTTGTTGGAGGTCTGCCGCCTTGCCTCTCTTAACTTCCATTCCCACTAATAGGGTCGATAGTTTGACTCAACCCCTTTCCTTTTTTGAGCATGTGAACACATTCAGGAGCCCATCAGGGCTAAAGATCAGGCCTTGAGAAGGAGTTCCAGGTGCCTGAGCATCATCATGCTCCAGAGTCCTCTTCAGCGAGCTCAAGACCATTTTGATGCACCTTGAAGGTTTGCAGGAGCAATAGGAGTAAGAATTCACCATCGGCAGGTATGCATATGGCTGGTGCAATGCACAACGGTTGATAAAAAATCACCTTAGGCGAGTTCTTCATTAGTTCTTCCACCTTGCTCGTTAGCTGTTGGATCAATATCAAGTTCCGTAAGATATCAGCCATTGCCCGATTGAGTTACGTTAGGACTGTCAGATCCGACCTAGGATGTAATCTCAGTTATTAGATGTCGAACCGTCATCGTGAGCTGAAGGCACGACATGTGGCAAGTGAAGCATCTGAACCGTCAGATCGTGCATTGAGTGGGGTATTTTGCAATCCCGCCCTCATTTTTGTCGCTTATTTTTTGGTCTTGTATAATATTTTAAATGCTTTATATTTTTTGGTAAATTTGCATTGGACCCATGTCTTTATTTTATTTGCATATCGGTCCTGTCCACATCATCTCACGTGTGGTCCCACATGAGTTTCCAATTTTGCAAGTATACCCTTGCGGGTATATATATTTCATTTTCATACCAGAAATTTTAATATTAGTTATATATTTTTGGGTATCTTGCATTTTATTCCATGCATTTATTTCTAATTACAAATATACTCATGCTAGTTCATTATTTTTTGTGCATGGTTTCAATTTATTAAAAATATCATGTGTGCTGCAAAAATTCGAAGAGTGCTTAAGTGCCTACTTGCATGTAGAATCACATTACATTTACAGATTTTGATTTTAGACACTTTTAATATTTATTTAAATAAAAAGAGCTCATTTTTTCCGTTGTTTGAGTATAAAATACTAAAAAATATAAAAACATTTTAAGAAATTTCCTAAAAAATATATTTTATGTATTTTCATATTTTCTAACTCCATACTAAAAATTCCGAAAATTAAAAAAAAAGGAAAAAAGCAAAAATTTCCAAAATCTAGTAAAAAATATAAAAGATCCCCCAAGATATTTATTTCTATTTTATATTTATCTTTATATTATTTATTATTTATTAAAAATAGTTTTGGAAATTTTTGACTTTTATTCTATTTTTAATTTCTAAAAATATCAAGCCTATTTATTTAATACCTATTTTGGGATATTTTGACTTTGAAATATATAAAAATGGGTTAAATTATCTAAAAAATCAAAGTAATAGTAAAAAATTTATTTAAAATCCTAAAATATTTTATTCTCTATATTGTACCCATTTTTAAGTATACTTATAATTGTATTTCTTTATATTGTATATATAGCCTTATATATTCCTATATTCATTATTTTAAAAGAAAAAGAAATTAAAAACAAGAAATATAAAAAGAAAATAAAAATTATAAATTTAAAAATTTTAAAATAATATACAAATTAAAATTCATAAATAAATATAAAATAAAAAACCTACACAAAAATACTTAGATAAGAGGAAGACAAATTTTGTGAATTTATTGCCCTATCTATCTTATTTTCCACCTATGTTCGACAATCTACACATACTTACACCTATACACACATTTGTAGAGTTATAATAACTTTTAACTCCACATGTATTTTCTCTTTTATTGCTTGATTTATATCGTGGGTTAATTGTTGAATTATTCTAGTTTGATGAGCGGTCACTTCAGCGATAGTCTAGTTCTCGCCTTGTGTAGACTGCATTACACCCTCGCAAAATCTGAGTTTTAAAATGGCGTCGTTGTCGGGGAGCAACGCCACATAGATTAGCTTTCTTTTCTTATGCTTATCTCTTTTGTCTATATTTTCACTTTATTTATTTTCCATTTTTTTGATATTATTTTGTGAGCTATCTGACTACCCTCTTTGTTTGACTTTGTTGCGAGGAACACAGATCAAGGGATGCTCTCCTTGGATCACCTAAGCACCCACATGAAGTTGGCTCAGCTTTCTGACCTAGCAACAGAAGAGGACTAGGAGGATTTTCGAAGATAGTGACTTTGCTTTGTATTTTTTCTTTTTTGTTTTAATTTTTTATTAAAGTTTGAGAGAGACACATTGATTGCAAAAACATGGACTCCCCAGGATGCTTCACTCTTCATGAGGTCCACTGCCCGAGCGATTGTTCACTTGGGGGCCTCATCATTTTTATCGTGTTTTCATCACTTTTATTTTCTTTTTTATTCACTTTTATTTTTATTCATTTTGTGTGACTAAGCCCTATCATTGAAATTTCTTGTTCGATAGATTAAGGTCCAAAGAAGTAATATATTTGCACGTATCTATAGATTCACTTTTGGACTTAGTCAAATTGGAATTGATGAATACTTAGACTTGGGACCGCATGCCGAGAGAGGTCACATACATCGCTTACAAGTCCCACTAGGGTGGGCACCGAGTGGCATCGAACACCAGACTTTTGTTCTCATTTCTTAATAGTTAGCATCTGGAGCTTCACACTAATTGCAAATCACTATTTTAGGGCAATTTCAACGGATTGCATTTTCATATAGATAGGTTTCAATTCTTCTTAGCATCCTCGCATGAAGAGATATGGAGTCAAGGTGAGCATTTCTACTTAGCATTCATCATATATTTCGCTTGCATTGCTTTTCTGACTCTCTCCCTCCGATTTTGACCACATATGATCTAAAAATTATTGACTCCTTTCTAGGTTCGTGCTTTTAAAAATACAAAAAATGTGATAACAAAAAAAACTGGGACTACTAAGATTACTCTACCCTATGATAAAAAAGAATATATTTGTATTGGGAGAGTAACCCACTCATTGTTTGTGCATTTCATTTTGATATGTATACACTAAGGACTAGTACCCCAATCCCGGGAATTACTATGTGATTGTACAACTTTGTGATTATGACCTAAATCTAAAAATAGAAAAGTCAAAAAGACTAAGCTTTTTCGGTCATCACAGTGTTGAGTAGGTGAACTGAGGGGTTTGTTTTGTTGTACAATTGTTTCTGTTTGTGCATACTCGATCTTCTCTACGCATTTGTGCCTTTTATCTTGCATATCTTGATTTGACCTTCACATTCTATAGATCCCTTCCTTTTGTTTCATAGATGACTGATTGGAGTGATTTTTATTTAGACTTTACGGATCTCTCGTACCTTCCATCCAGTCCACCTCCATTTTATAAAGAGGACTTTGATCCTTATTTTTCTTTTTGTACATATCTGCTATAACCACATTATCAAGACATGAACTTTTACCCATCACCATCATCACATTTTCCTCCTCCTCACCCACCCGAGAATGAGCTGTTGTAGTCACCTCTCACTGAATACACACATGAGAACTTAACCTAGATGATGGAGCAGATGAAGGTGAGAATTGACGACCCTACTAGTATAAACAAGAGACATAATGACGCTTCATTAGTTGATTATATGGGTTCATTCATCGATTCTTATGAGAGCTTGCGATCTCCCAAAATACAAAAGAATGATAAAATATCAAAAATACAAAAAAGATTGCAGTAAAGACCTGGTCGAGCCATTTTGTGAGGAAAGGGCACACCTGCCATATCCTATACTCACACAGACACACACAAGTTCCCACCATTGACCCCAAGGATGACACTATACAGATTACCCTTAGTAATCCTTGTGTAGATGATGATTATGATCTTCCCCTCTATATGGAGGAGGTCCAAAATTTCAAAAAAAAATGTTGACTGAACCTGATGTGGTGGTAGCTATTCATGAGATCATTGAAGCCCCACTTCTCCAAGACATGACTCAATTATCTACTCCTAAATCCAAGAAGAGAAAGTGAAGGAGCAGATCTGAGCGGTACATTTTGACTATGACCATTGCCTACGCCATCACTCACTGTTCACACATTAGGAAAGGGAACATTATCATACCTCTTGTGAGTTGCACCATATCTGATTATTCTTGTGATAACATTGTCCTTGATGGCGGTGATTCAATTAACATAATACCCTTCTCGCTAGTACATGCTATTCACATAGGGACTTTTATGAAAACCATGATGATTTGTCAATTTTCTGAAGGATCAATAAAGAGGCAGATGGGTATTCTTGAAAATGTGCTCATTCATATTCATGGCACGATCTTCACTGCTGATTTTGTCGTATTTCCCATGGAGATCTGCAACTTGATGGAGCATCCTCCAATCATCCTGGGATGGCCTTTCCTCGCCTCTGCGAGAGTCGTTATTGATTATGGATATGAAGAGATTCCCTTCCATTCTGATATCATGAGCGATGTGTTGATCACTACATCCACCATTGACTAGAGACCCATACCCCATGAGAGTGTGTCTATGTTAGCTGACCCTGAGGACTATGACCTTGATGCTGATATCAGAGAGGCTTTCTTTTTAATGGATGATACTGAGACCTGAGGATTCCTCTTTGGAGAGGAAGACTCGGAAGGCATAGACTTTGGAGTTTCCCTTTCCAGTGAGTGGCGATGCATTGATGACATCCTCGGTATTTACACTGTGGACAACCTTTAGTGGGAGGCAGATTTAGTAGATCACAGAGGTTGAGTTTGACCTTATTGCTTTCATCTAGGAATTTCGGTCTTTTGATGATGAGTAGCGGAGACTTCCTAGGATGTACATGACCACACTACTTCCAATGACCAGTTTATGCCTTTCCATTTTGAGATTGCTGAGGATCTTCATGAGGTAGATCCTAATCAGTTTGTGTCTATTGATGACCCTGATACCGACCTACACCTTGTCAGATTTATTCCTCAATGATCACACAAGAAGGTTTGCTTTAGAACTTATTATTCTTTGCAAATCCACCTCTTTGTATATCCTCTTTCGTTTTGCTTCCCTCCATCTCTCATTTTTGCTCATCCACCTCATTCCAGGTGTTTTGCTTTTCTTAGGATGTACTCTGTTGTAGTATAGGGGAGGTGCATGAGTATAGTGATCTTTCTTCTTTTCTTCTTTTCATTTTGATTTTCTTCTAAAAGATGTTATCCTTTCTTCACTGCTACACATAGGATGTACTTTATCGATAGTATATGGGGGTGCGCACCCTGAGTTGTTCATTCTTTTGTCCCCTCCACTGTCCCCTCTCCTATTAATTTTTTATCTATGATTATGGATATCTTACCCTAAGTATAGGGGGAGACCGTATAAGTTGTGATCTGTTCATTCCCACCCTTGACCCTCCCTGCCTTGTGTATAGTCTGATATACTTAGGATTAGTTGATCCTAAGTATGGGGGGATGGTCAACTTCTCATTCATTCGTCATTCATTATTCTTTATGCTTTTCTACAATCTTATGTCTTCTCCTTTTCTCTCTGATCTATGAGGATATAGCTCAAGCTAAGTAAAAGGGGCTATATATAATTCATACGTATTTTCATATTTTTAAGTAATATAGCTAATTAATAAAAATTAATACACACAAATACTAATTATTTGTATTTACTGATTAATAAATCAAGATTAATTTTTTTTGCAAAATTTTTAAAAAAAAATTTGAAAAACCATTTGAAAAATCTTTTGAAAAGTTTTTAGAAAATGTTTTGTTAAATATTGTCAACCTTTATAACAACGTTTTTGTTTGTAAAAACTTCTTTTATTTTTATGAAATAAAATATTTGAAAATCTATATACAAGTGATTTTGATAAAATAGTTGCAAAAATAGCTTGAAAAAATATATATATACATACATATATATATATATATATATAAACTTTTTGAAAAATCTATGCAAAATGACTTTCAAATTTTTTAAAATGTTTGTTAAACTTTTTTGTCAAATTAGTTCGAAAAATAAAGTTTGCAAAAAGTTCATAATATTATTTTCAAATTACTTTTTATAATTGGGTAAGTAAAAAATCCTTTATAAAACTTTTATAAACCTGAAAATTTTGAAAACCCAACTCTTGTAAGTATAAGATGTATCCTCGTGTAAATATTTGTAACAATCTTTTCGTCCAAAAATCTATTGTTTTCAAAAATCCTTAAAAATATGCAAAAATAAAAAAGCCAAAAATATTTGTAAAATATTTTTGAAAATTACATAAAAAATGCAAAACCCTTTCTGAAAATTCCATAAAAAGTTCAAAATTTAAAAATTGCATCACAAAAATATTTCCTACATAGCAATTGAATTTTTTTGGATTGAGTTTGATAATTGAATAAGTCTAAGTAAAATCCGAATATTGGAGCTTGGTGGGACCTTAAATATACTTAATCATAGGAACCTTATAGGGATTGAATTTGAGGTACTTCAGCAATTGACCTAATTCTTTGAGATCACTAGGCTCAGTTCAGTGTCATCTTGACTGTATAAGTAGAGTATTTTGGAGCACAGACACGACTCTTGTTGATAATGACCTAACTTGTACACCTTCTCTTTTCACCTTTCTCACCTCAGTTGAAGTGGTAGAGGGTTGGATTTGCCAGCATGAGACATAAGACAATTGAAACATTGGTAGTCACACGTTTATGGCCGATGTTCCCTAACCCGATCCAATGGCGACGAGGCATAAAGACAGAAGTTGTGGGGTTGCAATAATGCTTCAAAAGGTGGATAGTTTACTGGCTCAAGAAGAAAAAGTTCTTATGTAAATGTTGATTTATATAATATTCAAAAAAGGTGGAAATCAAAAACTCCAATAAATGCATGTCGGAGTGTACATATTTGTACCATCAATAAGCAAGCTTGATCTTCAGAGTCATATACATGTGAGCCTACAACCATTGGCTACACTTGTCAAGCATCTTAGGATTGGTAGCTACACTGGCTATTGTCCATTCTTCTCTCCACCTCCTCTTCCTGAGCTTGTTGTACTTAAACATAGAAGGGAATACCACGCTTCTCGAGGAAAGAGTTGTTGGATTGGGAAATTAGGGTCACCATGTTGGAGAAGGCTGACTTTTACCACTTCAGCCGAGGAGAGATACATATCACACACACTATCCAAGATAGATTCATAATAACAACGGTTTGCGTATGAGTTGAAATATTATGACCTGGCTATTGAGAAGACTTGAGCAGAGTTTAGTGATTCTCAAAGGCTGTTGTGTTTTAAATCCGTTTCCCAATAAGGTTTTCATTGCACTTAAAATCCAATAGTCCAACTAAAGCTCCAAAACTTTGATTTTGTGAAGACATGTTTGAAAATTAGAATCAATCCATTTTCTTTCTTTTTCCTTTCTTTGTTTTATTTTCTGCACTATTGCATAAGTGTTCGCAAGGGACTAGCAAAGGCACATATGGGAAGGGGGGTGATGAATCTCCATTTCATCACTTTTAGACTATCATTTTGGCCTTAAAAACCCTAGCTAATGCTTGTATATAGCATTATTTTTGACAAATTAGCATTCATTATTTATTCCATTAATTGTATATAAAATACAATTTTTACTGCCAAAGAATAAAGAAAAGAAAAGACAAAGAATAAAATTCCAAAAGTATTTTATGACCCTAAAGCCCGAGACCTAGGCATCTTAATGACTGGGTCAATAAGGAGTAAAGTATGGGGAGATTAGGGCCAAAAATCCAATTAAACCCTCATTCTTTAATTGATCATAATTGGGACCTATTTTTATACTACAAATAAAGAAACTTTTTACATTATATTGTAGATAATTATATATAGAAAAATATAAAATTGAGTTTACACAAAAATAATTTACAATGTACTTTTTATACTCAGAATAAAAAGCCAAAACTCAAACATCCCAGACCCATATCTCATAAATAAAAACTCAAAACGTATAAAATTATCTTTAAATGTATATAATTTTAAATTAGATAGGTAATTAAAGTGGTTTCATTTAGGTTGGAGTTAAGGTGTGAAAGTTAGGTTTTTGACCCCTAATGTACAATATACCTAAATAAAATATTCATTTTATTGATTCTTTCTTATTTTATAATTTTATTTTTTTATGATTTTGTAAATATTTTTTGTAATATATGTTCATACTTAGAATAGAATAAAATCATAAAGAAAATACTAAAATAAAATAATATACAAAAATACATAGATGAAATACATATACTTATAGCTATATCAGAAGTATATCTATTTATTTAAGTGTACATAATATATCAGAAAAAATTAACAAAAATATATCTACGTATCTAAAAATAAGTTATAAATAAATAAAATATGAAAAAATATATAAAAATCAAAAATACAGAATAAGAATAAAATGTACAAAACATAGGTAAATATACCTATACATAAACCCTAATAATTAAAGGATTTTTACACTCATAACCCTGAGTAATTTCGTAATTACAATCATAACCCCACATAATTGTGAATTGCACCCAAAAACCTCAGTAGTGCTTAACTCTTACACCTATAACCCTTTGTTAAGTTCCATCCAATTTCCTGTTAACTATGACGGTATCCGTCAAATATTTTACATTTTCACCCTTTACGATCCTATTATTTACAAATAACCACTATCTCTTCCTCCTTCCTCCCCCGATCCACCTCCTCCTCTAACATGCATCTCCACTTCTCCTCCCTCAGGGTGGACCACTTCCTCCTCTCCTGCCGACCACGTCCTCATCTCCTTCCTCCTCCTCCCCCCCCCAGGTCATCTGCTCATCATAGCACGATATCAAGACGTATCGAAACCCGCTGGTTAACCTGTTGGTTTTGGGTGTAGAGCATGCCGATCCAGCTACAACAGAGGTGATTGGAAGCAGCTGGATGTCCTAATCTTTGTTCGCCGATGGGTATTTTTCTAGGAACTTCCTAGCAGAACAACCCACAAACCACTATTTCTCTCCCGAAATATACTCATCATCTCACACACCACACTTTCCTTCTCCTTTTCCTCCTCCTCATCATCTTCCAAAAAAGCCCTAAGATCCCCAAAGCTCAAGAGCACACCTTTTGTCCTTTCCTGCAATGCCACATCACCCTTCCAATCCATGCCCTATCCCCCATCTACAACAACCTTATTCCGGTTAAATCCTCCGGTATCTCCCCCACCACCATCGATTTAGGAGCTCCTTATTCCAACAGTTCTCCCAGGATCCGTCGGGGCATGCTGTCTGCCTCGCGAACGGGAAACCAAATCCGGCATGCGGGAGCACGGGATCCGCCACAACATCCTCCGCTGTAGAGAAGCAGCAGAGAAATAATGGAGGGTACCGCAGGAACCTCATGATCAACGATGACGGCAAAGGCTCCAACTCCGACTCCAGCCTCGACGTCAACCTCCCTTGTGGGTCTGACTCCGCAACCGCCCTTCACTGCACTACACTTCTGCTCATGGGGG
Organism: Ottelia alismoides; assembly: GCA_037367405.1. Lineage (NCBI taxonomy): Eukaryota > Viridiplantae > Streptophyta > Magnoliopsida > Alismatales > Hydrocharitaceae > Ottelia > Ottelia alismoides. Next base: position 239,204 of record JAZKJV010001829.1, on the reverse strand, counting down.
AGGGGGCAAGTTGGAGAAAGAAGACGGCGAGGGAGCGAGCTAGAGGAGGAAGAAGGGGAGGGGGGCGACAGCGTGGAGAGGAGGGCGGGAGGAGGAGGAGGAGTAGGAGGGAGGCGAGAATCTGTCGTTGGAGAAGGAAGGAGGAGGAGTCAGGGGTTTTCTATTTTTTATTTTGAATTTTGTAATAGATGTTAGGCAGATCATGGGTTAGATTTACCAAATGATATGGTTGAGTTAACAGAAAAACTAACGGACGGTTAAGGGTGTGAGGCGGAGTAACTATCCGAGGTTTCTTGTGTAATTCACGATTATGAAGGTTTGTGATTGTTATTACGAAATTACTCAGGGTTATGGGTGTAAATATCCAAAACATTATCTTGTAATAAATAAGCCCATAAAAATAAATAAAATCATGGTAAAATACTACATAAAAAATAAACTTTTTTATTTTTTTACTTAAAATTAATAAAATCATTTAGTATTTAATATTAAATTTATAATTATTTCCAGAGTTGGTTTTTCCTAGTAGGTCCACGTGGACCAACCAGATTGCACTGCGAGTTGACCTATGTCAACTCTTCTGACCTGAACCCTAGCCCTGCCAGAACCGTGCAGTTGTCCCTCTTCTCAATTTTCTATCTCATGATACGTCGCTCGAGGAGGCTATATGTCTTCATAGCTTTTGACCATTGTTCATGAACCATCCATGTAGACTCGTCTTGTTGGACAGAGGATCATTGACGTGCCCATGATTCTCCCTCGAACTCTTCCCCTCCGTCACCTGTAAATAAACACCCGTTCTACTTCTACTTTGGTTGGTTCCACTTTTTCGACTTTCTTCATCCCAATTGACGTGTGACGGCTAGAGAGAGGTGACAACTCCATCGCCTTGCATCTTGGTGTGTGGAGGAGTGCTAAGAAAACTCCCACAAACTACAAAAATATTTATTTTTGTTTTATAATTTTCATTATATTCTATATTATTTACTAAAAGTAGTTTTGGAAAACCTTGACTTTATTTTCTATTTTTAATTTCCAAAAAAATCCGGCCTATTTATTTAGTCCCTATTTTGGGATATTTTTAGCTTCAATGATATAAAAAATTTGTAAAATTATATAAAAAATCACAAAATAGTAAAAAATATATTTAAAATTCTAAAATATTTTATTTTCTTCTATTTTTACGATTTAAGTATATTTATAATTGTCTTTCCTTATATTGTTTATATAGCCTTATATATTACTATATCAATTATTTTAAAAGAAAGAGAATTTAAATATCTAAAAATATAAAAATAAAATAAAAAACTAAAAATAAAATTAAAAAATCTATAAAAAAATCCATAAAAAATATAAACTAAAAATCCCATACAAAAATACTTAGATAAGAGGAACACAAAATTTGTGCATTTATTGCCCATTTATGTTGTTTGCTCCTTGTGTTCAACACTCCACACTAAGAGGACTAGACCTAGAACAGACTAAAGCCTTCTTTGAATGAACTTTTCATAGGGAAGACTAAATGCGGTCTGATTGTAAAGTTATAATATATTTTAACACCACATTTATTTTCACTTTTATTGCTTGATTTGTATTGTTGGTTAATTATTGAATTATCCGGGTTTCTTAGTGGTCGCTTTAGTGATAGTGTAGCTCTCGCCTTGTGTAGACTACATTAGACCGTCACAAAAATCGAGTCGTTGCCTATCAAAGAAGTAATTAGATGCACGATGATAGAGATTCTTCTAATTGAAGTTCAATAAGAATGACATTCTTGTTGCTCTTCATCTTTGATACAATGTCATACGATCAGAGGTGCCGAAGATCTAATCTGGGTCGTCCATTCACGAGGTGAATCGAAGTGCTCAACAACCATTGATCAGAACCCGTGGTGTAAGGACCATCCTCTAATCGCGTGCATTTAAAGTGGTAATTGATGAATCAATTCATCTTTTTATCATTAGCAACAAATCAAGTATAAATTTTTGGGTGAAAATTGCAATCAGGGTGATACATTTGTTGAATATTATGTAAAGGTTCAGTGCCATCTCACCTCATGTGGTGTCCCAGGTGAGGTGGGAAAATTACAAATGCACCCCACTATCTTTTGTAATTTACGTCTACTGATGGAAATTTGTAATATAGGGTTACAGTTTTGGTTTATTTGAATATAACAACATGTACTATATTATAATTGCAATAGACCCCTAATAGGTCTTGTATTTATGTTTATTTCAATTTTGTTAAAATAGCCAATGTTCCCTGAAAATTATGGAAAATAGATGAAGATGATCAACATTGTACTTGTTCATGCTGCATTTTTATTTTAGAATTTTCGTGCAATTTTCCATCTATTAAATATCATTTAAGCTATTTTATTCCCCGATTAACTTTAAAAATAGAAAAAATATAAAACCTTCTTTAAAAATTCCAAAAAGAAATTTTATTACCATATAATATAACTCCAAACCAAAAATCACTAAAATATTTATAAAGAAAACCTTATAAATTGAAAAACTCTCCTAACCAATTAAAAACATGCAAAAAAGAGTATAAATTATAAGTAAAAGTAGTTTTCTATTGTATATTTCTATTTACATTATATAGTATATATAGAAAATAGTTTGGAAAATTTTGCACTAATTTTGCATTTATAAGTTAAAAAAATGGTGTATTTATTAACTCCTTATTTTTTAGTATTTCAGACTTTAAACTTAAATTTAGCAAAATCGATAAGAAAAATCAAAAAATAGAGAAAAATATAAAAATGACAATTTATTTTATAATTTTTGAATATTTATACATCTATTTATGAATATTAAACCCTATATTGTCCAAAAATACTTATATATACTTATTATTATTATTATAAATACCTATAAATATTCTAAAACCTCTAAAAAATAAAAAGCATTGTACCTAGTTCTATTTTCCAAATTTCATATATTTAATATATATTTATAGCATATAAAGTAGTTATATTATATATATATTATAATATATATACTTATTATATCTCTATAAAACAAAAATAAACCAAATCAAAAAATTTAAAAAATAAATAAAAATTATTATATAAAAACAAAAAATATTTAAAATATAAAAAACCAAAGAACTAAATATATCAAAACCCACAAAAACATCAAGTAAATAGCATGTATACATACATACATACATACATATATATATATATATATTATTTGGAAATAAATAATAGCCTACACATATTTATTCCTTGTGTTCGACAACCATACTACTTGCGCACTATACACATTTTACATGGGTTATAATAAATTTTAACTCACTTTATTTTTGCATTGTTTGATAATTCATATTGTGGGTTAATGGTTGATTTCATCAACCTTTGTGAGTGTCACCTCGATGACCGTGGTCTTGCCTTGTGAGATCACATGACCGCCTCGTGATACAAGTATTTCAAATGCACTATTGCCATGGTACAACACGTAGTGTAGCATAGCTTTTAGATATTATCTACATATTTTGTATCTTTTATTTCTCTATAGTAATTATTTATCTGTGTTTGACCATCTTCTTTATTGTGTTTCTTACGAGGGTTTGTGAGGCGAGGATGACATCTTCGGATGTTGGTGCACCCAAGTAGTGGGGCGATTGGTTCTTTGAGCTAATTTGAGAGAGCAAGAAAAGGAGATAAAGAGAAAAGGAAGAGTGGACATTAGTTTAGTATTTTTCTTTTAAATTTAGAGAGAGAGACATTTTTTTATTAAATTGTTATAATACAGATACATTGGACATGTTCGACATTCATACTCTATGAGGTCCATTACCTGGGTGATTGTTCACCTAGGGGCCTCGTCTATTTTTATCTCATTTTCTTCACCTTCTTCATTTTTATTCTACATATGTTTCCTCTTATTTTCTTTATTTTACACGTTTTGAGCTTCTTGCCTTTATTTTCTTCATTTTTGTTCTTATTGATTGAGTCTATAGACATGGTAACTAGGTCCCGAGCCTAATTAAAAGCATGTGCCTATAGTTTTCTACGCTTGAACTTAGTCAAATTAAAATTGTTGACTACTTAGACTTGAAATGGAGGGCTGTGAGAGGCAATATACATCAATAAATGTATCTGTTGTGTTAAACACCGATGAGCCTCCAAGGTAGGACCTTTGGGTTTCTCTTTTCTGTATTCAGCATTTGATTCCTCATGGTTAATATAAATTCTTGTTTAGGAGGATTTTTGTCATTTTGCATGTCGTGCATGTAGCATAAATATTCCAATTATGCCTTGCATCCTACATGGAGAGAGCTGGGAAGCACTGTAAGTCTTATCAGTGGGAATGCATCATTTGATATAAGGGTGATATTTCAATCACAGTATCCACTTGCATGTCTTTTCCACTACCTTCCTCTTTTTTTAATCAGTTACATTTTTATGGAAATTCCAGGAAAAATAGTTAGGCGCTTATTATTGAAAAAATACTCAAAAAAGTGAGAATCCAAAAACTAAAACAACAAGGTTGCTAATAATACTTTGTCCTTAATTAAAATCCTTAACAAACATCATTTTTGGGGTTCATAAATCCCTCATTGTCTTCAGGTATATCCTAGACAAAGTGAGGTGTGTCCCTTCAGGAATAGAGCCAAAATCACAATATGTGGTTTCCTCGTTATTACCTGGGATCGACTATGTATTGGTGCTTCTTTCATTCGTAGGCAAGTAGAGCCTTGTTGACGATGATGTTCTCGCATTGTGTAGAACATCCGACCTGGTCCAAGGTATTGTGATTAAGCCACACCCTCACTTGTGTGTTTGTCTCATTGTCTTTCATCTGAGTACCTAATCTTTTAGGGAAGTATTGATTTTCCCTAATAGCTTCCTCTCTTATTCTTTGGCTTAGTAGCCCCCCCCAGGCCTGATATCGTGGACCTCAAAAAGTGTAGATCACATTTTACAAAGGAAGTGGAAAGTACAAAATACTTTTTGGCAGTATTCACTCTCCTGTAGGGTTAGCCCCTAAGGACTTGCTGCAAGATTTGCCTGAGTGACTACAATTAAATTTAAAAGATAAAAATAGTCGATCCTTTATGGCTTCAATTATGTTGAGTCGGTAAACCAACTTGGTGTTTGTTTGGATCTAGATTATGTTCAAAGTTTAGTCATGTGCACGTGTGCCATTTTTTCTTTTCATCTATTTTGCCCTCTTTAGACCATGCTAACTTTGAGCCTTCTACTGTTTTACACTACTTTTATTCCGTGTTCATCATCGTATCTTTCATCCTTCCTTTATCTTCCTTTTGATCTTCAGCATGTTGACTCATGGATGGCTTGGTCAAGACCCCGCCGACACCTACATCGATTCCATGCAGTTGAAATTTCCAATAATTCGGATCGACTCACAAGTACTTTGTTCAGCTTTGCAAGCCACTCTCTAGACTCCCCACCTTCTTCTTTTCCTTCAATAACTCGAGATCACTCTTGTCCGAAGATTTGTCCCTTTTGAATGGAAATAGACTTCACCCCTTACTCTTATTTGTACTTGTTAAAGTCCTGTGTTGACCTTAATACTGAACACTTCTCAACGTCTAGTGCTTCCATACAGACTGATGGGGGGATTATTCCCTTTGAAAACCAGGAACCGAATCTGGTGCCCAAGATATTATCGAATTATGAATCGGAGATGGCTCCTTCAGGATGAGGGAAGGGACCTCAGCAACCATCATAACCATATCAGGGCCAACAACCGGACTAGAATGTCGTGAGTGCCCAGTTGCTAGCATCAATTCAAGCCATCCAATAGCAGCTAACAGACCAAGCCTTGACGGTTGCCTTCCAGGACATGCTTAATTATTTGAGGAGAATAAGATATACCAATTAGGAGGATAATATGAATGACAAGGAGATGGACCCTCTAACGGGGAGGATGAAAGAAGAAGAGAGGCACCTTAGACTACTCTTGAGGAGACCTATAACAATGGTGTAGAATATATGACCAAGTGGTTTTAGATTCCACCGATCCATGCACATTTGGAGCATAAGAGTCAACTCTTATATATTCTTCATATGTTCGATGGGAACCCTAATAAAGAACCATACATCCATTTGCATCAATTTGCTCACATATGCGGTAACATGGACTTGCCTAACATCCTGTTAGGCCTAGTCAAGATGATAGCGTTTCCCTTCAGCCTTCTGGATAAGACGCTTTACGGGATCAATCACCTAGAGAAGGTTGTGACGACTTGGGAGGAGCTCAAGTCCACATTCCTCCACAAGTTCTACCCTCTCAGTCGACTCAATCAGATGCGAGCCAAAATCAAAAATTTCTCCCAAGCCACACCAACGTCTATACATGAATCTTGGGAGCATTTCAAAGATGTGCAAGAGAAGTGTCCCCACCAAGATATTCCTTGCACTAGCATGGTCAAAAATCTCTTCGGGGGACTTACATTATAGTACCAAAGGCTCGTTGATGCTGCTTTTGTCGGATCACATTTTAAGAAGGATGAATATGTCATTTCGCAGATCTTCGAGGAAATGGACAAAGGAGAGGTTGCCTTATCAGTGTCTGATGAATCCGCGATTCATCATCGCAATATCTTGATCTTAGCAAAATCTCCGAGTAAAATCCCAAATAAATGTCCATAAAATCAATAAATTAACAAAATAACTCTTGTAAATAAAACACACTAATTATTGTATATTAGATTGTACAAAATAAATTACACATAAAAAGCCGCAAAAATAAAGGAGTTTTATACCTGTAAATAGCCCAAAACTTCATGTATTTTTAATAATTTCATTTCAAATCCTTTTTGCCTAATTCTTTCTCTAACTTGTTTATAAAAATGTATATAAAAATACAAAAATACAAAACAAATTTCATCTCAAATAAATGCTCCTAGATCCCAAAGAGAAAAAGCCGTAAAGTCCAACTTCCATACTAAATTCCCGCTCCGTATGAACTCCAAATTCACCAAACTCACTTTTAAAGTTCAAGTTAGAAAATTATCTATCCAATGGAAGTGGTTTCATTAAAATCGGAGCTCATTTGCAAAAGTTGGGTTTTGGGACCTAGATGTACATTGTACATTATGTATATATTCATAATTTCTTCATTTTTTATTGTATCTTTCTTAATTATTAAAAATACAAAAAAATCATACTTGTGTTGTATTTTAATTGTAGTATTTTATTTTATTTTTCCGTTGTAAATATCTCTTATTAAAAAGATAAAAAAATTACATATTTGAAAAGTAAAAAAATGTGTACATGTTGTTTGTCTTCCATTGTAAATTCTCCACTATTTCTCTTCTCTTTTTATTTTATTGTATTTAAAGTAGAAAACTTTATTTATTTATTTACTTATTATTTAATTTCCATTCTCTACAATAACCACCAATTCAACTCCATTATTCCACCATTTTTCCCAACTTCCCATTCAACTCCATTAATAATACAACCTCCCATTCAACTCCACCACTTTAATAACCTCTCATTCCATCATCTTTATATACAAGTCATTCTCCTCAATTTTGCCTTTGATCCATCTTTATGTGAGGAGAGCCTAGTTCCCTGAGTTGAATCGGTGACAGCGACGCAACCGCGGTCGAGCGACGACGGCCCTCTCTCCGGTGAGATCCGTTGGCTTTTTGGCCAACATAGCATCCGCACTCGCGCGCTGCTCGAGCTCATCGCACGCCGGCGATTCGAGCGAAGACCTTGCTCTCGTGAGCACTCCATTGGCGACCGTATCATCGTAGGTATATTTCGTTTCACTTTGATCATCTTGCGTTTTTTTGCATTTTTTTAACATATCATATTGCCATCATTACGTCTTCATTTGTTCCATATCATCCACTTCATCACCATCATCATTATATTATTTTGTTCCCCATATATGTGTGTTTATATTTCCTGTTTAAAGAAAACTCAAAAAAGTAAAAAAATTAAAACAAAAAAAATTGTCCTTACAACAGTTTTTTTAATCAAAACAGTGAAAAAAATTAAAAAAAATAACGTAGGGGGGGGGGGGGGAACAGCAGCTCCACGCCGCCTCCCCCCACCCCCTCTCCTCATCGCGGCCGCGCCGCCAACAGCGGCAGCGCCGCTGACCTTCCGCTTCCACCGCTAGCTGCCGTGCGCAGCCGCAGCCTCCACCGCTCTCCGCCCTAACTCCAACCGCCGCCAGCGGCTCCGCGCGGCCGCCGAGCGCGGCGCTGCCTTCCTCCGCGTAGCCGCCGCTACAAGCGGCTGCCTCCACCGCGCGCCCGCGCCTGCCCGCCGTCACTGCCTCCACAGCGCGCGCACCTCCGCGCCTCCGCCGACGTTCTCCCCCGGCGCTGCCACCACCTCCCCAGTTGGGTTCTCCTTCGTTCGTCTGGAGGAAGAAGAAAGGTGTTTTTGTTTTTTTAATGTAAAAATTGCACTTTGTTTATTTCATGTTTCAGTAATTGCATAACAGTCCCTGTTCATAACTTGCATTGTAATTTCACTTTCTCTTTTTGCACAAAGACCCATGTGTTTGACTTTTTATTTGTACATCAACCTTGCGTCATTTTATTCAAGGAAAAATGCTACTGTGTTGATCAACTTATTGTCTACCATCTGAAAATTTAATTATATTTTTGTGAGATATTGTGAATTAATTAAAATTGTGCAACTGAACTTTTGCATATTGTATCTCTTAAATTTATATCTCACACACAATTGTTCAAAAAATTCCACAAAAATTATATATGATGCCTTGATATGAGTTTAACTTACTATCCAAATTTCATCTAAAATGAAGATGTCCTGTGCCCGAAATAAATTGTAGAGTGTTTTTAGTATTTTATTTTTAATTAAATCCACGTATATATTTTTGTGAAATTTCAAATCTCCTGGATTCTATATGATAATATCCATTTGAGATAATTTGCTCTCTGACTAATTTGATAAGTGGATTTATTAGAAATTAATTACTCATTGCCACTCTGTTTTCACTAAAAAATCCATATAAAATTCATAACTTGTCAAAAAACTCCAAAAATATTATTGTAGTCTTCTTGCATCATGTTTTCATTCCAATAATTTTTTCATAATTTTTGCTTACTGTTTATGTGATAAATTGTGAAAAAACCCATAAAAAGTGTGTATTTTTATTTGTTGGATTTTAATCCCTAAAAATACAAAAAAATATGTTTTGTGTTCTTACTGAATTAAGATCCTAGGAAAAATATATTTTGGCTAAATTGGACTATTTTGACATTAAAATTAATTTGGCCTATTGTATGATTTCTTAGTGTCTTGATTCACTTGCATTGTGCATTTTGGCATCCTATTTGCATTAAAAAAATTAAAAAAAAACCGCTTTGGATATCTAGACCTAAGTTTTCAAATTAAACCCGAAGTTGTTCCTTTGCCTCCCTGAGTTCGACCCCGAACTTGCCCGTGATATAAATTAAAGCCGAGACACTCTTCACGGAGATCTTCTCTTGGTTCTGATCAAATCGCTAAGTACACGTGCTACAACGTGACCGAATTATACATCGTATTTAGCGACACGTCAGTGTCTCAAACTTATCAGTGTTAGTGACAAACCTGTAAAAGCATGTTCATATGTCGGTAGCTCATGAACCAGATAAGGATGAGAGATCCAACCTTAGCATCATTGGGTGCTACCTGTACAAAGTGGACATCATAGAAAAGTGGTCACGGGACCTGGAGAAATTATCTGCGATCGAAGAGAGTACACAAAACTTGGACAAACTGAATCAAATCACCAAGCAGCTGGAGTTGCTGCTTAGCACCATTAATTGATGCCAATGGGTGACGACATTAGTCGCGACTCTTGAAAAGATGAAGGAGCCATCATCACCTCAACCTCCTCAGTAGAGTCTAGGGCAATCAACAGTCTAGCACGTGTACTACGTGCAAGCCCTCGAGCAAAACCCCACCCCAGCAACCACAATAGCAATTAGTCGTCTACCATCCCAATAATAAGCTTATTCCTTATTAGTGTTTCCCACCTCTGCCCCTCATTCAGGAGATGAATGGTGTATGGACCAATGATGCACAGCTGGTGAGTCCATGCGGACATCAGCAAGGCTAGTCTTTAGCTACTCGGCCATATCACCTACACCAAGGTGGGAATTTTGTACAAAGTACTCAGCCTCAGTGCCATCAGTCCCCACCATACTCCAACAACTAGAGACAGAATTCTTACCAGCAGCCGACAAGCTGTCAGCATCAGTAGTATCAACATTACACATCTGCCCCATATTAGCAGCATCCTCTTCCTCAACACTATCATCATTGGCCTTCTCTTTAGTACAACTCGTATTATTCCTAAAAGCAACCTCCACACCTTTCCCATTCTTAGTGTGTCCGGCATGCTGAACCATTCATGGATGCTCTTGTGAACCTAGCCCTTGACTTCTTGGCTCAACTGGTGAAAAGCTTAGCATAAATGAGTCCGAAGCTTGATGATCTCACCGGTGCCAAAACACCAACGTAACATAGGTTGAGGCAAACCCTAACAATTTCAGTAAGAGAGAGAGAGATAGCAGGAGTGATATGTGATGAATCCTCATTTCATCACATTAATTCTTTCATTTTTCATACATCCATGTCTAAATACATGTATATATCATTAATTTGTGAAAGTAAACACTAAAAAATTCATATTTAATAATGTATAAAATACTATACAGAATATTGTATTATTGTCAAAATAAGAGAATAAAGAAAAGAAAAGAAGAAGAATGGGGTGTAAAAGACATTGAGTGACCCTAGCCCTCGAGACCCAATAATTATGATGACTTGGTCGACAAGGAATAAAGTAGGGGGAGAGAGGGTGGCTAATTGTACAATCAATACAACTAAAAAAACCTTGATATTAACATACATGTATATTTACTTATATGTGCACATAAAAATATTAGCATATAATTACTTAACTTGTATAAATAAATAAAAATAAGAATTAAATACTACATTAAATTACAAACATTTGTTATATTATTATAAAAAATTAATAAAATCATTTATTTAATTTAATAATATTTAGAAATCTTTTTCATTATTCTTTTTTCTGATTGGTCCATGTGGACCAACTAGGACCCTTCATTTGTTGACCGTCATGTCAACTATCCTTCTCCAGCCTCCCTCCTGTGACAGTCACCTACCCCTCTGACTTCTCCCATTTCTCTTGCCTCTTTCTTGCCTCTATCCTCCTCGAGACCTGCTCCAATCCATAATCTCTTTGTCCTTAACCCTTTACCATGCGAGAATATCCACCCACAACCTTTGAAACTCTCGCCATTTCACCTTACTTTTGGTTGGAGACAACCCTATAAATATACCTCTCAAGCCTTTATTTCATTTTTGATCTCCCTTCAACCATTGTAACCCCACTAGACCTCCTTGTTGACCTCCAAGTGACAGCAAGAATTGCTCCGGACCTCTACAACATGGATAAAATCGTGTAGCCTCAGATCCAGGTTCACTGGACCTCCCCTCTGGCAAGGTTTACCTTCTCCGAGCTCCAAAACTCGTTGAGCTGCTAGGTATGTTTCTATTTCTTGCATTTAGTTCCCTTAAGATAGATTTGATTTTAATTTAGCCATCTACTCGCTCTATTAGCTTAATTTTAAAAATAAAAGTCACTAGAGCTTATAGATCCGACACCAAATTCATTGTGACTCGCCATTGTTCTACCTCTATTGCCTCGATCATCTTCCCATCACTCTTATTTGCAATATCCACTTATTTTCACCTAATTCCTACACGGAATCGCATCGATGGAGCTCCCTCCACCAGCTTTGGCGGAGCTTCCAGCATTCCTCTCACCACTTGCGTGTACAGCTTCAATAGAGTGTCGAGGAGTTAGCCTTGGAGCCCCTTTATCGATTGGAACAAGTCTGCAATTGTGAAGCTACCTGGAGCTCCAACCCAACTTTCAATAGGAGTTCTTGATTAACCGAGCTCTAGGGTTCTTCTAGTGAGCCCCGAACTTCATGATGGAGTCTGTTGGACATGCATCAACCGCAGGAAGCGGAGGAGTACTTCAGACAAAGCGCAGGAGGCCGTTAGCATACTGGAGCAGGAAATCCAACTCATCGGCGGAGAGTTTTTCTGTGTTTTTCCAGCCTTCCTCCTGACCGTTGATCCGAGGCACAACCTCGATCTGATCTGGGCCAGTGAGATGATTAGAACGGACACCCTTCCAAGACTACTAGATCTGCCACGTGGATTGGCCTCTGTCATCCGATGATGCACAATTAAAGGGGTAAATTTATTAGTATCCACTATCTTTTGTATTTTTAATATTTGCTTCTGTAAATATTTTAGTATGTTATACATTTTGTGAGAATATTACAACTGGGTCGTAAAACTTCCTATATATTGCTTAAAGGTCCAGTGCCACATCGACTTACGTGGTGCCCAACGTGAGGTGGATATTTTGCATAGAAGCCCTCCTGGATTTGGATATTTAATATTAGTATTAAAATATATATATTAAGTTCAAAATATTGGAATATTTTTCATGTAACCCTCTATCTTTGTTTTAGTAGCAAATATACCCCTACTAATTCTTTATAATTATTTTTATGTGTTTTGTTTTGGATTAAATAGCTCCATTGCTTTATAAATTGTGGAAAATTACTAAATGTGCTCTGAATGATGCATACTCATGTTAATTTTTTTGTTATTTCATTGCATTTTCAATTTATTAAAAATGATTTTAGTGTTAGTTATTCTTAATTTAGAGATAAAAATACAAAAAAATTTAAAACACTTTGAAAAATTCCAAGAAAAAGTATATCCAATCTATAACTATATAATATAGCTATGATAAAAAATCACAGAAAATTAAGAAAAGAAATCCCTAAAATTACAAACCCTCACTAACCCTAAAAAATAGAAAATATTTTATAAAATACACAAAATTATTTTTCTATTCTATATATTTATATATACTTATCACTACCTATTATAAAAAGAGTTAAAGAATTTTGAATTATCTATATATTTCTAAAACCTTAAAATTTTTAGCCTATTCATTAACCACATGATTTGGAGTATTTTGAATGTTAAAAATACCTAAAAAATAGAAAAAATTCTAAGAAAAAATTAGAAAAATATAAGAAATTATTTTATTTTTTAATATTTTATTATATATAGCTATATTTAAAAATAGTATAACTTATATTATATTATATACACACATATAGTTATATATATATTTTTTATATTATTATTACTTATTATAAATATACTAAATAATTTTTAAATAATTTAAAAAATAAAAAGGACTATTCACATTTTTATTTTCTATTTTTTCTATATTAGTTATATATAATATATATACCTTATATTATGCATACTTTATATTTTTACATATATATAATACTAATTTATTTAAATAAAATGAAATTTAAAATAAAAAATATAAAAAAAATTAAGAAAAAATATAATATTAAAGTAAATAGATATAAATAAATAAAAAAATAATTAAAAACTCAACAAATAAAAAATTCTTGTTGTTTTTTCTTATATACATTAATTATTTTTATATCCCCTATAGCTCTCTATGGTTTGACACCCAAAATACTTATACTCTATACGCATTTTTATGGGGTCATAATAAATTTAAAATTCACAATTTGATTACACTACTTCACTCTATATTATGGGTTAATTATTGATTTATATGAGGTCTTCGTGATCTGTCACTCAGCGATTGTGCCTTCGCCTTGTGAGCACACAAGACTACTCCTTGGAATCTTGGCTACATTAAATGGTTGCAACCTACTATAGTTAAGATTAATTGATCATAAAATAGGGGTGACCGATTTCTCATTCTTTATTTTTAGTTGTTGTAGTATTGACTTTCCTATACTTAGCATGAGTTATTCCTTCCTTTTTCTCGTCAAGCTATTGAAAAAGTTGCCTGAGTGAGTATATTTGGTACTCGTTGTAGCACAACCTCAGCCAATTAATCAGATTCGAGAAAAGATCTCCGCGAGGAGTTTCTTGGCATAAATTTATATACCGGGAAGTACTTGTTGAATATAAGAAGGCAAAGGAACAACTTCGGGTCAAATCAAAACAATTAGGTCTAGGTTTCCAATGCAGATTTTTTTTATGCAAAAATAGATGCGAATGCAAAATGCGGTTGAACTAAGTTAATAAGAAAAAACACAACTCATACAAATTAATTTATTATGAAATAAATCCAACTTTACCAAATTATATTTTTTCTAGAAACCTTATCCAATGATGAATGCGAAGTATATTTTTTTAAAAAAATTTAAGGGTTAAAATGAAACAATGAAAAATACATACTTTAATGGATTTTCAGGCAATTTTCACATATACAGAATAAATAATTATGAAAATTTTACTGGAGCTTAGACATAATGAGCTGAGGTGATAGTAATTTTTTAAATTTTTTTACACAATATATGATTTTTATGAAATTTTCGATGAAAACAGAGTGACTGCAAGTATTTACTTTCTAATAAATCCATATTACCAATTTATCTAGATAGTGAATTATCTCCATATGGTATTTATATGAGTGATATAGGAGAGTTGGAATTTCAAAAAAATAATGTGTGTTGATTTAAGTAAAAATCATTTAATAAAATCACTCTATAATTTTTAGTCACATGAAAACTCCATTTTATATGAAATCTATATAAGTAATTAAATAATATTTCATGGCATCATTTCTGATTTTTGAGGAGTTTTCGGAGTAACCTGAATTAAATATGAATTTAAGACCTCACAGTGGGTAAAATAAGCAAGTTTTCACTAAAAAATTTAATTAATTTCCCAAAACATTAAAAAATCCAAAGAAATAGATAAATTATAAAGAATTACTTACCCAATAACATAACATTTTTCATTCTATAAAATGATGAAAAATGGAAGTTCAAATTAACACGAAAAAATAGGGTCCAGATTACTATAAAGAAATCAAACATGAACAAGATGAAATTTGCAGAAGGACTCGTTTGTAATTAAAAAAACTTAACAGGAAAATATGCAATTTTTTTAAAATTTAAAAAAAAAAGAAGGGAGACTTTCTTCTTCTTCGAACATCTATTAGGGTCAGGCACAGGAGGCGGCCTTGGCGGCGTCGTAGTAGGGAGGAGGAGGGTAATAGGAGGATGGCCATACGGACGGTCGTACGGTGGCAATGGAGGTAGGAGGCTGACGGGGGTGGCGGTTTCCGTTGACGCGGGAGAAGACAACCGTGTTGTTGCTATGGAGACGACAACGATGGACAGGACTTGGAGCGCCGCAGAGGTGCGGGCAAAGAAGCTTGGAGGGGCGGTTGGACCTATTTCACTCGTGCGTGATGATACACAAGGTAGAGGAAGGCAGTGGAGGTTGCTTGATGGAGGGGCTGGCAGGTGGCGGCCTTGGCGGCAGTGGCCAGCGGTAGGGGAAAGGGGGTGACCACCTGCTATCTCTATTTTTTTGACGTAATGTGAATTTTTTTTATTTTTTAAAATTCAGAACAAAGAAAACAAGGAAAATGAACAAGGGGTAATTTCGTTTGGTGATGAAAGAAATGAATGAGGATGATGATGTGGTGGTGAGATATTAAAATTATTATATGGTGAAACAGCAAGGGAAAGAAATGTTAGATAAAATAAATAACAAGGAAAATGAGAGAGAATACTTACCTCAATTTTCACTGGAAGGCGGAGAAACTACATTGGACTCATGTCGTGGCCTTGATCCGATTTGGCGAAAAAAATGGAGAAGCTATGCGAGATTGACAAAAAGCTCATGACACGACAATGATGGTTGCCGCGGATCTCGTCTGAAGGAGGTCGTCTCTTGAGGATGATGCTCAACCGTTGTCACCGACAAAACACTTCAGGCGCTCTATTTTTTTTTCTAAGAATGGCAGATAAAGGGAAAATTAAGAAGAGGAGATGGATAAAAAGAAGAAGAATATGAGTTAGAGAAATGGTGGAATTGTGGAGGTTAAGAAGTTGAATGGGAGTTTAGAAAAGAAAATGGAGTTTAATGGAAGTTTGCTGAGAATGAAAATAAATAAAAGAAAGGAAAATAAAGCAGCCTACTAAAAATAGAGAAGATAAAAAAGAAAAGAAATGGAAATCTTATATAAACATCAATCAACTTAAATGCAACAAACAAACAATATGTACACCTTTTTTTGGCTTTTATATTTTTTTATTTTTTGTAATTTTAATAAACGATATTTAAAAACTAGAAATAAAATAAAATATTATAAATAAAGTAAAATAAAAACAAGATTTTTTATATTTTTAATAATTAACAAAAAGAAAATAAAAAAAGGAAGAAAGAAAAAATATTTTCAATAAATAAAATTTGCGCCTTGGTCTCAAAACCCATATGTACACATTTTTTTTCTTCTCTAATTTAATTTTCTTGTGTTTTAAATAAAAGATATATACAAAATGAAAATAAAATAAAATACTTGAAATAAAACAAAATAAAAATAGGATTTTTTTAAATTTTAGTAATAAAGAAAAAATAAAATAAAAAAAAGGAATAAAGAAAAAATATTTACAATATATACAAGGTACACGTACGTCCCAAAACCCATATTTTTCAAATGAGATCTGATTTTAATGAAATGACATTCATTGGATAGATAATTATCTAAGTTAAGCTTTAAAAGTGAGTTTGGTGAATTTGGAGTTCATACTTAGCGGGAATTGAATTTGGACTTTACGACTTCTTCTCTTTGGGATATAGGAGTATTTATTTGATGTGAAATTTATTTTGTATTTCTTTATACAAATTTATAAATAAGTCAGAGAAAGAATTAGTCAAAAAGGAGTTGAAATGAAATTATTAAAAATACATGACGTTTGGGCTATTTACAGGTGAAAAAATCCTTTATTTTATGGCTTTCTATTATTAATTTTATTTTACAATATAATATATAATCATTGGTGTATTTTATTTACAAGAGTTATTTTATTAATTTATTGATTGTATAGACTTTTATTTGAGATTTTACTCAGCAATTTGCTAGGATCGATATAATTTGATTGTGAATCGTGGATTCATCACCCCCCATACTTAAACTTTGTTAGTACTCGAGCAAATAAAGAATGAATAAGTTCGATTAATCTGTGACTGTGCATGTCAATACAGAACTTGATCCGTTGAAGAACTCTAGGTTATAGTGATCCAAAAATTCTAAGTTGAACCAAGCTCTAGTCAAAAGTTATCCTATTTTCCTAATCATCGGACTCTCTCTATATACATATATATATATAAGGGTTATGACTTTAAGTGTGGACTACATTTACAAGAGTAGAGTTTCCAACTTCACCCATGGTTACAGCCTAAGAGACTCTCCTAAGAACCT
Source organism: Ottelia alismoides (assembly GCA_037367405.1). Taxonomy (NCBI): domain Eukaryota; kingdom Viridiplantae; phylum Streptophyta; class Magnoliopsida; order Alismatales; family Hydrocharitaceae; genus Ottelia; species Ottelia alismoides. The sequence goes on along the minus strand of JAZKJV010001829.1, from coordinate 221,853 downwards.
GATCCTCAACACTAGGGAATAAACTGTTTCTTACATCCAGTCCACCATCTTTTTAGTTGTCAGACTTAAAAGTATATATGGAAGGCCAGTTGATGGAGGGCATAGGATTGTGTCATTTCTTCTCTCCCTCTAATTGGAACAAGGATCCTCTCGAGTGCCTTATTAAGTCAAGACATGTATTTTTTGGATTGTTGATCAATGTGTCCGTCAAGAGACTTCGGAGTCATCTGCACTTGTGTTCCTAGGATACACCGGGGTGTCTCTCTTCTGAGTATCTAAGATACCTTCGATACCCAAACTTGTACCCCTTTTGGGCGCTATCCTGACTCCTTGGTCCTCATAGCATTTGGTCCAGGTGGACACTTTAAAATGGTTGGGAGTGCTCGTCTTTGGTGAAAGCTCTTTGATATTTGGCTTTGTAGTGTAGAGAGCTTTTCTTTCAACATTTTATTCTTTCTTCTCTTTACTTTTGGCTAGCGCTACTGCTTTTACCAAAAGTTGGTGCACACTGATCAAAAATTTTTTTAGATTTCATCTCACCCTGGCACATAGGTAAATGTCAAGAGATAGTACACTAACCATGTTCTCATACTAGCTAAATGTGCTGACACTCAAGTTTCATGAAACCTTCATTGATTTTATCCATCCTCGAACATCATAAAATTAGGTCAAAATGCAAATCCCTCATCCCAGTTCCTCAAGTGAAATTTACACTCATCTCATCACAACTGCAGGTGTGTATGTGAGGTGATAATCATATTCTTAAGGTAGAGACTAAGCATGCAATATAGCACACAAATGTTTCAAACTAAGGAAATGTCGATGATTAAGTCAAAGACCCCAATGAATAAGACTGGTTAATTCAAAATCTCATGACCTCATAAACAAAGTGTTCTTGAACTTCACTAATCTTGTGTGAATGTGGAAGTATCAGGAACTAAAACAACTCATTAGCTAGTTTTTTTTAACGGAAGGAAAAAAAGAAAGAAGATTTTTTTCTTAAAAAAGATTTTTCCTGTTTTTATAATTTTTTAAAGAAAGGATACAATATTTTGGAAAAAGAAGTTTTTTAAAAGAAAGAGGGAATTTTTTTGGAAAAGTTTTTTTAAAAAAGATTTTTTTAAATATTTTTGATGATTTATTTTCAAAAAGTGTATATATATATATGAAAAAGGAGATTTTTTAGTTTTTTTTGAAAAAAAGATTTGTTTTATGAAAAATAATTTTGATAACTCTTATTGACAACAATTTACCCATTACCCCTTACTTTCATTAAAGATGAGTCAAAGTACGAGCTATAGGTAAAGTATACATGTTATATATATAAACCCCCCTATACTTAACATGTGTTATGTCCTCATGGCACTAGGTGATAAAAAGCCATACTTCGTACTAGGCATATGTGGGTGAAAAGAATGGAAGAGAAAAAGAATATAAGAGCATTGGAGAATACATAATGAGCATCGACCCCCATATACTTAGGCTCTAGTCAGCATATGTATGGGATAGAACACAAGAGGACCGATGAGAGTGGAAAGAATGTAAAACAAATAAAAAGAAAATAAAGAGCAACTCGGGTCATTCACCCCCTATACTTAGGATATAGTCATCGTAGGTATAGCCATAAAATAAAAATGATACTGAACTGGGGCGAGTGATGCGAACCAAGGGGGAGGGAGGAAATAAAAGAAAGAATAACTATACAAGGAGGAGTGAGAATATACAAGGATCAAGACAATTTGTGATGGACCTTCTTGCAGGAGCTAGTGGGTGGGTAGTATACATATGTGTCACTGTCAGAATCGTCCTCAGACGAATAAAAGTGAGGGGTATTTGAAATAAGATTGCTTTCTCAAATATGACTTAATAATTGTCGAATTGAGCTCACTCATATAGATCACCTCATCCGGACATGATGTGGACTCCTCAGAAAATTCATTTTTGGGTATGTCAAAGGAAACTTTCTTAGCCGGTTTTCTAGAACCTAAAGCACCAAGAGGAAGAGGAGAGTGATACGTCTTGAAGAGCTTGGAGGAACACCTTGAGGAATCAATACTCTTATTCTTCTTACCAGTTGACCTGCTAGAGAATGGAGCAACCGATTTATCGAGTTTGGTCAATTTGGTCCCAACTGTCTCTTTTAGTGTAGGCCCTGTATGTAGTGTGCGTGAGGTGCTGACCAGAGGTTCATCATCAGATGAGTCACCATATGCATTGTAATACTCCCACAGGGTCAACACGCTTCTCTGGTATGGAATAGTGTTCTCAGTTGGCTTGGCATTGGTCAACTCATGCGTCAGATCATGTAAATAGTCAAGGAAATCACAAATGATCGTATCCGACTAAGGGGTAGCTTCTGGTTGTGATTCCTCTTTAGAAGGTGTCACGGTGGTGGTGATGCAAGAAGTGAGTGATGTGGAGGTGTAGGGAGTCTCTGAACCAACGGTTGTCTCGACAATCAGTATCTCAGGTGTAGTCGAGAGATGGGATTCAACTGTCTCTCAGAAGTCAAGGTTGTTTGCGATTTTACGAATTACCTTAGAATATCGTGTGTCCTCAAAGATTGGGTGAGGTCGAAGTGCTCCCAATGCTGTGAAATTTATCTCTCGAGTCTCGCAATCTATAGTTGCCTTAACCAAGGTAGGCAAAATCTCCTCGGTGCTCAATGTTAATGATCATGAAGTCTACCTGTAGTAGAACACCTTAGAAAGTAATGATGACTGAATTGGTTCCTCTCAACCGTTTAATAGACCGATCAACCAACCAAACAATCTCTCTTGACTTCTGGGCAAATCTGAGTTTAAGCTTGGCAGACACGGAGGTCGGGAGGATATTTATCGGTTAGTCATCATCGATTTTGTATGGGTGAATATAGTGTCTTTGATTTTATAGTAAAACCTGGGCAACTGCTTCACTCTACGGCTCTTGGTTTTTCTCCCTATCACAAAAGTGGTGGCCATAGACACTATGTGTCTCTCAGTCCTTGTGCTCTTTTTGCCCGACCTTTTAGGCATCAATTTAATTCTCACAAATCTTTTGAGTTTTAGAAAATGTTCAATGGACATTATTAATGTAAGCTCAATAATCAACTCTCTATTAATCGTTTCCCTAACTGCAGAGTCCAATTTTTTTATGTCTTTTCCCTTTTCAACTTTTATGGTGTTTTCGGTTTTTTCAATTTTTCTGGTCTTTTTGATAGGTGAAGGTGGAATAAGAGAATGTACAGATTATAGTTTGGAGGTAAAGTGGTTAGTAGAAGAGGGAGGTAGAAGGACTCTAGTTGTACATAACGTGTGGTCAATCTGGTGTCTTCCAGGTTTTCGAAATTCTATCCGCGAAATCCATGATCCACTTTCATACCTAGACTCTTGATCAATCTAGAAATGTTATCCTCCAATATGTTCTCATGACAAATCATGAGAGAAGTCTGCTCAGTTGGAGGATACTGTTGAGAACTCAGGATCTTATACTCCACACACCTTGACTCAGGCGTGTAATGTTGTGTTGAGTATGGCCCATCGGTATGTCAGATGTTGGCCGGAGCCTCATAACGTGGAGTCAGTAGACAGGGGGTCCGTAAATTGGTCTTGTGAATCCAATCCCATGTATATGTCGGTTCTCTGAATGGGTGGTATGAAGGTTGGTCAATGTGGGCATGATCATTAAGATCCATCAATTAAAGAAGATCATGTAGTGCATGTCTCTCCATTTGGTCTGTTTGGTTGACCTTGTTGTACCCTAAGGTCAAGTTGGGATGTGTATAAGTTAATTGTTGCCCTGTCCCAACTAGAGGTGAGAATGAGGTCTGTGGGGGAAACTTATTCTGCCAATCATTCCTCTTAGCACTAAGTATCTCTTCGATTTGTTCCTTGATTCTATCAAGCAGACGAGAATATGGTGAGTCAATCCAGGGTGGATGTGGGCCAGGGGTGTAAGAATGTGGGGTAGGTGAGAAGTACGAAGAAGTGGGGAAGTCAGTAGGAGTTCTGACTTCGCTATCGGGGTATACGTATGAGGAGGAATAAGAGGTGGAGATGATCGAAATATGGTCGAAAAAGAGTGACCTGGATATGATGACCAATATTCCGACATCGTTGAAGAGAGATGGGAGAATGAGGATGATCAAGGAAGAAAGCGTGCAAGTACATCGAATAACAAACAAACAAATAAATACAAGAGCGAACCCTGAGTTTACCTACTCAACACAGTAATGGTCGCAAGAGTCTGCCCCATTTATCTTTTCAATATTAATTAGGTGATGAATCAAGATATACGTCCAATTATGCAAGGCTGAAAAGTTGGTTTTGGGAACTATCCTATGGATGCGTCCTCACCTCTCAACAATGACAATAACACAAGAATACAATGAGGGTTTTGCTCTCCCAAAAACAAGTGTCAATTTTAGTCATATTTTTGTCAACTCTAATTAGTAGTCCCGATTTTAAGTTCGGTTAACACTTGATTAATCCACCAAACAAGGTACGCCAAATGATCAGTCATGATTTCCTTTTAACCTATGTTTCAAAACCACAGGAAAGGGTGTCGAGAAAAACCGATGCAAATAGTGAAATCAATGATGCATGCCTGGTTTATAAGACTTACAATGATACCTGTGCTCTACATGCGGGATGCAAAACATAATTGAAATTTTATACTATATGAGATGCAAATGAGAAAACCGTTCCTAGACAGGTAGTTCTATTGGCGACTGATGAATAATTTAACTTGAACTAATAGCTCTACGGTCTAAGTGTGTCTCGTTAAATGTGATGTGTGGTCCTAAAGATTATAAGTACAAGAAATAAAAATATTCTAGTAAAATTGCTCTAAGAGCCGCGAGTGCAAGTCCTATTCAACGTTAATCAATGACATAACCACGAACGGGTCAAATTTTCAGTCATGATACAAGCGTGAGCTCTCCAACAAGAGTCGCTATAAATAGAGAATTACCTAAATTATTACAATACAATAATTACAAAAATCTACAATAATGAATCTCTTACAAAAAATCGACAATAATGAATCTCTCAAAAAAATTAAATTTCCTTGATCTTTAGCAATTGGCACGTGTCACGTCCGTCAAGCTCCGGTGCACTCCAAGTTCACCAGACCCAGGCAAGGAAAAAGGAATTTATAATTGAGAGATAAACAACAAAATTTTATATAAAAATGAGCTGAAAAATAATTGAGAGGAATAAATAAAAAAAATGAATTAATTTTAAGATGGCTCGGGGGTCATACTACCCGAGTGAGAGAAAACCTAAATTTAATTTTCTAAAGTAAACGCTAAGTCGTTTGCTTCCCCGACATGGCAACATCTCATAAAGTCTCCAAAGTGGATATACTAGGTACTCATTGTAGCACGACACTCAGCCAATTAATCAAAATCGAGCAAAGATCTCGACGAGGAGTGTCTCGACATAAATTCATATCCCCGACAAGTCCGGGATCGAACACAAGGAGGCAAAGAAAAACTTTCGGATTTTTACAATATTTTTATGCAAAAATAAATACGAATGCAAAATACGGTTGAATTAAGTTAAAAAGAAAACACACAAATTAGCCAAATTAATTTTAATATGAAATTATCCCAATTTAACCAAATTATATTTTTCCTAGAAACCTAATCCCATGATGAAAGCAAAACACATTTTTTTAGAATTTCAAATGTTAAAATGCAACAATGAAAAATTCCGAATTTTTATGGGTTTTTACGCAATTTTTCAGACAAACTAGATGCAAAAATTATGAGAATTTTTTTGGATCTTAAACATAATGAAATTAAACTACAATTTTTTTTGGAATTTTTAGACAATATATGAATTTTATAAGATTTTTTAAAGAAAACAGAGTGACTGCAAGTATTTCATTTCTAATAAATCAATGTTATAAATTTATCCAAGAGAAAAATATCTCAGAAAGTATTTAGATGTGCAATCCAAAAGAGTTGGAATTTCACAAAAATAATGTGTGTAGATTTAATTACAAATCATTTATTGAAATCACTCTAAAATTTATTAAAGGCACAGGACAAATCCAATTTTGATGAAATTTGGACAGTAACTAAATCACATTTCATGACCTCATTTCTGATTTTTGAGGATGTTTTGGAGCAACCGTCAATTAAATATGAATTTAAGACCTCACAATGGGTAAAGTAAGAAAATTTTCACTAAAATAAATTTAATTAATTTCACAACATGATATTTTTCATTAAATAAAATGATGCAAAGTGGAAGTCCAAATTAACATGAAAACATAGGATCCTGATTGGAATACAAAAGTCAAACATGAACAAGATGAATATGCACATGGACTCGTTTGTATAAAAACTTAATAGGAAAATATGTAATTTTTAAAATAAAAAAATAAAGAAGAGGGACCTTCTTCTTCTTCGAACAATGGTTAGGGTTGGGCGAAGGGGACGGCCTTGGCATCACCATAGTTGGGTGGTGGAGGATCGCAGGAGGACGGCTGAGGTAGGAGGCTGACGGGGTGGCAGTTGCCGCTAGCGCTGGAGAAGACGACCGCAGTGCTGCTATGAAGATGATAGTAATGGCCAGGACCTAGAGCACCACGGAGGTGAGGTCAGAAAAGCTTGGAGGGGTGGCTAGACCTGGAGCACTCGTGTGCGACGGTGCGCAAGATGGAGGAAGGCAGAGATGGCTGCATGATGGAGGGGCTGGTGGGTGGCGGCCTTGTTGGCGGTGGCCGACGGTGGGGGCAGGGGTCAGGCCAACTGTTGTCTCTTTTTTTATTTTTTTATTTTTAGTTTTTATTTTTTGTTGTATTACGATTTTAAATTTTTTTAAAATTGGGAACAAACAAAACAAGGAAGATGAACAATGGGTGATTTGATGTGGTGATAATGGAAATGAATGAGGATGATGATGTGGTGGTGTGATATAAAATGATTATTTAGTGAAACAACAAGGGAAAAACATTAGATAAAATAAAATAACAAGGAAAATGGGAGAGAATACTTACCTGATTTTTTGTCGCAAGGCGAAGCAGATACGCTGGACTCATGTCATGGTCTCGATTCGATCTAGTGAAAAAATTGGAGAAGCTATGTGAGCTTGACAGAAAGCTTGTGACACGACAATGATGGTTGTTCATGGATCTTGTCTAAACCAGGTTGTCGCTTGAGGATGATGCTCAACTGCTATCACTGATAAAACACTCCAAGCTCTATCCTTTTTCTCTAAGAGTGGCAGATAAAAGGAAAATGAAGAAGTGGAGATGAATGAAAAAGAAGATGAATGGGAGTTAGAGAAATGGTGGAATGGTGGAGATTAAGGAGTTGAATGGGAGGTTAGAAAAGAAAATGGAGTTGAATGGAAGTTATTATTGAAAATGAAAATAAATAAAAGAAAATAAATAAAGTAGGCTACTAAAAAGAGAGAAGATAAAAAAGAAAAGAAATGGAAAATTTACATAAAACATTAACAAACTAAAATGGAACAAACAAATAATATGTACACATTTTTAGGCTTTTCTAATTTTTTTGTATTTTAATAAAAGATATTTACAAAATAAAAATAAATTAAAATAATTAAAATAAAATATAATAAAATAGAAACATGATTTTTTAGATTTTTAGTAATTAAGAAAAAAGAAAATAAAAAAGGAAAAAACAAAAATTATTTTCAATATATATAATTTGCACCTAGATCTCAAAACCCATATTTTGCAAACGAGCTTTGATTTTAATGAAACTACTTTCATTGGATATATAATTTTTTAACTTAAACTTTAAAAGTTAGTTTGGTTAATTTGGAGTTCATATGGAGCGAGAATTTGGCCGGGAAGTTGGACTTTATGGCTTTTTCTCTTTATGATCTAGAAGTATTTTATTTGCGATGAAACTTTTGTATTTTTGTACTTTTATATATATTGTTATAAACATGTCAGAAAAAGAATTAGCCTAAAAGGAGTTGAAATGAAATTATTAAAAATACATTAAGTTTGGGCTATTTACAGGCGAAACTCCTTTATTTTATTCCTTTTTATTATTAAATTATTTTGTATAATATAATATATAATAATTAGTGTATTTTATTTACAAGAGTAATTTTATTAATTTATTTATTTTATGTACATTTATTTGAACTTTTACTCAGGGATTTTGCTAATATCAATATATTGTGATGATGAATTGTGGATTCATCACCGATGAAGACATTGCTCGAGCTAAGTATAAGGGGGTCATATATGCGTTGTATATACTTTAGCCATAACTTGTACTTGTGTATTTTCAATAATATGTCAAATATATCATACAATAATTAGTTGTAAAGAAAATATTGTAAATATGCATATTTTTTTGTATTTTCTTTTAATAAACTAGTTAAAAATATTTTGTAAATGTTTGAAAATTGGTTAGAAAATTCCTTCTAAAACCTTTTTGAAAAATCGTTTGAGAAGTATTATATAAAATGTTTTCAAACATTTGTAAAAAAAATTTTGTTTGTATAAATTTCTTTTATATGTTCGAATAAAATGATTTGAAAATCGATTTGCAAGTACGTAAAATATGGTTGTGAAAATATTTTGAAAAATCTATATATACTATTTGAAAAATCTTCGCAAAATAAATTTCTAATTTTTTAAATATTTGCAAAAATTATTTGTCAAATTATTATAAAATAAAGTTTTCAAAGTTATTGTTAAAATACTATTCAAATTATTTTCTGAACCATGTACATAAGTAAAAGAAATAAAAATTCTTTGCAAAACCTGTAGATAAAAACCTATAAATAATGACTAACTTAACTTATGTATAGTGCAAACTTCTGAACCCAATTCTTGTAAATACAGATGCACTCCTGCGTAAAAATCTGCACATAATCATTTCACTAACTCTTTTATTTTTCAAAAATCCCTAAAAATTTGCAAAACAAAAAATCTATAAAATTTTGCAAAATGTTTTTTATATTGCATAAAATTTTGCAAAACATCTGAAAAATCCCATAAAACCTTCAAGATCATAAAAATGCTTCGTAAAAATATTTTCTTGCATAGTACATAAGATATGTGTTTTTTGGAATAATCAAGATAATTGAACGAGTCTAAGTTAAGTCTAGAGATTGGCGATTAGTAGAGACCTCAATACACTTCATTTTAGAGGAACTCATTGAGGACTGGAATTGGGATGCTTCAGGTCAACTAGACTTAATTCTTTAGGTTCCATGAGACTATATTCATGAGCTTATTTAGTGTGTCTAAATGGAACCCTTCATATCATCCATAAGACTCTTGAGACAATGGCTTTATCAGAAATCTCGAACATAACACTTACCTCAACATAGATGGATAGTTGAAATTTTGGAGTCTAAGTCGGGACGATGCTAAGCTGCTACGTCAATGATGGCTCTGGAACCATTCTTAGGGATTGTTGAAACCAGTACTCTAACCCACTTCTTTTGGTAACGATGATATCTAAAGACTGAAGATGGATTGAGACAATGCTTCGGATGAGGAATGGTCTACTAACACAACTTTTTCCATGACCCCAAAACAAGGGTGAACCAGAAGATGTTATATCTGTCAGGGCACAAGCAAGAATGCATAGAAATGCAAAGTGAAAGAAAATATGCACGGAAGCTGACTGATGAACGTCGGTTTCATCATGCTAATTTCCATATATTAGTCCCCCAGCTTATAGTTTTGTCAATAAAAACCAGAGTAAATGTTGTATATATCTTGACTTTAAATTATAGTAAAAATAAAAAAATTACAAAATAAAAAATTGCAGTGTTTTTATACCTTTAAAAATGCTCTCAAAAATATTTCTACCTTTGTTTGACCTATTTGGTGTTTTTGGTCAACATGAAACTTGTAGATCTCATCAAGATCTACAACTTTTACATTTTTTAGTTTTTCCAAATTTGGCCTCCTTCTATTTCTTTTTGATTTTTTTTATTTTCAATAATTCCTATTAGGCCACGTGGCTCCCTCTGGTTGAGCCATGCAGCCCGCAACCCTCGTGCCTCCCGCCTCCCTTCTACGCCGTCCGATCGCCTTCTGGAGCTTCCATCTTCGCTGCTCATTCCCAATCCATTCTCTGCCCTTCGATCCTCCCCCAGATTGCATCTGGAGCACATGCTCCCGCCCGTTCTCAAACTGTTGCATCACTAGATCCAACAGTCTCATGCGCCTTGCCCATGGCCCTTTGATGCGGCCTGATCGATTAGATGAGGGTTGCTCCTTCATGCTATCCTCCTGATCGTTGGATCACAAGATCCAATTCTCGACATATCGTCTCCTATCTATGGTTACCATCTCTATCCCACATTCTCAACGTCAAATCAATCCCCCCCTTCCCATTTCCTCCACCTTCTCATTACTACCATTTCCTCTTGCAAACCATGATCTCCATCACATGCCATCCACATTTACGTGGCCGAGACCCAACACCTCTCCATCTCTACGTGAAAGGGTGGGGGTCTGATTAAGGTCAGGAAGACAACCTCGAGCTTCGTTGTCGATCCTTGCCCGTGGTAGGCCATGCCCTGGCCCGAAGAATGCCGACAAGCGGCTCCCCATGGCTGGGGGAGTCCAGCGATGACTAGAGCACCTCCAAGTGCTCAAGCCAATCCCTTGCCTTCCGCCTCAATCTCCAGGTGAGTCTTCTCTCTTTTTGATTCTCCTTGTTTCTCTTATTAATTAGGCGGTTACAAGATCTTTCTACCGCAATTGGTCACCCTACTAGCTCCACCATACTTCACTTATCTTCTCCTTTCCCTCCGACCACCTTCTCGTTCCTCCATAACCTCCATCCACCTCGCCCCCTTCTTTGCATCACCGAAGAAGACAACCAGGGACGCCGCCATCTTCGCACATATGGCCCTCAATTCATCTCATATCACTTGCACTCAACACATGCATGCTTCAGCTACTTTCACTAACACTTGCAGATGAATTGTTTCAACGGCCGGACTTCTGCCGGAGCTCATTTCTTAAGCCCTGCTTCTGGCGTGGGTGCATCGTAACCACTTCAAAGCAGTCCGATGTATTCCACGTGCTCCAGACTTGGTCTCTATGCACCCAGGTCTCTTCTTGGATCTTCATCGAGCGCGGACGACGGCTGTGGAGCTTTCGCATGACTGTCAGAGCTCCAATTGCGTGACCAGCGATCGACGGAAGAGGGAGCTCCAGGAGTTACATGTGTCGTTTGATGGCTCCTCTCTTGGTGCTCATCCAACGGTCCATAATCAACCACGTCAACGCCTCTGAGGCTTGAAGTTCTGGGTGGTCCGAGCTAGTTCCTGAAGCACCAGATCCTTCCATGTCTCCCGACCTCCTAATGAGCCAGTGCCTGAAGTACCGGATCTTTCCATGTGTCCCGAGCCTCCGCCCGAGCCACCCGAGCCAAGCACCGAGCCTGATCCTACACATGAGCCTAGCTCTCACGTGCCCTGGTCACGTGAGGGGTGGAAAATTTGCATTGGTGCCCTGGCTACTTCTTCAAATTGCAAACAAGCCCTTCCAGGCACGTGCAACACATGCACGCTTGGGGTTATTTGCATTCTAACCACTCTGGGTTTTAATAATTGCAAAATAATCCCCGCACGTATGGGAAATTTACATTAAGTCATCGTTACTTTTCTTAATTATATTTATGCCCTTCTAGGGACCTGATTGTAATGTTTTTCTAATTATTTTGCACATTTTCTTTATATTTATGCCCGTGGACACTTTTGCAAATATATTGAGCTTATGATCTTCGTTTACTGATTTCTAATGCCTTTAATTTTATTCATTAAATTTGCTTCACGAATTGATCTTGAAATTGACTGCATTTTTATTGCTCAATGATTTCATCTCTGTAGGGCATATTTGCACATATTTACACTTGTATCATGTTACATCATAAAAACTAAATAAAAAGTGTCTTCATTTGACTGCATCATGTGTGATTGTGTGTTGGCCTGTCAGTTATTTATTTATCACTTAATTTGAGTATTGAGAATATGAGTAACCACTTAAGAGGCTCGTGTCCCTGAGTTCGACCTTGGGCATGCCCAAGTAATTAAATTTGACCGCTTATGTTTAATTGAAAAATTGTTGATGTAGCTTTTGATCGATCCGATTTTTCTTTACTGCAACGAAATTCGAGCATTAATTTGATGTAATTAATATGGCGATTTAACGGTTCATCACTGATACAAAAAATTCCACATAAATTCGAGCTCTAGAAAAAGCTTGCTTCTTGGAGAAGACTTGGTTACACTGACCGACCTTCACAAGAGAATGAAGACTACACTGGTCCATTCCCACTTCTTTTCTCCTTCTTCTAGTTTCCCCCACATTTGGTTGTAATGACCACCAGTACCTGACATTAGAAGGAAATATCTGTCTCCATGAGGATGAGTTACCAGAGGAGCAGACTCTTTGATGGTTCAGTTATTTGATTGGGAAGAGCTGAAAAATTCACACACATGGTTCTATCATTTCAAGGTTGTGAGACTATGAAACTAAGAGGATGTTTTTGACCATTCTGTGAAAAGAATTGCATAATAAGACTATGGAACATAAGGGTTGTGCCACACATCCTAACCTTAATGTGGTTTCGAACACACAAATAATCCAAATTTTATAACTGAGCTCCTAACATCGACTTTATCAAGACAAGTTTAAAAGTCTAAAATTATTCAAAGTTAATTCCTTTTCTTTTCTTTAGTTTTCTTTTTGCATTTATTGTACAAGTGTTTGTTAGGACCTAGCATAAGCAAGTATAGTGGGTAATGAATCCTCATTTCATCACCTTTACTCTTTCATTTTGGTCATAAATCCCTAGCTAGATGCATGCATATCTCATTAATTTGTGAAAATAAATATTCAATAATTCACAATTAATATTATATAAAATATTGTAAAAATATTGTCTTATTGCCAAAATAAAAGACTAAAGAAAAAAAGAATGAGGTGTCGAAGACATTGAGTAACCCTAGCCCCGGAGACCCAGTCATCATGATGACTTGGTCGTCAAGGAATAAAGTAGGGGGAGATAGGGGGCTAATTATATAGATAATACAACTCAAAACCCTAGATTTATAAGTAACTAATTACAATTTGGGTCCTACTTTATTTTCTTATTTTTATAACTGAAATCAATATACTTTGATCACCAATGTTGTATATAAAAATACAAAGAAAAATACAAATTTTACTTCACTCAAAAATATTCCACAATGTGCCCATGACATACAAAACTGACCAAACTCACCTTTATTATTCATATAATTAAATAAGCTTTGTAGTTAAGATGGTTAATTCATTTTGGAGTTAAGAGGCAAAAGATTGTTTTTGGGCCCTCATTGTGCACTATACATTGATATTATATTCAATATATTTATTCTTTATATTTTACACTTTCTTTTTTTCTTATAAATTTGTAAATATTACTTAAAACGTATGTCCATAAGTAAAATAAAATAAAACAATAAAAAAGAAAATAAAAATATATAATGTATTCCAGAGATGATTTCCATATCAATACCTATATAATATTCCTCCATATTTATTTAAGTAAATAAACAACTTCAAAAAAATATGACAAAAATACCTATATTTGTAATTAAATATATTAAAATATATAATATATCGGTATATAGTAATAAAATATAAAATACAAATTAAAAATAAAATATAGAAAATACAGGTATATATACCTACATATGAACATACAAATATTAACATACAATTACTTAACTTGTGGATATAAATAAAAATAAGAATCAAATACTACACTAAATTGCAAATATTTGTTGTGTTTTCATTATAAATTAATAAAATAATTTATTAATTTTAGTGGAAATTGGTTATCTTTCCCCCCATTCTCTTTCCTGGTTGGTCTAAGTGGACCAAACTAGAGCCTTCACTTGTTGACCGGCAGGTAAACTGTCCTTCACTAGCTGCCCGCTCATGACAATCTTCTACCCCTCCGACTTCTCCAATTTCTCATGCCTCTATACTCCTCAAGACCATCCCTAATCCATAGCCTCTTCATCCTTAACACTCGCCCATGCGAGAAATTCCACCTATCACATTTGATCCTCCCGCTATTTCTCCACACTTTTGGTCCGAGAACACCCTATAAATGTACCTCTCCAGCCTGCGTTTCATTCTTGATCTCCCTTCAACCATTATAACCCCAATTGGACCTCCCTGTTGAGCTCCTCGTGACACAGGAACTGCTCTAGACCTCTACTTTGAGGACAAAGTGATGTAGGCTCAGATCCAAGTTCATCGAACATACCGTCTGACGAGCTTCACCTGCTTTGAGCTCCAGAGCTTGTCGAACTAATAGGTACATTTGTATTTCATGCATTTAGATCCCTTACACTAGATTAGGTTTTAATTTAGCCATCTACTCATTATACTAGATTAATTTCAAAAATCAAAATCATTGGAGCTTACATCTCTAACACCCAATTCATAATGACTCGCCATTGTTCTCACCCCCTATCGCATCCATCATCTTCCCCTCAAGCTTCGTCACAACAACCCCTTGTTTTCATAGTGTTACCTATACAAAATCATGTTGTCGAAACGCTGTTCTCCACCTTCATCGGAGCTTCCACGATCCCCCTCACCCATTGCTTCTACAGCTTCAATTGAGGGCTGACGAGTTAGCACTTGACCCCCTTAATTTTTAGGCCCACGTTCGTGACAAAGAAGCTATTGGAGCTCTAGCCCGAGCTTTAAACATGAGCTCCAGGCCAAATTAACTCTAGGCTCTTCTCGTGAGCCCCGACGTTCGTGAATGAGCTTACCGAATGCGTATCTCCCCTAGGAATGGAGGAGCACTTAAGAGAAAGCGGAGGAGGTCGGCAGCGTACTGGAGCAGCAAATCAAAGTCGTCGGAGGCAAGTTCCTCTGAGTTCCTCCATCCTTCCTACCGATTGTTCGACTATATGCCTGACCTAAATCTAATATGGGACACTGAGATTATTCGAAGCGTTACCCTTCAAGGACCGCCGGATCTACCATGTTGATCGCCCTCCATCATCCCATGGCTTTCAATTATAGTGGTCAATTTATTAGTAACCCCTAGTTTTTTGTATTTTTAATATTTGGTCTGATAAATATTTTAGTACATTATAAATTTTGTGAAAAAGTTGCAACTAGTCCCTTGAACTTCATGTATATTGCATATAGGTCCAGTGCACGTCGACTCGTGTGGAGCCCCATGTGAATTGGCAATTTCGCATACAAGCCCTCTCGAGTTCGGATACCAAGGATTAGTATTAAAATTTGTATATTAAGTTCAAAACATTGGGATATTTTGCATGTAACCCCTTACATTTATTTTTAATGGCAAATATACCCCTTCTATTTCTGTATAATTATTTTTATGCATTTATTTTTGTATTAAAAAGCTCCATTGCTTTATAAATTGTGCAAAAATAATTGAATGTGATCTGAATGCTGTTTATTCATGCTACATTTTTTATTTATCATTTCATTGCATTTTTTGCTTTATTAAACATTATTTTGGCGATATTTATTCCATGTTTAGAGATAAAAATACAAAAATATAGAAAAACACTTTGAAAAATTTATAAAAAATTGTATATAGTATATAGATATATAATTTAGATAAAGACCAAAAATCATAGAAAATAGCCAAAGAAAACCCTATAAATTGCAAACCCTCTCTATTCCAAAAAATGGAAAAAAAATAGAAAATACAAAAAATAACTTTTCAGTTTAATATCTTTGTAGATACTTATTGCTACCTATTAGTAATAATTTTAAGGAATTTTGAACAATTTATCTATTTTTAAAATCTTAAAAACTTTCGACCTATTTATTGACTTCTTGGAGTATTTTGAATTTTTATATATTAAAAAGTAGAAAAAATTTAAGAAACTTACAAAAATAGAATAATATTTGAAAAACATCGAAAAGTACTTTGTTTTGTAATTTTTGATTACATCAAGATATGTTTATAAATAAAATACCCTTTATTATATAATACACATATATAGCTACATATATATTTTATATTTTTATTAATTATTAAAAAATATCTAAAATGTATTTTAGATCTTTTAAAAATAAAAAGTATTGTTCTCGTTTGTATTTTCTGATTTTTCCTTATATTTATTATATATAAAACTTATATTATACCTATTGTATATATACTTATATTAGATTTTATATATATTTTTAAAGGAAAATAGCTCAACAAATAGAAAACATAAAAATAAAATAAGAAAAAAATTATAAAATAAAAATACAAAAAACATATAAATTGAAAAATAAATAATTAAAAACCCAAAAAAATAAAAAATAGTTATTGTTTCTTCTTGTACATTATAATTTTTTTCCTATACCTCGTAGCTCTATGTAGTTCGATAGCCAAAATACTTGTACCATATACAGATTTTTATATGAGTTGTAATAAATCTGAACCTCACACTTTGATTGCATTTCTTCACTTTATATTACGAGTTAATTGTTGATTTAATTGTGGTCTTCTTGAGCTGTCATTTCAGAGATTGTGCCCTCGTCGTGTGAGCGTACACGACCACTCCTTGGAATCTTGGCTACATTAGTAGGACTATGCATCCGTAAGTCATAGCAAAGTAGAAGAATAAAGCATCTTCTTGCAAATCATCAACTTTTTCCTCAACCGGTCCAACAATTGTGCTATATGAGGAAGAACACGGATGAACTGCACGATAACCAAAACTAAAAAAAACACAGATGAACTGCATGATAACCAAAACTAAAAAAAATGAACAAAATATAAAAGACCAAAAAGTGATCATCTGCCAAAGCGATACCTCATCGGCAATGGAGAAGACCGCACTCGTAGCCGACCAAATACCAATTGATGGAGCTGAGTCTGTAATTTTTGGATACCTGATGAATCCATGATTCATCGTCTTAATATATTATTCGTAGAAAAATCCCTGAGTAAAATCTCAAATAAATGTTCAAAAAATAAATAAATTAAGAAAATGACTCTTGTAAATAAAATACACTAATTATTATATATTATATTGTACAAAATAAATTAATAATAAAAACAACAAAATAAAGGAGTTTTTCACCTATAAATAGCCTAAAACTTCCTGTATTTTTAATAAATTCATTTCAACTCGTTTTTGGCTAATTCTTTCTCTGACTTGTTTATAAAATTATATATAAAAATACAAAAATACAAAATAAATTTCATCTCAAATAAATACTCCTAGATCCCAAAGATAAAAAGCCACAAAGTCCAACTTCCTGGCCAAATTCCCGCTCTGTGTGAACTCCAAATTCACTAATCTTTTAAAGCTTATGTTAGAAAATTATCTACTCATTTGTACAATTTGAATTTTAGGACCTAGGTGTGCATTGTATATATTGTACATATCTTCCTTTCTTCAATTTTTATTTACTCTTCGTAATTACTAAAAAATCCAGAAAATATCTTTTATGTTTAATTTTATTTCTAGTATTTTATTTTTAGTTTGTAAATATTTTTATTGAAAATACAAAAAAATTCAAATTAGAAAAGGAAAAAAATCCATGTACATAGTGTATTTATGGACCTACTTTTGTAAATCTTCCATTCTAATTTTCTTCTTTATTTTATTCTTTTATTTAAAGTAGGCTACTTTTATGTATTTTATTTATTTTATTTTATTTCCATTCTCTACAATAACCACCCATTCAATTCCAACACCCCGCCATTACTAACTTCTAATTTAACTCCACCATTTTATGAACCTCCCCTCCACCACTTTAATAACTTCTCATTTTTTCTCTTTATTTACATCCCATTAATCTCATTTTTGCCTTTGATCCATCTTTATATGAGGAGAGCCTAGTTCACAGAGTTGAATCGGTGACACCGATGCAACCATGATCGAGCGATGACAACACTCTCTCCGGTGAGATCCGTTGGCTTCTTGGCCGACATCGCAGCCGCATCCATGCACTGCTCGAGCTCATCACTTGCCGGCGATTTGAGCGAGGATCGTGCTTATCGTGAGCACACCATAGGTGCCCACGTCCATCATAAGTAAGTTCTCTTTGTATCGTTCGGCATCATTTATCTTTTTGCATTTTTATCACATCACATTCACCACCCCTACTCCTTCATTTGTTTTATTTCATCATATTACCACCATCACCACATTTTTTATTTATTGGTATTCCATGTTTAACAAAGCAAACAAATTTAAAAATACAACAACAACAACAAAGACTTTTCCCACAATTAAGTAGGGTCGGCTACATGGATTCTTCGCCTCCATTCAGATCTATCTTGGGTCAATCCCGGGCTTATATCAACAAAACAAAGATCCCTTCGTATGGTCTCTTTCCAACACTTCTTTGGCCGTCCCCACCCTCTCTTAGCCGACTAAACATCCCAATGCTCGCATCTCCTAACGGGTGCATTAGCTGATCTTCTTTGCAAATGACAAAACCATCTTAAGCGGTTTTCTCGCATCTTATCCTCGATCAGAGAAACACCAACTTTCTTTCTTATTGAATCATTCCGAATCCGATCTTTACGTGTGTGTCCACACATCCACCTTTGCATTTTCATTTCTGCTACAGCCATTCTCTGCACATGTCTATGGTTCACAGGCCAACATTCAGATCCATAGAGCATAGCAAGTCTCACAGCTGCTTTGTAAAATTTTCCTTTAATTTTTAAAAGAATTTTCTTATCACATAGAAAACAGAGGCTCCTCTCCACTCTTGCTAGCCTGCATTTATTATGTTAGTAACGTCTCCATCAATTTCCCCATCATGTTGCAAAATAGAACCGGGATATCTAAAAGAATCTCTCTTCAAAATGTTATCATCACCAATCTTCACCTCGATTCCTTCACCATTGCTTCCATCAAAGGTGCACTCCATATATTCTATATTATCCCTACTTATACGAAATCTTTTACTCTCCAACTCATGTCTCCATACCTCAAGCTTCTCATTTACTCCATCTCTAGTCTCGTCAATCAACCCAATATCATCAGCAAATAACATACACCAAGGTAACTCATCCTGAATGTGATCTGTCAACTCGTCCATAATCAAAGTAAAAAGAAATGGACTCAAAGCTGAACCTTGATGTAAACCAATGTTGATGTCAAAATAGCCAGTCTTCCCAGACGGGGTCCTTACACATGATAAAGCCCTATCATACATGTCCTTTATGAGGTTAATGTATAGGACCAGCACTTGTCTCTTCTCCAAAACTTTCCACAATATCTCTCGTGGGACAAAATCATAAGCCTTCTCCAAATAAATAAAGATCATAAGGAGGTTCTTCCTTTTAGCTCTATAAATCTCCATTGTTCTCCTCAGCAAATGGATGGCTTTAATAGTTGAGCGATCCGGCATGAATCCAAATTGGTTTTCTTTTACGTTTATAACTTGCCTCAGCCTTCTTTCGATCGCACATTCCCAAATTTTCATAGTGTGACTCATCAGCTTCATACCTCTTTAATTTGAACAATTTTGAATGTCCCCTTTATTCTTATAAAGAGTCACCACGATACTCCTCCAATCTTCAAGCATTTTCTTGCTTCACCAAATAACATTGAAAAGATTCGTAAGCCATGTCAAACTGCGCTCACCTAAAACTTTCCATACTTCTACAGGGATGTCATCCGGTCCTACACCTTTCCCAGGTCTAATAACTTTCAAATCCTCCTCTACTTCCTTTCTTTGTATCCGTCTATAGCTTGCACGATTTAAGTAACTTTTACTACTAGCTAGATCACCCAAAGTAATCTCTCTATTTCCTTCCCCAATGAAACCTTTATGGAGGTACTGCTCCCATCTAGTCTCTATATCCTTCCGAGTAACAAGCACGTGACCTTCCTCATCCTTAATGCATCTCACTTGAGAAAGGTCTTTGGTTTTTCTTTCTCTTTCTTTGGCCAACCTGAATATATCCTTCTTGCCCTCCTTAGAGTCGAGATTTTTATACAAAACTTCATAAGATTTTGACTTAGCTTCGCTTTCAGCCTTCTTTGCTTCCTTTTTCGCTATTTTGTAGGTTGTGACAATTTCCTCTGTTCTATCCTTAGACATAGCTTTAAAGCATGCTCTTTTAATTTTTAGCTTCTCGTGCACCCCTTCACTCCACCACCAAGCCTCCTTTTGACCTGGGGCTCCTCCCTTTGACTCTCCTGGCATCTCTTTGGCTTCCTTTCGGATACAAGATGCTACTGCCTCCCACATCTCATTTGCACTTCCCGCTAAAATCCAATGATAAGTCCTTTAAATCCTTCTCCCTGAAGCTCGATTGCAAGACTTGTGATGTTCAACCACTGCACCCCTTTCAAATTCTCATAAGACTTGTGATGTTCAAGAACACTTGGTTTATGAGGTCTTGAGATTTTGAGTTAACCAGCCTTAGTCATTGGGGTCTTTGACTTAATTTTCACATTACCATAGTTTGAATGATTTGTGTGCTATATTGCATGCTTAGTCTCTACCTTAAGAATATGATCAGCACCTAACATACATGACTGTAATTGTGATGAGATAAATTGAAATTTCACTTGAGGAACTGCGATGAGAGATTTGAGTTTGGACCTGATTTGAGGATACTCGAGGATGGGATAAAATCAATGAAGGCTTCATGAAACCTGAGTGTCAGCACCTCTAGCTAGTATAAGAACATGGTTCTTGTAATATCCCTTGACATTTACCTAACTGTTAGGATGTGATAAAATAAAATTTGTTGATCAGTGTGCACCAACTCTTGGTGAAAGTAGTGGAGCTAGCCAAAAATAATACAAAGAAATATCAAACATTGAAAAAGCTCTCACCCTACAAGTCAATTATCAAAAGAGATTCCACCAAAGGCAAGTACTCTCAACCATTTCAAAGTGTTCACTTGGACCACCGCTATTAGGACCAGGAGTCAGGCTTGCACCAAAAAAGGGCTCTACATCGTAAATGCTACAAGTATGGGTGTAGAAGGTACGATAGGTACTAAAAAAAGGCACACCCCGGTGTACTCCCAGGAAAACAAGTGCATATGACTCCAACTTCTCTTGACGGACACATTGATCAATAAAAAAATGCGTTGAATTAATAAGGCACTCGGAAGAATCCTTGTTCAAATGAGAGAGAGAGAAGAAATGATACGATCCTAAACCCTCCATCAATTGGCCTTCCATCAACAATTTTAAGACTGACAACTAAAGAGACGGTGGATTGGATGCAATATTTGATTTATTCCCTAGTGTTGAGGACCGGGTTCTTAGGAGAGTCTCTTGGACTGGAACCTTGGGTGACGTTGTGACTCTACTCTTGTAACTGCAGTCCACACTTAAAGTCATATCCCTATTATATATGTATACAGAGAGAGTCTGATGATTAGGGAAATTGGATAACTTTTGACTAGAGCTTGGTTCAGCTTAGAATCTTGGGATCTCTAAAACCGAGAGTTCTTGATCAAGTCTTGTATTCACATGCACAATCATGGGTTATTCCAACTTATTCATTCTTTGTTTGCTCGAGGACTAGCAAAGTTTAAGTATAGGGGGTGATGAATCTGCGATTCATCATCTCAATATATTATTCTTAGCAAAATCTCTGAGTAAAATCTCAAATAAATGTTTATAAAATCAATAAATTAACAAAATGACTCTTGTAAATAAAATACACTAATTATTGTATATTATACTGTACAAAATAAATAAAGAATAAAAAGCAGCAAAATAAAAGAGTTTTTCACCTATAAATAGCCTAAAATTTCATGTATTTTCAATAAATTCATTTCAACTCCTTTTTGGCTAATTATGTCTCTGACTTGTTTATAAAAATATATATAAAAATACAAAGATACAAAATAAATTTCACCTCAAATAAATACTCCTATATACCAAAGATAAGAAGCCGTAAAGTCCTACTTCAAGGCCAAATTCCTGCTCTTGTGAACTCCAAATTCCCAAACTCACTTTTAGTGTTTAATTAAGAAAATTACCTATCCAATGAAAGTAGTTTCATTAAAATCGGAGCTCAATTGTAAATTTTGGATTTTTGGACCTAGGTGTGCATTGTATATATTGTACATATCTTTGTTTCTTCATTTTTTATTTACTCTTCTTAATTACTAAAAAATCCAGAAAAATTCCTTTATGATTCATTTTATTTCTAGTATTTTATTTTATTCTTACTTTGTAAATATCTTTTATTGAAAATACAAAAGATTTCAAATTTAAAAAGTAAAAAAATCCATGTACATAGTGTTTTTATAGACCTACTTTTGTAAATCATCCATTCTAATTTTCTTCTTTATTTTTTTCTTTTATTTAAAGTAGGCTACTTTTATGTATTTTATTTATTTTATTTTATTTCCATTCTTGACAATAACCATTGATTCAACTCCAACACTCCACCATTTTTTATAACTTCTAATTCAACTCCACCATTTTATTAACCTCCCCTCCACCACTTTAATAATTTCTCATTTTTTTCTCTTTATATACATCCCATTCACCTCAGTTTTTCCTTTGATCAATCTTTATGTGAGGAGAGCCTAATTTCTAGAGTTGAATCGGTGACAGCGACACAACCACAGTCGAGCGACGACAACCCTCTCTCCTATGAGATCCATTGCCTTCTTGGCCGACATCGCAGCCGCATTCATGCGCTGCTCGAGCTCATCGCTCGTCGGCCATTTGAGAGAGTATCGTGCTTATCGTGAACTCACCATAGGCACCTGCGCCGATCATAAGTAAGTTCTCTTTTTATCGTTCGGCATTGTTTATATTTTTGCATTTTTTATCACATCACATTCACCACCCCTACTCCTTCATTTGTTCTATTTCATCATATTATCACCATCACCATATTTTTTTATTTATTTGCATTCCCTATCTAACAAAACAAATAAACTAAGAAAAATAACAAAATGCATCACAATAGTAAAAACTTTTCAAAAAAAAAGAGGGTGGATTGGCCATCGCAGCCGCACCCCCTGCACCTGCCGGCCAGCCTCCACCCCACACCTGCCCGCGGCCACGCTGATGCTGGGCTGCGTCCACCGTGGCCACCTTCAGGCTGTGCTACCTAGTGCACCACCATGCCCATCCGGCGCGGGTACCATCGCCCTGCTGCGTCGTTCTTTCCACGCATCGACGCTCCCTCCGCCCGTACCTCCACCGTGCGTGGCCACGGCTACCCTCCTTATCGTCATCTCCTCCACGCTCGCCTCTATGTCGTCGCTCCCACCTCCGACCATGGATGAGACAACACTCCCTCCTCCTTCATGGCACCACCCAACCGCCTCGTCTACGCCCCAGTGGCTATTGAAGAAGAAGGCCAAATTTTCTTATTTTATAAAAAAATGCATTGTTTTTATTTAATGTTTGCATTATTGCAAATTAATACATGTACCTATTTTGTTCTGTTTAAGTTTAAATTTCTGATTTTGCACAGATACCCATGCATTCTCTTATTAATCTGGACATCGTTTTAGCATCATTTACTTGAATGAAAAATCTCACAATGTTGAGCAACTAATTCTCTACCATTTTCATATTTAATTGGATTTTTGTTAGATCTTATTAATTAATTAAAATTTTTCAAGTGAAATTTTGTATATTTTAGTCAATCTAGTCTCTTAAATTCATAATTCATTCACAGTTGCTCTAAAAATTCCACAAAAATCAGAATTGGTGCTTTGAAATGTGACTGAATTACTATCCAAAATTTCATCTTAACATGAGTTATCATGTGCCTTAAATAAATTTTAAAGTGATTTTGGTTATTAATTTTTAATTAAATCCATGTACATCTATTTGCAAAATTTCAACTCTCTTAGATTTCTCAAAAAAATACATTTTTGAGATAATTCGCTCTCTGGCTAATTTGACATTGTGGATTTATTACAAATTAATTACTCACTGTCACTCTATTTCATTAAAAATCCATAAAATTTCTTATTTCCTCTGAAAAATCCAAAAAAAATTACTGTAGCATCCTTACATCGTGAATACTTCCAGCAAAATTTTCACAATTTTTTGCATTCTGTTCGCGTGAAAATTGTAAAAAAAACCATTATAAATATGCATTTTTCATTATTGAATTTTAACCCATAAAATTCCAAAAAAGTGTCTTGCATTCATCATTGTATTAGGGTTTTAGGAATAATATAATTGGATAAATTGAACTGATTTCCTATTAAAATTAATTTGGCTAAGTTGTATGCTTTCTTAGTTTCTTAATTCAGTTGCATATTGCATTTCACATTATTTTTGCATTAAAAAAATACAGAAAAATCCGTATTGAAAACCTAGACATAAATTTTTGAATTAACCCAAAGTTGTTCCTTTGCCTCCCTATGTTCGACCCCGGACTTGCCCGGGATATAAAATAAAGCCGAGACACTCTTCACTGGGATATTTTCTCGGTTTTGAACGATTCACTAAGTATTTGTACTACAACGAGCCCAAATTGTCACGTGCTCAGCGGTTCAATTAATACTTACATCTTTTGGATGATTGTACTCCTTTTTGTCATCCATTTGTATAGTAAGATGTGGACATTAATTCTTATGTAAATTAGAACAATACTTTTGGTTTTGATTCTGTGCATATTCCATTTCCTGATGCAATGCAAAAAGCAAAAAAATAGAAAATTAGAAATAGACTTGTATAATCCTGATGTTGTAGAAATCATTCAAAATCTTGTGCTAGAAATGCCTCTGATTAAGGCAATTAAGTGCATGCCCAATATTAAGAAAGGCCTAAAGGAGGCATCCATGACAAAGCAACAACCACATCGAATCTATGAAGAAATGTGAAGCACATCCTGACCACAGCTATTGTTAATGCAATCAACAACCTCCCAAGAAAAAAGAATGACATAGGAGCTCCTCTTGTGAGATGACAAATATTCGACCACGAGTTCGATAGAACACTCCTTGACAACAGATCATCCATCAATATGATGCCTACTTTACTACTCGAAGAATTTGGGTTAGGACCTGTAAAGTCTACAATAATGATCCTGGAGTTTGCAGATACATCAGTCAAGCAGCCAAGGGGCATTCTAGAGAATGCTATCGTCATTATTCAAGGGATGCAATTCCCAGTGGACTTCATTGTGCTAGACATGGACACCTTAGCTCCTTTACTTGACACTTCGATCATACTCAGACGGTCGTTCTTTCGAACAACTGAAGCAGTGGTGGACTACGACCCTAGACATATCACCTTTCATTCTATCAACGACATGGTTCCCATCTAGATGATCCAAGGGCCAAAGATGACAGATTCTGCATCAGATGAGAGTGAACCGACACAACAGAGAACAAAGGACTGCAACTTTCAAGCTAAAATATGATACACAAATCTATTCATGGATGAAATTGAGACCAACGAATTCCACTCCACTGAGGAAGGAGTAGACAACATAATCGAGTTCCCCATTGTCTTCAAAGATGAGATTTTTGTTGATTTGCTCTAGGAAATAATTGTTGGCCACCTGTCTTTGGTTGAACAATAAGAAATCATTGAATTTTTTGTGAGAAACTATTATTGAAAACTTTTATGAAGCATTAAATTCAGATCTTGCTTTGCCTATGATGGATAATTTTCAGTTGATGGATACAATAACACCACCATGAACACTTGTTGAAAACTGATTCTTATCCCATATAAACTCACGACATTACCTTTGAACATGAAGTATGCCTTCCTTGCAGGTGAACAGAACATGTTAGCCTTCATAATAAAGTCACAGCTGACCAAGGACAAAGAATCTTGTCTACTCAAGGTGTAGAAAGAAACTACAAGGAAATAGGCTATAAAATTCAGACCTCCATGTGATTAATTCTTCACTATGTTCACATCACATTTACCATGAAGAAGACAACAAACCATCTTGAGAATTTTAGTGCAGATTGAACCCTAACCTTCTGGAGTTTGTTATGAATGATATTACTAAATGGTGTGATACTGGATTCTTATATCCCATCTTCGATTCAAAATGGGTGAGTCCCATGCATGTAGTGTCGAAGGAATCCAGGATCAACATTGAGAACATTGACAAGGGAGAGGAGATCCCAACCACAGTACCAACTTCTTAGTGTGTATGTGTGGATTACATGTGTTTCAATCTAGCGAGCAAGAAAGATGACTTCCTACTTCCCTTCATCGACCACATAGTCGAAAGATTGGTCGTACAGGAGTATTTTTGTTTCTTGGACATATACTCTGAATACAATTAGGTTTCCATTGCCCCTAATGATCAAGAGAAGACCACCTTCACATGTTCGTTCAGGACATATGCCTTTTGCGGAATATCTATTGGATTGTGCAACGCTCCTACGACATTCTGAGGGTACATTTCACAATATTCATGAATATGGTTGGTAGTTTTTGATGAATCTCCATTTCATCACCTTTATTCATTCATTTTGGCCTTAAATCTCTAGCTAGATGCATGTATATATCATTAACTTGTCAAAATAAACACCTGGTTTTTTGTACAAAATACTATATATAAAATTCTATATATGTATTGTATTTAATTCCAAAATAAAAGAATAAAGGAAGAAAAGAGAAATAAATAAAATACCATAGGTTTTGAGTGACCATAGAACCCATGACCTAGTTATCATGATGACTTGGTCGACAAGGAATAAAGTAGGAGCAGATTGGACAGATGAATTGTACAGTCTATGCATAGAAACCCTAATCTTTAATTCATCTATAATTACTTTTTGGCATCTATTTCAGTATTTATTATTTATAACTCAAATAAACAAACTTTGGATATGAACATTGTATATAAAAATATAAAGAAAAATACAAAATTGATTTTGAAAAATAATGCACAATGTGCCCGGGACAGACAAAATAAAAAGGCAAGATAAAAACTTCACATACCGGTATCTTCTCCATACTTTACCAAAATGTTCTAATTGTATATAACTTTTAACAATCTATTTAATGTAGGTGGTTTCATTTCATTTTGAGCTAAGATGCAAAATTTAGGTATTGGGCCCCTATTGTGCACTATACATGTATATTTTATTTAATATATTAAATCTTTGTATTTTTCAATCTCTTTTATTTTTATAAAATTCTATAAATTTTTCGAAACATATGTAAATGATTAAATTGAAATAAAACCGTCAAACTAAAATCAAAATAAATAATACATATAAATACATACATAAAATATACCAGTAGATACCTATAATTTATATATGATTAATTAATTAAGTGTACATACAAATTCAGAAAATATAATAAACATAATAAAATGTACATAAAATTCAATATAAAATATATAAAATATATGCATAAAATAATAAAATGTAAATTACAAATAAAAAATAAAATACAACATACATGTATTTATAACTATATTTTACATGTAAATATTAACTTGTAATAAAAAATCATAAATATAAAAAAATATATATATATAACACTACATTAAATTACAAACATGTTTCATGATTTTATAAAAATTTAATTAAATCATTTGATATTTGTTTTTATTTTTCCAATATTCCTGAGATTTTTCTGGTTCGACCACGTTGACCAACTAGAGAGCTCCCTTTGTTGACCTATAGGTCAACTACCCGCTCTACCTCCTCTACTCTGTGATACACCTCAAGCACCTCACTTCTCGCATTTTTTTCCAAGAGATCTAATGATCGTTTCTCCTTATGCCTTGAACATATCCGGAGCCCTAACATCTGTGAATCTTGCAAGATCTTCAAGTGCAACTTATCTCCATTGTATAGATTAGAATCGTCATCAAAAGTTGCCTCCTCGACAAACCTATAAATTTGCTCCTCCATTGTCCTTCTCAAGTTTGATCCATCCCATGTCGGTCTTAGCCTCTCATATCTACCAAAATCATTTCGCCTTTGTGACAACAAGTGAACGAGAGGATCTGCAGTGAGGAGGAAGGATGGGAGGTGGTGATCCACCTATCTTCGGAGGAGCTATGCTGGTGGTTCTGCTTCATCGGCCAACATCTAGTTTGAGGCCCTTTTCATATGCTTCTTACATAATATATTAGCCGCAGATTCCATACCTTCCTTTATTATTCGCTTTTAATCTCACCTTTAGTTGATCTCTCTAAAATCTCCAAATCCATGAAACTTGAGCTCCAGGGCAAACCATCATTATCCCATTGTTCAATAATTTGCTCAACCGCCTGGCCGAGGATATAGCACTCGAGCCAAGGAGTATATTGGTGTTGTTCCACGACTCCAAGGAAGCATCTAGAGAAGTATTGAACACCTAGATCAAATTTAGGTGCTCAGGCTTGGTTTGATCCCATAGTGCTTCCTCAGCCTCATCTGAAGCTACCTGCACGTGTGGAGTTGCACATACATCTATTTTTTAGTTTATCATATATAGCTTAAATAAATGGATATATATTAGTATATATAATTTATATTATTGTTTATTATTACTAATAGATTAATTATATTTAAAACTTCTCAAAATATAAAAAATACTTTTATTTTTTTCTTTTTTGTATTTACTTTATATATATTGTATTATATCGTACTTATCTTATATACCCATATACATATATATCTTATATCTCTTTGCATATATATATATACCCTTATATATTATCTTAATATTATTATATCTAAAATTTGAACGTTAAAAAATTAAAAAAATATCTAATTGGAAAAGGAATTTCTATTATTTAGTTAAAGCCCCACAAACTCTTTGATTGATTTTATGCACACTTGTATAAACATACTTGTTTTATTTATTTATTTATTTATTTAAAAAATACCTGCTACATCTCGTGCTACTTGTGTTTGACCCCTACCTAGTTGTCCACTCTACACATTCATCGTAGGGTATAATAAAATTTGATTCACACATTGACTTGATTGCTTTACAATATTGTGTGGGTTAATTGTTGTATTTAGTTCATTGGTCTATTTGAGAGGTCACCACATCGATTGCGGTCTCGCCTGGGGAGGACCGCATGACTCTTTCCTGTGATAAGTTCAGTTAATCAAATGGCATCGTTACCGCTAGCAATGGATAGCATGGCATTATATATATTCTTTTGCATATTATTTCTCTTTAATTTTTGCACTTTATTTTGATTATTGTTTAATTTGTTCTGCCTCATTTGTCTTTGTTTCTCTTTCTTGCGAGGGACCATGTGGCGACAGTCGCTTCATAGGATGTGGACGCACTGGAGTCACGAGGAGGTTGACTCTTCTTCTTGTGGGTCAACCATGAGAGAGCGGCAGAGAAGGAGGAGAAGAGCAGCTCAAGGTTAGATTTTTAAATTTTATGAGGAGAGTGTTTGATTTTAGTTTTTGTACAATTAATTTTTAATAATTTTGGAGCAAGACACCTCACCTAACGATATCTATTATCCGAGTATCTGTTCACTTGGGGGCCTATTGAATGAAAATTTGAGGGTTTGAATTTGAATGAAATATTCACAAGTGTGGTCGCAACCCAAAGAAGCGTCAAACAAAAATTATTAATTCTCAAGCAAAAACAAATTAAAATGTAGCAAGAGAATTTGCTATTTAATTTACATGTATAGATAACAGGGTAGAACTCAGGGATGCTACAACAATTCCAAGGGGTATTCTAAGCGATGAACAATGCTGTAAATAATTAGAGAATTTCTATGCACACTATGCATGGTTTTTGTTTTTTTTTTTGAAATTTTCTAATTATTTTTTTGGAATTTTAATTTGGTTTTTTATGCCTTTTTTATTTTAACCTTGCAAAGATAATTTTATTTTTATTTTAAATACAGCAAAATGATCAAAGGAAAATCAAGCACACACGCACCGCTACTCTTTTGTTTTTTCAGATATGTTAAAAATAATCAGAAAATTAGAAAATTTTTTAGTTTTAAATAGTTTTTAATGTTTTTATACCTTTTTTCCATTTTTTGTATTTTTAGATTTTTTAAATAATTGAAAAATAGTGAATAACGAAAGTAATTGCAATGCAAATGTTTTTTAATTTTTAAAATAATAAATAATGGAAAAAATGGGTGGAATATATAAAGAATATCTGATTTTTTATTTTTCTTAAAGAAATTTTAGATTTTTTTGGATTTTTTGTTTAACTTATATGAATTTTTAATGTTTTTAATTATTTTATAATATATATATATATTTTATAGATGATAGATAGCAAAAAAAATATTGTGAATAAAATAATTCACAATAAGAACTTAGGCATTTCTTTTGAATTTTTATAAGAGTTTTATATTTTTTGATTTTTACATGCAAACAACACATTTTATGGAGTTTTTGAATTTGCATAGAAGTAAAGAAAATGCGACATGAATATTATGGATGCAAGGTAAATGAAATAGGAAGCTAAGATAATTTTTGTTGAAATTTTTTACGGTATTTTGCTAATTTTAGTTCTATTTTTACATGCAAAATAAATGTGCATACTTACTGCGACTAATATGCAAATAATTTAAGAATGCAAACTAAATTATACTAAAAAAGAAAATTGCGGGGCTTAGTGCACAATTTTGCCAACAAGTCATGTACAAGGGCATGTATGACCCCTAGACTCGACCAAAATGCAAATAATTTAACTTCGAGGTCCAAATAATAACTCAAAACATTCAAACTTTTATTGTAATTTTTCATGAAACTCACGTGCATAGCATGTACCGAACTTCAATAGGACATATATGCTAATCAAATAAATACCAAGCAAAACAATGTAAATGTTCACTAAAGGCCTGAATGACACGTTTCCTTGAAAGGACTTATTTAAAAATAAAATAAAGATAGGGGTTTGTGAGCAAATATACCCATAAATAATGTGGAAGATAGGGCAACACTAATGCATTGGTGTCTTTATCGAACGACTGGGGATCTACCTCTCGTGAAGGGTGTCTATCCGATCTGAGCTCTTGATCTACATCCAAATTTTGGGGCTCAATGGATGGCTGAGATGTAAACTGGGGTATGAGTTCTTGATTGGATGGCATTGAAAAACCCTGTATAAATTTGGAAGAAGGTCCTCTCCATCGAGATTCAATACACTAATTCTTGTTCGTTCTACAATAGATCGGTATTCTGATTGGTGCTCGAGCTTTCTGCACTCCTCCTCATCCTATCCATGGGCTCACAAATGGTCAACGGCGATGAAATATAGATTAGGATGTCAGAATAGGTTCAGCTTCAGGAGGACTTCTTTCTACTAATTCAACCGCCTAATTGCGCTCCCAAGCCCTACAATGTAACCCACGCTTGAAGGCAATGCTCTGATGTCCTTATTAATGCAGAAAAATAGGAAAATATGAAGGGAATGGGGGCTCCGGTGAAGGTGGTCATAATAGGAGTCAATCTCTTGATCTACAAAGAATTGGAGGTGGGAAGAGGGTATGAGAGCTGAAGAAAAGTTAGGTGAAGGTGTTGGCGTGGTCGGAGAGGTTTAGCAGTATCGAAGTACCTCCGATCATGCATATCGGAGGTCGGGGAGGTTGATCGGATTTATTCCATAAACATAATTAAAATATATAATTTAAAGGGTGAATTTAAAGACTATCTAACTATGACTACCTACGGTTGAAAAGAAGGCGAAAATCGCCCTCGATCTGCTCTGGTTAGCAGAGAGTCGGAACACGGTGGAGGAGTCCAATTGCGTGGTGAATCGCGTGATCTAGCCTTCAACCCAGCCTCTAGATTGGAGATCAACTCTGCTGTCACAAAAGAACACGGTGGAGGAGTCCGATCGCGTGGTGAATCGCGTGATCGAAGGTGGATCAAGGGCTAATAGATGGATTGATCTGCGGTAGAGGTGAATGGGTGTAATTTATAGGACTTGCTCTGCCAAGATTTGAATTCAAAAATGGGTGAGATCGACAATGATTTGAATGGATCGGATGATGTGGCTTAGAAGAGATTCGAATTGGTGAAAACTATGGAGAAGAGATCGGATGGCTCTACGAAGTGATGCATGTGGGAAAAATGCGAGAAGAGACTTGTGGAGGCGATCTTAGTGGAAGACGGTTGCAGACAGTGCAGTTGACCCGGGTCAACCAATCAAGAGGTGCCTAGAATAATGCCAAAATAGGAAAAATGACAAAAACCCAAGAAAATATTTAAAAAATCAATAAAAAGTCGAAAATGAATTTATTTAATTAGATAATATGTATTTATATAAATTTTTAGGAATAAACTAAATCTTCTTTTGGAAAATTTTATTTAATTAAATAATATTACTACAAGGATTAAAATAAACATAGAGTGTTATTTACTGGTATGCACACCTATTTATAGTATTTTTATTTTAATTAATTATTTATATACATATATACATAAGTTAATATTTTATTTATTTATAATATTTCACAAATATTTTAGTGATATTTTTATTTAATTTTAGGTGTTAATTAATTAGGTAAGATAAATAGGCATAGGTACAACATATACATGGTGATACATATAAAATATATACATGATTTTATTTTCATTGTTTTTTCAATATGTGTTTTTTATTTGTATTTTATATGAGTTAAATACAATAATTTTAATTAGTTAAAATGCATTTTTTTACAAATTTGTACAAAATAAATAATTAATTAAATGATATACATAGTATACAAAGGTATATTATACAACAATATCCCAATTTGCCACATTTCACACCTTAACTCTGAATTTTATGAAAAACACCTCCTTTTCAAAATAATTTAATTTGGATTACAATGAAAGTGAGTTTGATGAATTTGGAGTTCATGTGAAGAGTATATTGATCTTGGAAGTTGAGCTATGTGGCATTTCGAAGAGTGATATTATTTACACAATATATATGTGTGTGTGTTTGTGTGTGTGTGTGTTTGTGTGTTTTTACTTAGCTTATTTTTATTATTTACAAGAGGGTTTTATGCATAGTTCTAAGAAAGAATTATCTTTATTTACATGGGACTTAGGTAAGAATAAATCAGTGTAATATTATGTAATACAAACAATATTATACAAGTGAGGAATATATACATGTGTCAATTATTTTTTGGATTTTAGGACTTATCTCCCTCTACTTTATTCCTTGTCGATCATGTCAAGTCTTGACCTTCTCTCGGGGTCTGGTTAAGCATGTATCCATTATATATATACATTCTTTTATTTTCGTTATTTTTCCTTTATTTCTTTATTTCTTTATTTTAGGTTCAAATATATAATATATATACACAAAGATGCCTGGTTAGTAAGAAGATGGATTTATTGATATATACATGTGTTTTATAGGGGATTTTAAGGTAATATAAGTTAATAAAGATGATAAAATGTGGATTCATCATCCCGCTATTTTTTACCTTTGCTAGTCTCTTGGAAAACACTTATTTGAAAGAATAAATGAGGAAACAAAAAAGAAAAGATTAAAGGAAAAATAAAGAATATAGAACAATATTGGGCATTAAACTTATCTTCATAAAATTTTAATATGGAGCTCGGTCAGACCTTTGGATTAATACTGTGGTGGAACCTTAATGGGAAATGTATTTAAAACCTAACAGCCATCAAGTTCCACAGGACTCCTATTCAGGTCGCCTCAACAGACAAGTCAGAACAAGTCTATATACAAAAATTCGTGACTATGAATCTTTACTTGTACGGTGTAAGTAAAATATAGATCTTCATCTCAAAAGTAGCAAAGGAACAACCAGCTCAATCTTCTCCAATATGGTGACCCGAATTCCCCCAATCCAACAACTCTTTCCTTGAGAAGAGGGGTACTCTCTTCTAAGTTCAAGCACAACCAGCTCAAGAAGAGGAGGTGAAGAAAGGAATGTACAGTAGCCAGTGTAGCTACCTATCCTTGGATGCATGACCATGTGTAGCCAAGACATCTAACTGCAAGCTCAAAATAAATTGACTTTAAAGCTCATCCTTGTATATACACTCCGACAGGTATTTTACTTTTAAATCAGGCCTCACCACATTTTGCGATTCTGCATTTGAATATATATACAAGGGTGCAGCATGTACATAAGGAGTTTTTCATCTTGAGCCAGTAGACGGTCCCTCTTTTGAAGCATTATTGCACCCCACACCATCCTGT
The DNA here is from genome assembly GCA_037367405.1 of Ottelia alismoides. Classification (NCBI taxonomy): domain Eukaryota; kingdom Viridiplantae; phylum Streptophyta; class Magnoliopsida; order Alismatales; family Hydrocharitaceae; genus Ottelia; species Ottelia alismoides. Next base: position 187,813 of record JAZKJV010001829.1, on the reverse strand, counting down.
CTTTAGACCTCAATGCCACTAGACCAGGTTGAGATGCACTGCCCTCCCTAGGGGAACACGGATGTTCCCACTAATTGTTATACACCCGTGTTCTTCCCCAAGCCAAAGGATTATGCCCCCTCACCACCTCATCCATGAAAACCTACATTTAGAGTGCTTGCCCAAGTTAAGCCATGGTGTAGAAGAATCATGCATGTGTTGTTAAATATTCTACTTAGGCTCATCAAGATGACATGCGAACATTGTCTTGTGGACTCGAGGACTTAAGTCCCTAGGACCTGAAAAGTCTCAACTCCAGTTCTTATAAGGTTCCTCTTAATTAAGTGGATTAATGTCATAACCTACCTCCATTCACCAGTTTTATTCCATACCAGTTTATATGTCAATACTATTCTTAAAAATGCACATGAAGACGTGAAAAGTATATACAAAACACTTATTTTAGGAAAGAAAAAGGGTTAGTATTAATATATACAAGAATTTACATGGATAATACAAATATTATACAATATTTTACAGGAGGATTTTATATACAGGTTTTGATTACAAGTTTTATAAAAGTTTTTTATGTATTATAAAGAATTTTAATTTCATGATGGAAGGTGATACAAGTTTATATACACACGTGGATTTTACATATTTATATGCATCCCAATTATATCCCATGTGACAAAATAATTTACAAACAACACATTTTTATAGCCATTTTATTAATAAAAGTACGAGTTATGGCTAAAGTATATACAATATATACCCCCCTTATACATAGCTCGAACTATGTACTCATAGTGATCAAAGAGCTATAAAGGAAGACATAACTTGTGCTAAGTATAGAAAAGTGAAAAAAATACTATACAACAACAACTCAAGGAATAGATGAAAGAATAGAAGTCGGTGATCCCCCTATACTTGGGATCAAATAATCCTAAGTACAGAAGACTATACAAATGGGGAACATCGAGGAAGAGGACGGATAAACTCAATGACTCGAGTTGTCCTCACATATAATTAAGGTAAAAGATCCCTACGTATAGAAAAATAATATCAACATGTTGAAGGACAAGTGAGAGATCTGATGTAAGGAAAATAAAAACATGAAAAGACAGTAAGGACAACATCACTCACCTTATACTTAGGATAAGAGATTCCTAAGTATAATCAACAACAAAAGAGATGAAACAAGAAGAATATGAATAACTCAAGTCATTCACCTCCCCTGTACTTAGGATAGAGTGCATCCTAAGTATAGCCCAAACACACGGAAAAGAAATGACCAATAAAAATGGAAGAAGAAATAATAAAATGAAAGGATATATACAAGGGAAAAATTAGCTCATGTATCATATGCAGAAGATGTCAAGAAGTCATCGTCTGATACCACATATATATAATCAACCACAGACAGGAATGTATCATGATCTAGATATGGCTTCAGCAACTGTACTTTCACAACAAATGGTTGTGCATCAGATGACAACCCAGATATGACAATATTACCATTGTCACGCATATCTCTCCCAATGAACGGTCTCGATCATTTGCTTTTCAATTTTCCACGAAACAATTTCAATTTAGCATCAAATAACCACACTTTTTGATTAGGGGAAAAAGTCTTCCTTCGAATGTGTCTTTCATGCCAACACTTGACTTTCTCCTTATACATGAGTGAGTTATCATATGCAAAGCCTCTGAATTCAAGCAATATATTCAGATCCAACTTCCTACTCTTTCATGCTTTCTCATAATCAAGATTGCATACATAGAGTGCCTATAATAATTTGTGAATTAATTATGCTGGCTGGTGGAGAGGCTTTCCATACACCAATCTGTAGGGAGACATACCCAAAGGAGACTTGTATGTTGTCCCATAAACCCTTAGAATTGAGTCAAGCATCTGGGACCAGTTCTTCCTATCTGGACATACAAGTTTTGCAATATAATCTTGATCTCCATATCTGAAATCTCATCCAAGACATTAGTTTGTGGGTTGTAAGGAGACGCTACCCTATACTCAACGGCGTACTCCTTCACAAGCTTCTTAACTTCTCTATTAATGAAATGACCTCCCCCATATGAAATAAGTATCTTGGGGATCCGGAACCATTCAATAATATGGTCCTTAAGAAAGGAACACACTCTAACACTATCAGTGGCTCGGGTGGGGATAGTTGCACCCAACCACTAATGTAATCCACAACAAGTAGGATGTACAGATATCCCTGACTGGTAGGAAATGATCCCTTGAAGTATATGCCCCAAGCATCAAAAACACTGAAAATCTGTATATATTTTTGGGGCATATTATCTTTGAAACCAAAGGTTCCTCCCATTGTTTGATGGTCAACACAACTTCAAACATACTCGGTAGCATCCTTAAATAATGTTGGCCAACATAGACCACTCTGTAAAGTCTTAGCTTTCGTGCACTTCCCTGAATGATGCCCACCATATTCTAATTTATGATAGTTCTCAAGTACACTCTTGTATTCCTCCTAAGGAATGCACCTTACCCAAATACAATCCACTCCCTCACAAAATAGATATGAATCCTCCCATTGGTAAAAATGTATCTCAGACAGAAATCTGACTATCTTGTGCTTCGGCCAATCTTGTGGAACTTTATTGGAGACAAGATAGTTCATAATATTAGCAAACCATGGATGGTAGTCCATAGATAAAATATTCTCATCTGGAAAGGTTTCAGAAATAGGGATCATGCTCTGCTTAGAAGTATTTGCATCTGTGATGCAGGAAACATGATATGCCACAACATTTTTCACTCCAGATTTATCTCTAATCTCTAAATCAAACTCCTGGAGAAGAAGGATCCATCTGATAGGGCATGGTTTGGCATCCTTCTTTGCTTGTAACTATGATATGTCAGTGTGATACATGTATACAATAACATGGGAACGTAGGAGATAAGATTTGAACTTCTCTAATCCAAACACAACTGCTAACACCTCCTTCTTTGCGACTCTGTAATTCCATTTTGCCTCATCTAGAGTCTTACTAGCATAGTGTATAGCAAATGGTATCCCATCCCTTCTCTGCTGTAAGACAGCTCCAACTGCAAAATCTGACGCATCCGTCATGTTCACAAAGGTAAGATACGAATCATGTGGCTGTAGGATAGGAGCACTAGTAACCATATCTTTCATCAAACGAAATGCAAGGAGGACTTCCTCATCAACAACAAATTCACTCTCCATGAATAGAAGCTCAATCAAGGTCTGGCGATCTTGTTGAAGTCCTTAATGAATTGCCTATAGAATCCTATGTGTCCCAGAAATGATCTCAATTGTTTCAAGTTCTGCGGTGTCTCAAGCTTAGATATCGCATCGATCTTGACGAGTCAACCTCCATACCATGTTCAGAGATGACATGGCCCGATACATTTCCATTAGCCACCATAAAGTGATTCTTCTCCCACGAGAGCACTAGGTTTGCCTTGCAGCAACGTTGAAGGACTCCGTCTAAATAATCAATACATATAGCAAAACTATCCCCATAGATCGAGAAATCATCCATGAAGACCTCAAGGAAACTACCCATCATGTCTGGAAAATTAGACAACATACACCTTTAGAATATAGCGAGGGCATTACATAATCCAAAGGGCATCTGTCTAAAGGCGTAGGTACCAACCAGACAAATGAAAGTAGTTTTCTCCTGATCCTCAGGAGTGATAGCAACCTAATTACACCCTGAGTACCAATCCAAGAAATAAAAGAACTCCTTCCCTACCAATCTATCAATAATATAATCAATAAAGGGCAGCAGAAGGGGATCCTTCTTGGTAGCTGAGTTTAGGCATCAGTAACCTACACAGACATGCCATGAAGTAGGTACACAGGTCATAATCTCTTCACCACAGTCATTCTTTATGATAGTAATCCCGCAATTCTTAGGGACCACACGCAAAGTACTGACCCATTTGAAATCTGAAATGGGATGAATAAAGCCAACATCACACAATTTCCTCATCACTTTCATGATAACCCCCCTCAGATTTTGATTGAGATGGCTCTGCCACTCACGGGAGGGTTAACAATCATCCTATAAGTAGATATGATGTGATCGCAAAGTTGGACTAATCATATGGAGATCTGAAATATTCCATCCAATGGCCTTGTGGTTTCTCTAAAGAACCTCTAACATGTGAGATTCTTGTTTATTAGTACACTGCGAGATGAGGAAGACTGAAAATATCTAGGGGGCCTACAAGGAATTCATGCTTCAACGTTGATGGTAAAACCTTAAGCTAAGGTGGGGTCAGAATTGGATCTGTAACAACCTCAGTAATGGTACTCGTAGAAGGTATATGATGTGTACTCTTTATATTATACATCGTGGCTACTAACGACTCAACAAATAGAATCTCAAAAATATCTACAACGAATGATCTATACTCAGAAAGGAATGCCTCCTCAGGGTGTTCAAAATTGTTGGTAATCTCAGAAATGAAGGGTTCAGATATCTCAACAATAATCTCTGAAAGTTGTCTCCCATATGTGTATATGTCAGCAAATGCAGCATGTGGCTCAGATATTTGTAGCTCAGAACTCTCAGAAGGATGTATATCATCAGTAGTCTCAATATGATGTGTCAAAGGAATATCAATGGATACCTCCAAAAACTCAGACTCATCCTCAGAAATCCGCTAAAACTGCCCATCAGCAAACACAACAGTAGGATCAACAAGGGAACTGATGTTGATGGTGCTTTCTAGAGATTCATTTTGAGAAAGGAACACATGGGTATCAATGAAATCAGTAAAATGATCTATCTCTCTTAATTCGGCAAAAAAATCACAGTCTTTAGGGTCTGATGTAACTGGCTGCCTCTCTCCTGCTGCTGTTGATGGCGGTGATGGTCTAGGATAGGGGATCGTATCAATTTTCACCTTATCACTACTAGAATGAGAGATGATCTCTCCAGTACCGTCATCACCTACTACTTCGGTCATTCAGAGGAATAGTCGACCAAATATGATTGGGGTATGGAGTAACGACGCAGGTATGTCCATATCCATGACATAAAAATCAATGGGGAATTTCATTCCCTGCACTGTTACAGTAACGTCCTCTAAAATGCCCATAATCCTCTTGATTGATTGATCAGCAAACTGAAGGATCATCTGGTCGATCTAAGAGGTCTTAACCCAAACTCTTTAAGTAGAGAGGATGGATTGAGATTAATGGAGGAACCACTATCAAGAAGAATGCAATCAAACACTTGATCAAATATATGGAAAAGGATGTGAGGTTCTCCCATATCTTTCTTTTTGGGAGGGAGGTTGTTGATGGCATGAACTATAGCCATGGTCAAGATATGTTTTTATATTTTCTTTCATTTCTTCTACTTGGTCTGATGCTTTTGTGTACATACTTCTTTCATTCTCTTTTTTACTACAGCCATGTACTCGATGGCCTTGAGGAGTGGCATCTCTAAAAAGATGTTCTGTAAGATCTCAACAACTCCAGGGTCATAAAGGGTTGTTTTAGTATTTAAATTTTCTTGGTTTTATTTAAAGTTGAAGGAAATGGCACTAAATCAGCAAAAACATTCAAATGTGCATTTCAATTATTCAATAGAGAATGCTCATGTACAATGGAACAACCAGAATCAGTCTTTACATTGTTGTCCAAATTAGGGGAAGGAAAAACAAAGTCTAAAACAAGACGGGTTGCTGCTGATGATGAGGAAGAATCCATGATTGGAATGTTCTCCCTTCCTACCGGTGATCTGCATTTGCCGGGTGAAGGTGAAGATGATGATGGTGAAGAAGAAGATGGTGAAACTCCATGCTCGAGTGTTGTTACACTAGTTCTCGGTAATGATGGTGAATAAGATGATTAAGAATGTGAAACTCTCTCGCTGACTTGATCCCCAAATCACAACAGTTGTGGAGGCAGCTGCAATCTCCTACAACTCCTGAGATGAATGTTGTCAGATAAACATGTAACATCAAGGGCCATACCTACGTCAAGTGTGGATGGATCATAGGCTACCTACTCCTTGCATCTGAAATGTTTGGGATTGGCTTCGAACTGTGTTGGGATCAATGTCTTTGTGGTGGTAAGGTCGTCAAGCCTCTCAGTAAGATCATTCATGTCCTTCATCAGCAATGCCAACTGATCAATTGCTAGATTCAACGAAGATGCCTCGGGATGCTCAATGATGGGATGCCATTGAGACTGGAAATGATGAGGCTGCTTGTATTCATACTATTGATACTGAGGAGGAGGAAAGTACGGAGATTGCTGTTGATGGTAAGGCTGCAGAAAATAAGCAGACTATTGTTGCTGGCCATGTCTCCAGTTTTGGAAGTGATGCAAAGACTGATACTTAGGTTGGAACTATTGGTGTTGGTACTAATGTGGTCTACCTCCCTGAAACTGGTGGTCGGGTCACTGACCCTATTGGGAACCCAACTGGCCTTACCCTGATGGATGGGGCTAGTTGCGCTCTTGGTCGAACCATATTCGGTTCACTTTCTGAATGATAGGGGGAGGTGGAGACTATTGCTCGATAATGAATGGACCTTCTTGTTGGTACGGGACAATCTGTCGCGAATGTTGTGGGACCTGACAAGGTATCTGTACGTAATAGACGTGCTGGATAGTGGATGGTCCTCCGGTACTTTGCTGGGTAGAAGCGGAAGAATCCTGCTCCCCGTCAAAAGTATCGGTTGTTGCACTCACGCATTGGCATATGTTGGTCGTACTCACGAGAAGCTCCAGATGCATTGTTATTTCATCCATCTTGTCCAAGTTCTCCGTCCTCTATTCGATCACTTGGAGCTTCTCAAGATCCTTGGATTGTTTCTCAATTATATCTTCTTTGAAAATGTGTTTTCCAATTATGGTCAGAATAGAATTGTCCACCATGTCCACTTCATGAGATGACATCATATTGACAGCCTCGTGGGGTGCTGGAGTAGTACAAGAAGGCATGGGATGTTTTTGGAATACCCTTGAAGAAGACAAAGATGCGGAACTCCCTGCCATCTACTCAACAATCTGGTATAGGACATACTCATTGTTGTTGAAGTGACTACCTCCACAAGAGGCATCTACCAGCTTTTGATTCTCATGCCTTAAATCCCCAAAGGAATTTTGCAGTAGGCTTGTCTTTGGAATATCGCGATGGTGACACTTCTCCTTTAAATCATTAAATCGTCCCATGCCTCGTGAATAGGCTCATAGGATATTTAGGAGAAGTTTTCTATCAACGATCGCATTTGGTTAAGGCATCCAATAGGATAATATTTGCTTCGAAAAGCAGACCTCAACTCTTCTAATGTAGTGATAACTTTTCCTAGATGATTTACCCAATTAATTGCCTTGTCCATCAGGCTGAAGGGAAAAGTCATCATCTCCAATACCTCTAACGGGATTGGGTAATGGGTTTTTCTACAGATGCGATCGAATTGTTGCAGGTGTACCTATGGTTCTTCATTAAAATGCTCGTGGAATATGGGGAGCAATAGTAAGATAGTTGGATTAAGCTCAAAATGCCCATGAACTGCAGGCATGCATTCGTTTGTACTCTTCAGGATTATAGGATTCCCTTGATTAGGGCTTAGCCACTGGCTTTATAGGCTCTTCTCCCCCATTCCCACCTCCTCCATTATTTCTATCATCCTCTCTCCTGTCCTGCCTCAGTTCGAGAATCATATCCCTCAACGCTGCTTGAAAGTCAGCTTGCTCTGTCAACACTATTTGAATCAACTGAATGGAGGCTAACATGGCACTTTTGATATCGGTCTGTTCAGCCATGGAACCCTTTCCCTTAGTTGGCATCAAGTTCACTGTTTCAATTTCTGCATGTGTAAACTGCACTGGATTAGTCCTCAGGAACGAAGGAGTCCCAAATGATAGTTCAAGATTAGAGTCAATCTTGAACAATGGATTGATGGATGAAGTGAAGCATGAAGTGGAGAATAAGAAATACTCGAGAAGTGAGTATTCTCGAGTAGAAGATGACCGGTTTGGAGTGTGAAATGAGTCCGTAAAATCCGAACGAGAAATGCTCCAATTTGAAGAGGTGAGATGCGAGAACACGGAGGTCAATCAAGAAAAGAATGAGTACAAGGCGCGATGTACGTGGAAGAATATCTAGAACTAGAAATCAAACAAAAATCAAACCCCCTTTTTACTAACTCAACACAAGTGAAAACCGTAAGAGCTCGATTTTATCTTTAAATTTAATTGGAGATAAATACAATCTTGGAAAGAGTTAACGAGATGTTAGGTGCTTGTATTTCCCGAAAGACTGGCCCGAATCTTAGGACTAGATGCACCTACATTCAACCAGTATTGATGTAAGTAAGGACCTTAACATGACTACCAGTAACATAAGGACCAAGCCTTATGCAGTGTCCTTTAAACTATCCACTCTGCTAAGGAAATTCGGGATGTTTACCGGCTACCCGCATTTCCTTACTGAGAAGTAGCTAATCATTTTTGTAGAATCAGTAGTCTATATGAAAATCTGAGCTTGGCTCTATCCCAGTGTTCATCTCTCTCACTCACTTGCAAGTTAATTCAAACAAAGAGGTGGTTACTCTCCCTAAATAATTAATTTGGTCTTTACGTTTAATTTTAGGGTCGAGTTTTCTTTAACAGTCCCGGTTTTACAAGATTATCACTTTTAGAATATTTTGCATTGAATCGCCTAATGATTGTCCTATTTCCTTTTTAAATTATGTGAGTGAAAACAAGGGAGGAAATCAGAAAAGCCAATGCACAAATAAATAAAATGATGCATGCAGGAGTTAAGAGATGCGTACCTTGTCGCCAGTGATGAATCCATGATTCACTAACATTCCTTCTGCATTTTGCCTTAAAAGCCTTAACAAATACATGTAAATATTCATTAATTTTCTTATTTTAACAAGACTCTACTCATGAATAAAAATGCACTTTTATGCATCAAAAACATGTAAATAAATAAAAGAATAAAAATACATAAAACGAAAAGAAAGGCAAATTGTAGATATGTATATATGTACAATGTGACTTATAAAATAAATATAGCTGAAAGATATATCTATAACCTAATCCTTAAGACCAAGTCAGCATGAACTGCTCGACAAATAAATAAGTTGGGGGAGAAAAGGAATGAAAACAAATAAATATAATTAAAATTTCTCATTTTACACACTCTTCATTAATTATCCAATATTTACCAAAACATCAATGATTTTTAATTCATTCAAATGAATATATTTCTCACCAAACTCTTTTCCTAATTATTTCTAACTTTGTACAGAAAAATACAAAAATAAGTTAAAATTATTATCTTATATATGCCAAGAAATCCAACTAGTAAATTGTCAAAATCTCAACTTCCGAACATCATAATTGTCTAACATGAATTCCAATTTCACTCTACTTACCTTTAAAGTTCCTAAAATAATATTGTCTAATTAATGGAGGTGATTTCACTAAAATCGGAGTCCATTTGCAAAAAGTCAGTTTTGTAACCTAACCACAATTATGTTTCTGGGCTATTTATTATTTTAACAAATTTATAATTTTTAAATATTTTCATGATCTTGTAGTTTAACAATGATTATTTTATAATTTTTTGAGCTTATTTATTATTTTAAATAAATCAATAACCCTAATTTATAGGTAAAATTAAACTGCATAACTTATATCCATATTTATTAATATACATAACTTATTTAAAGTCTACAAAAATTCACACATACTCTATTTATTATTCTAGTAATTAGTAAAATATAAAATTGTATAAAATTTATTAATATATAAATAAAAAATCTATTACTTATTCATCAAGTATTAACTATACTTATTTATTAATATAATATTTATATTTCGTAAAATATTTATTATCTACGAAAACTAATTACTCCATAATTTAGATAATTTAGTTATCTATACTTTTCATTTTCATGCCTATTTAAAATAACGTTATTTACTATTTAATATCTGTTTATTAATCTATTTATTGATTCAAGCCTACCAGGTGTTAACACGTGTCAACACCTGGTGCTTTCTTCCTCAATAACTCAGGTCGTTCTTCTATTCTAACAACCTCTCTTTGTCTAATTATTCACGCCATCTTCTTCCTCCTAAACCTGACCTGACCCTTCATCTTCATCTCTTAACTACCCTATTACATGTCCATCGTTGATTCGCAACTAACTCCACTCTGATTCCTCTAAAAAACCCCATGTACTTCTCCAGTTCTAACTAACTCTCCTGAACCCCTAGTTCCAGTAGCCGACTACCCAACTTCAAGCCTCGCTCTGCCTCACTCCGACCGTGACAAGGCCCGAGGTCTGCCCCACGTTGAAGAATGACGTCTGGAGGAGAAGTTCCAATGTCCAAGCTTGGCCTTGCAACACCGCTTCGTGCGCGTCCAGCTTCAGGAAACCGCTCCGTCGAGCGACGACCTGTAGAGTTGCATACTCTGCAAATCCTATTCCTCCATTCTTTCTCGATTTATTTCTCGATTCACAGGCATTGATTAAACCACTTAAGTGTGTAATTAGGAAGCAGTAATCACCTTCTTAGGTACATAATCAAATCATCCTTTAAATTTGTTTCGATTTCATCATAATCTCTCTCCACTTATCTTCCATTGTCATTGAACATTTTCTCGAAACTATATTTGAATATGCAATTCTTCATAATTGTGGATTATTATTGCACGAGTCGAGCTTATAAATCTACATTGCATGTATAATCATTTAATTGCAGCTTCGTCTTCATCATCTGGAACCCTTTTCCTTCAAAGAATAATCAAACAAAGACTTCATCTTTGCAGCCGACTATCGCAGCCCAACCACCGCCTTCATCGACATCTGCTTCCATCTACCTCGGAGCCAACTCACCCACAGAAGAGCACGAGGGGTGAAGGAGTCACCCCTCTAGCCAAGTAGGAGGCCGAAGAAGTCAATCATTCACCTGCAAGAAGTTAGAGAAGAACGCATCACCACTACATGTGCGCAAAGCGGAAGAATACAAAAAACATCCCAAGTCTACAGGCTAGCGACATGTGTCCTCTGTGGACGGTACAGATCGCATTTCACGTTCTAATCCTAGCTGTCGAGATCGAAACCGTAGAGAAATTGCGTATTAAACCCAGGAAGATTCCAAAAATCAACAGCTGCTTCAGAAGTTTCCAGATTTGCATTTATGTCCCCACACAGGGACCTAAATGCAAAACTTTTAGTTTTCTTATAGTTTAGTCCCAGATCAGGGTCCTTTTTGTAACAAGCAATTTATACTATTCTTACACTTATACCCCTATACTGTAGGGTTATTTTGGAGCACTTTTTGGCTTTATTTTTCATTGAATTATTTAGGGTAGTTACACAACTACCCAAGCAACGTTTCCTGATATTTTTCATGGATTTTCATAGCATATTTTTCTTGCTTCGATTTTGCAAAAGTTTTGTTTGTTTGAAGCTCTTTTCTTACACTTTCAAGAAGAAACAAAAAATCTTGAAATTCATTTTCTTCTCAAAAGCCATGATATAGGTATTCTGTCTCCTCGAGTTCTACCCAAGGGAACTTACCTGGTAAAAAGTTTAAGGATGAAAGAGGAGAGAAAATCATTTTCATTCATTCTTTCTATCTCTTTCTCCTATTTTATCTGATATTTGTTTGATCAACTAGGGTTTTGGACCCCGAGCGAATTTCTTTCTACAACGACAACTTCTTTGATTAATTAATCACTCGCAAAAACCCTAGTTATCAACAAGAACTCTACATGCAGGGTGATCCTCAAATAATTTAAATCTAAAAAATAAAACCAACATGTGAACCGTCCTAGTAGTAACTTCTATTAGAAGGCAAGAACCAGTTAATTTTGACTAAGTCCAATTATGCTCTATTCTATAGGTGCAGAAATTCTTGTCTAGGTATTTGGACCTAATAATTTACTAGTGTCTCAAGCACATAAAACCACGTGAAAATAAACAAAAATAAGGCGATGAAAACAAAACCGATGAGGTCTCCCAAGTGCACAAGCACTTGGTGAAACTGACTCCGTAGTCAAGGTATATAATGTCCTTTTTACTAGAGTTCTTGAATAACTAAAATGGTAAAATAAATTAAGCTATTTATTCTCTAAATGATGGACTCCTCTAAATCTTCTTCTCCTCCTCCTACGCTCTATTGCGGCTCAGTGAAGAATTAAACTGCTTCTGCTTTGACTGGGTGTGTCGGCGCTCCTAAGAATGCTTCCCTTGCTCGTCGTGTCCACGGAAGAAAGACGAAATAAAAAATATGTAAGAGACACAGATGTTTTGAATATGAAGCAAAAAATTATAAATATAGTGAATATGAACAATTAATTAATGAATAAAAATATAGGCAATAAAAACAAGTATATGTAACCCAAGAATAGTAGGTCAAAAGGGAAACCTAACAACCCTCGTCGTGCCTCCCCGTCAACGACGCCATTTTGTTGATTGAAAATATCAGGGTTTTTATTTGGATTAGATGTTCACATGTGTCGTCGCAACCCAAAGAAGAGTCAAACAAAAATTATAAATTCGCAAGCAAAAATAAATACAAAACTGTTGCAAGAAAATTTGCTATTTAATTTTCCAGTATAGCTAACATGATCGAACTCACGTAGGCAACAAAAATCCCGAGGTTTATTCTAAGCAATGAACAATCAAGGAAAGAATTAAAGAATTTCTATGCACACTATGATAGGTTTTTATCTTTTTGAAATTTTTTATTTTTTTTAAATTTTAATTTTATATTTTTTATTTGGTTTCCTTAATTTTAGAAAGATAATTTTCTTTTTATTTTAAAAATAAAAAATATGATTAAAGTAAAATCAAGCATACATGCACACAATTCCATCAAAAATAATTTGAAAATTTTTGAAATTTTTTTGGTTTTTAAATAGTTTTGTAATGTTTTTGTACTTTTTTCATATTTGTTTGTTTTTTTTAGATTTTCTAAATAATTAAAAAATAGTGAATAATGAAAATATAATGCAATGTGGATGTTTTTGAATCTAAAATAATAAATAAAAAAATGCGTGGAATGTATACGGAATAAAAGAGATTTTTAGTATTTTTCAATAAGAAATTTTATTATTTTTTTGGATTTTAAATTGAATTTGTAAGTCTTTTTATTTGTTTAGTTGTTTTGCAATTTATATGGATTTTATAGATGATAAATATGCAAAAATGATATAATAAAAATAATTCAAAATAAGCACTCAGGACTTTTTTTAAGAATTTATAGAAGTATTTTTATAATTTTTATGAATTTAATGCAATTAGGACATTTTTATGGAGTTTTTTTAAATTAAATAAATATAAAAATAAAGAAAATGTGCCATGAAAAGTATGGAAGCAAGATGAATGAAAAAGGAAGATAAGAAATTTTTTATAGATTTTTTAATTTATTTTGATAATTTTTATCCTATTTTTTACATGGAAAATAAATATACAGACTTATAGGGACTAATACGCAGAATGCAAACAAAATGATAATAAGAAGTAAAGCTATGTGGCTTAATGCGTAATTTTCCCAAAAAGTTGTGCGCATCGTGCGCCCTGTTGGACTCGACCAAAATGCAAATAAATTATCTTCAAGGTCCAAATAATAACTCAAAATATTCGGACTTTTATTGCATCTTTTCACAAAACTCACGTACACAACACGCATTGAACATCATTAAGACATATATACAAATGTAATAAATACCAAGGAAAATAATGCAAATGTTAATTAAAGGTCTAGATGACATGTGTCCTATAAAGGACTTATTTTTAAAAGAAGACAGGGGTTTGTGTGTAAATATACCTATAAATTATGTAGAAGATGGGTGTCTATGATGCACTAGAGTCCTGATCAAACGGCCGGGGATCTATCTCGAATGAAGGGTATCGATCTGATCTGAGCTCTTGATCTACGACCGATTTTTGGGGCTCATAGGATGGTTGAGATGTAAACATGGGTATGTGTTCTTGATTGGAGGGTGTTGGAAGGACCCGGAGGAACAAGGAAGGAGATCTTCCCCGTCAAGATTCAATCGATTGATTCTCGTCCGTTATGCAATGGATTGGTATTCTGATTGGTGCTCGAGATTCCTGCACTCCTCCTCTTCTGATCTGATGGATGACAGATGGTCGGGGGTGATGAAATGAAGATCAGGTGGTCGTAATAGGCTCAGCTTTAGGAGGCCATCTCTCTGTTGATAAAACCGCCGAATTGCACTCCCAAGCCCTGCAATGCAACGCACGCTTGAAGGCAATTCTCCGGCATCCTTATTAATGCATAAAAAATAGGAAATGATGAAGGGAATGAGGGCTCCGACGAAGGTAGCCAGAATAGGAGTCGATCTCCTGATCCATAAAGAATTGGAAGTGGGTAATGGGTGTAAGAGCTGAAGAAAAATCAGGAGAAGGTGTTGGCGTGGTCGGAAAGGTTTAGTAATGATCGGAGTACCTCCGAACGTGCAAATTAGAGGTCGGGGAGGTTGATAGGATTTACACTTCAAACATAATTAAAAGACAAAACTGAAAATGTGCACTAAATTTCTATCTAACTACGAGTACCTACAGTGGAATAGAGGTGGAAATCACCCTCGATCTGCTTTGGTTAGTATAGGGTCGGAACACGGTGGAGGAGTCCGGTCACGTGATGAATCGTGTGATCTAGCCTACAACCCAGCCATAAGATCGAAGATCAATTCTGCTGTCTACCAAAGAAGACCTCTCCCACTTAATGGAAGGTGTATTAATGGCTAAAATACGGATTGATCTGCGATGGAGGTGAATGACTGTAATTTATTGGACTTGCTCCGGTGAGATATGAATTCGAAAATGGGTGAGATCGACGGTGATTTGAGTGTATCTGATGATATGGATGGAAGAGTTTGGAATAGGTGAAAACTATGGAGAAGAGATCAGATGGCGTTATGATGTGATGCACATAGGAAAATGCGGAATGAGACGGGTGGAGGAGAGGTTAGTGGAAGACAGTTGCAGTCTAAACAGTTGACCCAGGTTAACAAACCAGTGTCAACAAGTCCGGAGATGCCTAGAATAACACGAAAATGGACAACACAACAAAAAAAAAGAAAATGTTAAATAAATCAATAAAAATTTTGAAAATGAATTTACTTAATTATGTAATGCAAATAAAAATGGTTAGGAATAAATTAAATTTTATCTGGTAATTTTAAATTTATTAATTAATGTAATTACATAGGTTAAAATATATAGAGAGTGTTGTTTACAGGTATGTATACATATATTTACAGTATTCTGATTTCTAAATATTTATTTTTATACATATATAGATAAGTTACTATTTTTTATTTAAATTATTTTACAAGGATTTTAATGATCTTTTTATTTGATTTTTAGTTGTTAATTAATTAGGTTAATTCAATAGGTACATGTACAATATATACATGGTGATGCATATATGATATATACATCATTCTATTTTTGTTGATTTTGGATTTAATGATTTTTTTTCGTATTTTATATGGTTTAAATACAATAAGTTCAATAAGTTAAAAATACAATATTTACTGATGTGCACAAAATAAAATATGAATTAAATAATATGCAGAGTATACATAGGTATACTATACAACAATATACCTATTTGCCACATTTCACACCTTAACTCTGAATTTTATGAAAACACCTCAATTTTAAAGATAATTTAATTTGGAGTACAATAATGAGTTGAATGAATTTGGAGTTGAGGTGGATAATATATTGATCTTGGAAGTTGAGCTATGTGGCATTTTGAAGAGTGAAATTATTTATACAATATATACAAGTTTTTACTGAACATATTTGTATTATTTACAAGAGGGTTTTATGCACAATTTTAAGAATGAATTACCACTATTTTCGAGGGATTTAGTTTTGAATCAATCAATATAAAAGTGTGTAATATAGACAATACTATACAAGTGTGGAATATATAAATGTATCAAGTATTTTCTGGATTTTAGGCCTTATCTCCAACTAATTTATTCCTTATCGATCAGGTCAAGTGTTGACCTTCTCTTGAGGTATGATTAAGCATGTATCTATTACATATATACAATCTTTTATTTTCTTTTTTTTCTTTTGTTAATTTATTTATTTATTTTAGGATAAAATATACAATATTAACAGAAAGAAGTAGGTTAGTAAGAAGATGGATTTATTAACATATACAGGTGTTTTATAACGGATTTTAAGTTGAAATAAATGAAAAAAGATGATGAAATGTAGATTCATCAGGGCCTCGTCATAGTTTTTTGAGTTTTGTCACTTTTTATTATTTTGTTTCTTATGATTTAAGCATTTTGCCTTTAATTTTCATTTGTTTTTTGTGATTGAGCCCTTAGATTTAGGTTTGTTTGACTCAATATCTAGGTCCAAATCCCTAATAGAAGCATGTACATATAGTCCCATTCACATGGATTTAGTCAAATAATCAATTGTAACGTTCTTGGAATTGGAACGACGAGCCGCGAGAGACTCCACACAAAGCTTGTTGGACCTGTTGTCGTAGGCACCGAGGAACCTCCATGATTGGACACTTGGATCCATTTTTGAGTAGTTTGCATTTGGTTCTTCCTGATATTGACAATTCTTATTTAGGATGGTTTATCGCTTGTATATCGCCATATAGTGTACATTTTTCAATTCTGGTTTGCATCACGTATGGAGAGCATTGGGACGCACTGTTAGTCTTCTTACATTGCATACATCATTTGAGACGAGAGTGAGATCTACACTTTTGTATCCACTTGCATTTCATTTCTGTTCTCTCCCCCTATTTAAATCACATTAAGACTTAAAACAAAATAGAAAAAAATCTATAGGAGGATTACTTTGAAAAATACTCAAAAAATTGAAAACCAAAAATTTAAACAAGGGGATTGCTAATAAACTTTAAACTAAATTAAAATTAGTAATGGACATCCTTGTTTTGGGTTCATAAAGCCCTCCTTACTTTCACGTACACTACAAACCCAGTGAGGCGTGAACCACTAAGGATTAGAACCTAAATCTTGATCTGTAGAAGCCTTGATTATCACTTGGTTTGGAAAAGTATTGGTGCTTCTATCGTACATGGGAGAATAGGGCCTTGTAGACGATGGTGTTCCTACCTTGTGTTAATCATCCTACTTGGTCTGAGATATTGAGCATACGACATGCCTTCATGGGGGTGTCCTCTTTGTCTTGCAGCTGAGTACCTCGCTTGTGAGGGAGGTATTAGGTTCGCCTATTGGCTTCCTCATCTATTTCTTTGTCTAAGTAGCTACCTAGCTATGAGATCAATAACCACAAAGTTCGCAGATCATAGGTTACAAAGGAGGGGGAAGAAGTACGTGGTACTTTCCCAGTAGTACACACACTCCTATAGGGTTTTCATTCTTAAGGACTTGTTAAATATTTGCTTGTAATATAACCATAAAATTGAAAAGATAAAAATAGTTGAACTCTCAGATCTTCACTTGGGTTGTGTTGGTGAATTCAAAACATGTCTGGCGCTTGTTTGATTTCGATTAAGGTCTAAGATCATGTCACGCACACTAGTGCAAATTTTGCCTTTCATATTTCCTTCTTTCATTCTCATTGACGTACGCTTGCTTTTAAGTTGTTCTACTATTGTTTACTCCTTTTAATTCTTATTGACCTCTGTATAATTCATCCATTCTCAACCCTCTCTTTGACCTCGAGATGGAGACCCTTGGATTGCTTAGTTGGGACTCCACCGACACCCACATCGATTCCATGTGATCGACCTCTCCAATATTTCGGGGTGATTACTGAGAATACGGTTCAGACACTATGAATTGCTCTCCAGACTCCCTGCCTTATTCAATAATCATAGATCACTCTTGTCTCGAAATCTGCCTATTTTGGATGGAGATTGATTTCACTCCATATACCTCTCTATCCTCAATGAAATTTTGTATTGACCTTAACACAGAATGATTTGTTACGTCAGGTGCTTCTATTCAGACTAATCGGGGCATCATTCCTTGTACAGATCATGAGCCCGATCTAGAGCCATAGATTTTGTCAAATTCAGACTATGATTCTAAGAAAGAGATGGCTCCGAATGGGAAGGGACCTTAACACCCACCACAGTCGCAGTCAGGACAACAACCGAATTAGAATACTATGAATGCACCACTCTTTGACTTGATATAGGCAATCCACCAGCATCTCACTGACTAGGCATTGGCCCAGGCCGCATTTCAAGACATGGTGAATGATCTTCAGAGAATAAGAGACCAGCCAAGAGGATGAGAAGAAGAATTTAGAGGTGGAGCTTGTGGAGGAGGAGACGATGAGTCGAGAGGAGGTCCACCCAAGTCGACCCTCAAAGAGAAGTTCAACCCAATGTTGGACAGATGGTGGAATGGATTCATATACCTGTTGTCGATGCCCACTTCGAGTTGAAGCCTCAACTTTTGGCTTAACGGAAATGCAAATGAAGATCCATACATTCATCTTCAATAGTTTGGGCGTATCTACGGAACCACAAACTACAATAACATTCCGTTAGGTTATTTCAAATGACAACATTCCTTTTTAGCCTTTAGGAAATGGTTCGTCATTGGATAAATCATTTGTGGAAGGTTGTTACCATCTGGGAAAAGCGGAAGTTCACCTTCTTGAACAAGTTCTACCCTCTTGGATGACTAAATAAAATGCGATCCCATATTACGAACTTCACCCAAGCCACCCAGGAATCTTTTCATGAGGCTTGGGAGAGGTTCACTGATATGCAAGATAATTATCCACATCATGACATATCGTGGACTAGTTTGGTCCAAAATTTCTTCGGTGGATTCACTATTGAAAGTTAGAAGCTCGTCGATGCTGCTTGTGGCGGTTCACATTTCAATAAAGTCGAGGATGTCATGTGGCAATTTTTTGAAGAAATAGATGAAGGAGAAGCTTCCCTATGATCATCCCTTACATATTAGAGACAACCACAACTTCACCAAAAGGTAGTTCATATGGTAGTTGTGTACTAGTAGGATAGGGATGAGAGTTGAAATTTGAGCATTCCTGGGAGCCACCTGTCCAAGGTGGATATAATTGAAAAGAGATCAAAGGACATAGAACTTGGGCAAACTGGATCAGATTGCCAAGTAGTTGGAGCTGCTCATAAGCACAATCAATGCCTGCAATTCCGTAACTGCATCGGCTTTGATTCCATATGAGATGAAGGAGCCAGCATCACCACAACCTCCTCAGCAGAGTTAGTCCCAAGCAACGGTTTAGCATGCATATTACGTGCAAGCCTTAGAACCTTCAGCGCATCAGCAGCTACAACAACAACTGGTTGTGTACTGACAAAAACCACAGATCCTCACAAGTCCATGCTCTCCTTCACCATCTCTCATTCAGGAGGTGAATGGAGTTTGGTTTGATGATGCATAGATGTCCTATCCTAGTGGACCTCATCAGGGCTAGTCAGCAAACTCCCATACATTCCCTCGGCAACAAGGAGGGAGGTTTGTCCAAGGGAGCTAACAACCTTAAGACTAGCAGTCTCAGCCATATCAGTATGACTGAAGACATAATCCATTTCTACAACCGCAGTACCACCAGCAACAATTCTACCAGTAGTACTTGATTGTGCCATAACAACACTCACATCATCATCATTAATAGTGCCCATCGTCTTCTTGGTTTCATCCTCAGTGTTCCTACCAACAGCCTCAGCACCATTCACAGTCTTACTGTGGCCAACATGCTAAACCATCAGAGGCCCCTCCTGTGAACCCCGCCCTCAATTGTCTATCTCAGCTTGTCAAGATCATGCATAAATGAGTCAGAAGATGGATGACCTCACTGCTGCCAAGACCCTAATTAGGGCACAGGTAGAGGCTAATCCCAACAGTTTTTAATAGTGTGAGCAGGTAGTTAGTGAGGTTCTATCCAAACCCTCAGAGTCAAATGTGCATGATACATTATTATCTAATGTTTTTTACACGAAGGATTGGTAGGATGTTGCAACCATATACAACAATGAAGGGAAAGAATAAATCTTCCATGGGTGAGCCATCATCATCTTCTACATCAGCTGAACCAACAGCAAGGTCGGGTGAGGAAGAAAAAGACCGTCGCTCGCGGAGCAGGTCTTCATTGCACCTCTGTCGTGCAGCTCGTCAACCACCACCTGCCATGAATCCTACACCGTCATTGCGGCTTGGGAGAGAAGGAATGAGGGAGGTGACACCCCCCTCTTGAGCGTGGAATGTAAATAGAACAAAGACAGGAGTTGATACCTATTTTGGGAAAATTATAAACAAGCCCTGGAAAGTTTCAGAAATTGCAAATCAGTCTCGCCAACTTCGAGTCACGTGCATTATACGCACGCATTGGGAAAATTGTAACTTCGCCCCCAAGTCTCTCCATATTTGCAATAAAGCCCTCGCTAGGGAGCAGCACGTGCCTTGCACGTTTTCTTTAAGTAAACTGCTACTTTTTCCCTATTTTTATTTCTTTTAAATTTTTAATGTAAAAACTTTGAATAATTACTTTCATGCTCCTATTTTCCAGACTTTAAAATTGCATGTTCTTTTCATTGAAATAAATATCATATGTGATCAATAAATTCTCCAAAATTGTTGTTATATTCCTGTTATGTTTATCTTCATTGTATAAATTTTTTATTGCATTTTATCATCATTTGATATTATTAAAAGATAAAAGAACTTCGTATTTTTCCCTGTTTTGACTTTGAAAAATCATAAAAATTCACACATTATGTCGAAAATTCCAAAAAATGGATTAGTTTTCTTATGGTGTATTTTTAATTAATATGCAAATTTTGTGCATTCATTATTTATAAAACTCAAAAAATTATGAATATTAAAAAAACATATATAATTTTAGAAAAATCCTAAAAATGTGATTTTAGTACCTGTTTGTAAATAATTTCCTGTAATTTTTTGAAAAATAGTTTTCATAATTTTTGCTATTATTTAGTATTTTTAAATTGCAAAATAATCGTGTTTGCTCATTGTTTATATTTTCCCTTATTTTTATTCATTTTTAAAATCCTAAAAATCTAAATATTTCTGAAAAATTAAAAAATAGTAAACAGTTTATCAAAACACAAAAAAATTGGACATTTTTTAGCATTTTTGTCATATTTTTAAATCCAAAAAGAGAGGGTTTCATTTCTTTCATGTATAAGTTATATGCTCTGAAAAATAATTCTTTTTCAGAATTAAAATTTTGAAAAATTAAAATCACTAAGAATTTGAAAAATCGAAATCACTAAAAATTTGAAATTCAGAAAACACTAAAATAGATTTAAGAAATTAAAAAAATAAAATGATAAAAAATTCACAAAAACCAAGGTAGTTAGCATTTGAGATTCCCTTTTCCTTTTAATTGTTTTTTTATTATTTGAATAACTTTCAGGAATTGTAGCCTCGCTAAGTTCAATCATGTTGCTATACATGTTAATTAAATAGAAAAAAATTCTCTTACTACACATTTGTAATTAATTCGGCTTTAAGAAGAAAAATAAAACTTTTTGTTGCAGGATTATTTAGATCAATGACATTGCACATTTATTTCATATCTCTATTTTAAACCTGAAAAATACCGTTCAACACCACCACAACAGCAGACTCAAATGGTTGTGTACCAACCACCTAGATGCCAACCGTAGTTCATCGAGTCTTGTTTTCCACCTCATCCACACATCCAAGAGGTCAATGTTGTTTGGCGTAATGATTAGTAGCTGACCCATCCTTGGGTACAACAGTAGCGTCAGAACTAGGCCAACTGATCCTATCGACATCAACAACAAGGAGGGAAAAACTACGAGCACAGCCTGACCCAGCAACAGCCTCCGCAACAAGGACGCAATTTGAGGCAGAATATCTACCAGCAATAGTCAATACAATGCCAACAACACTATCAAGAACTGACTGCTAAATATCATTACCAGTACTCTTCGTAGTGCCAGTAGTGCCCTTCCCTTCTTCCTCCTCTTCCTAAATATTCTTAGGGTTACCAACAACAACCTCCCTTCAACCAGCATAATTAGTGGTATCATTAGATTGTATCTTCTGAGGTTGTCCCAGTTAACCCAGCTCTAGATTGTCTGGCTCAACTTGTAAAGAACATGGCTAAGATGAGCCAGAAGATAGATGACCAGTCAAACACTTATACAATCATTCTGGTACAGGTCGAAGCAAATCCAAACAACTTCTGTAGCAAGGAGAAGGTAGCCCACAATGCCCAACCCAATTAGAGTTATAATAATTTATTTTTATCTAATGTTGTACATCTCAGGAGCAGTGGGACACACCACACATCTACAATAGCGAAGGGGAAGAGTGAAGCGTCTGACGACGAGTCGTCAGCCAGGCTAGCACCAAGGTCAACACTATTTTTTTGGAAAAACTACCACATATAACAAAAACACAAAAAATGATGAAAATGCAAAAATATAAAAAGATGGCAGCATTCTTGATCAAGTCGCGTCAATCTTGGAGTTGCTAGAACCAACTGCAGAACCAATGCCAACCGATGGAGCCAAGACTGTTATTTTTGGTCCACCGGACATGGGCAGAAATTCAAATGAAAATGTTTATGATGGTGTATGTATGACTTTTCCGTATGTCATTAAATCAAAAATATAAAAAAAATGCTTTGTCTGATCCAGGTATCGTTAACATATTGCAAGACATTATGCTTGAGATGCTTCTTCTGAAAGCCATGGAATACATACCTCATGTAAAGAAAGGACTTAATGAGGCATGTACAATAAAGCGCAAGACCCACAAACACAGACGTAAGACTTCTAATTCTAATAAGCGTATTCTCAAGATGGCTACTGTGAATGCCATCAGCAACATCCCGCCAAAGAAGAAAGTCAAGGGAGCACCTTTGGTCAGATGCGCAATGTTCAACCAGGAGTTTGTGTGTGCATTGCTCAATAGTGGGTCGTCTATGGACCTGTTGCCATCATCACTACTTAAGAATTTGAGTTATTACCACTTAAACCAACCACGATGATTCTGCAAGTTGGAAAAAAATTAGTCAACCATCCTCGAGGCGTGTTATAAGATGTGGTTGTTAGTGTCCATGGGTCAAAGTGCACCTTTGACTTTTTTTCTTAGACATGGACACCTCCACACCTCTACTCCAAACCCCTATCATTCTTGGACGGTCATTCCTTTGGGCAACCGAAGAAGTAGTCAACTACATCACTAGAAAAATCACATTCTGCTCTAGAAGTGACATAGTGCATATAGAGACCGTTCCTGAATCGAAGCCCACAGAATCGGTGTCTGAGTTGAATCTTATTGAATCTCATTGTTCTGAGGACAATGATTTTTTAGCAGAGATCAGAGTTAAAAATTTCTTTCTGGATGACAGAGTGACCCTAGAATTCCTCTCCACCGAGGAAGGACAGGAAAGCACGGTCCAATAGACTAATGTCTTTGAAGATGAGGATTTTGTTGATGTGCCATTAGAAGAAGAAGAATAATCCCTCTCATCTGAGCAGGAAGATTTCATTGCAGATTTGTGTGATATCTTGAATGACAAAACTGAAATGTTACAAATGGACTAACGACAGTTGAAAGAGCTTACACTTGCAGTTGTCGCTGAAGTCACCCGTGATGCTACTCCCACACCATCAGATCTTAAGCCATTTCCCTCTAATATGAAGTATGCCTTCCTTTCTAGAGAACCGAACATGCACCTAGTCATTATCAATGCTCATTTGACCAAAGACCAAGAATATCATCTGATGGTGGTTCTTGAACGCAACCGCAAGGCGATCGGCTGGAAGGGATCTGATCTCCAAGGGATCCATCCATCATTGTGCTCGCATCACATCTACCTCGATGAAAATAGCAAGCCATCCCATGAATTCCTACGTATATTGAATCCCAATCTCTGGGAGGTCGTTATGAAGGAAATTTAGAAATGCTGTGATGCGGGATTCATATATCACATCTCCGACTCTAAGTGGGTGAGTCTCCTGCACGGAGTGCCCAAGAAGTTTGGGATCAACATCATTACTAATGAAAAAGGAGTGGAGATTCCGACAAGAGTACAAACATGTTATCGAGTTTGTGTAGATTACAGACGTCTCAACCTCGTCACCAAGAAGGACATTTCCCATTACCCTTCTTTGACTAGATTCTCGAGATACTAGCTGCGAAGGAATACTTCTGCTTCTTGGATGGGTATTATGGATATAACCAAGTTGCAATTGATCATGAGGACTAAGAGAAGACCATGTTCACCTGACCTTTTTGGATGTACACCTTCTGTCGAATGATGTTCGGGCATTGTAACGCCCTAATTACATTTCAGTGATGTATGCTACCCGTGCTTGTAGGCTTTGTGGGCAAATTTCTATAGGTGTTCATGAATGATTTTCCGGTCAATGGAGATTCATTCGATCAATGTATTGATTATTTAGACCGATTTCTGAGAAGGTTCTGTGAAGTGAACCTTGTGCTCTCGTGGGAGAAGAGAAACTTCATGTTGACTGAAGGGATCGTGTTGGGTCGCATTGTATCGAAAGGTGGCATGGATGTTGTCCCAGACAAGTTTGAAGTAATTTGTAAACTTGAGCCACTAACCAACCTGAAGCTGGTACAGTCATTTTTTGGGCATGTCGATTTTTACCAAAGATTTGTTAAAGACGTCAGCAAGCTTACCTAATCGTTGATTGAATTACTTGGCAAGGAGATGGAATTTGTTATGGACGATTTTGTTCTCGAAGTCTTTCATGAGCTGAATAGCCTGATCACACATGCTCTTGTCTTGTAGCCACCTGATTGGTCTTTACCATTTAAGATCTTGACCGATGCATCCGACTATGCAATTGGTGTTGTTCTAGGGCAAAGATGAGGGAATATCCTCTTATCGAATCATTATTCTAGAAGAACAACTTATTAGTCGCAGAAAAATTACACAATTTTAGAGAAAGAGCTGATAGTCGTGCTGCTTGTTCTTGAAATGTTCAGATGACACCTCCTTGGGTCAAAGGTGATAGTTTACACAGATCACTCTACCATCTGGTACTTATAGAGAAAGAAGGATACCAAACCTCGTTTGATTTGATGGACCCTTCTTTAAGAGTTCGACCTAGAAATCCGTGAAAAACTTGGAGTTTAAATTGTGGCGACGGATCTTCATTTAGGAATCATATAGAAAAAGACTCCTGAGCTATCATGCTGATTAAATAGACTTTTCCAGATGAAGCTATCCTTTCTATAACCTTATTCCTCTGGTATGTTGATATTATGAATTATCTTGTCTCCATGAAGACCCCAACGAACTGGCCGATGATCATAAAAGACAAGTTCTTGGCAGACATTCATTTCTACCAGTGGGAAGAACCACACCTATTCTGTGAGGGAGAAGACTACTTGAGAAGATGCATACATCAAGAGGAAATAACCGGTGTCCTAAACCATTCTTAGAAGATTGAAGCAGGTGGACACCATTCTAGGAAAAGAACGATAATGAAAGTGCTTCAATATGGCCTTTGGTGGCCAATTTTATCAAAGGATGCATCTCACTATGTAAAGAGTTGTACTGATTGTCGTCGAATGGGAGGAAATATCATCTCAAGAGATATGATGGCGCTAAAATAGATTAAGATATCAAACGTCTTCGACACTTGGGGCATCAACTTCATGTGCCCATTCCTTAACAGTGAGGGCTAAGAATACATCTTGTTGGCCGTAGATTATGTTAGTAGATGGGTGGAAGCTATTTCCACCCAAATAGCCGATAGCAAAACTATTTGAAATTTCCTCAGGAAACACATCATCTCATGATTCGGAATTCCAAAGATCTGGATATCAGGTAGGGGAAGCCATTTCATAAACAAATAGGTGAAGAAGCTGACCAAAGAATACAACTTCGAACATCATGTTGCTGCACCTTACCACCCACAGTCAAATGGCTTAGCGCAATGTTAAAATAGGGAGATTAAGACTATTTTACAGAATATTATACGACCATATAGGAATAATAGGTCCCAACTACAGTCTTCAGTTCTTTCGGCTTACCGCACAGTGTACAAGTCGCCTCTCGGGATGTCTCCCTACCGCCTCGTGTATTGCAAGCCATGTTATCTGCCCATGGAAGTAATTCACAAATCTTTATGGACATTGAATTTGTGAAACTTGGACTCTGAGAAAGTCATCAAACTAAGAAAAGTTGATCTAGATTAGCTGCTCAAATTCAGAGACTACACATAAGACAACAACTTAATGTACAAGGAGAAAGTAAAGAAATGGCATGTTAAACACATCCGAAGAAAAAATTTCGAGCATGTTCATAAGGTTTGTTTGTTTGACGCACGGTTGAAGAGATTTCCAGGCAAGCTGAAGAGCAAATGGATAGGGCTATACATAATCCACACTGTTTGTGGCAGTGGGAGTCTACTCATATAAGAACAGTCATCTGACACATAGCCTTTCGTAGTGAACGGATAGTTGTTGAAGCTATACATTGAGCAAGATACATTCTTGTCCGTTTTTGATTCTATCGAAGTTATATTGTAAGATGAGCTCATTGACCAAATTGGATCTAGCACTAGAGCATAGAAATCACAAAATTTACTTTTGTTTTCTTCTGGTCATTTTCATTTACCTTTTTCTTCCTAAAAGGTGTTCATCCCTTTCATCACTACTATACTTAGGATGTACTTTAAACTAAGTATAGGGGTGGTGATAACCCTGAGTTGTTCATTCTTTGATCCCTCACCTCTCCACTCTTGATATATTGTCTTTAATTAAGGATATTTTAGCCTACGTGTAGGGGGGGTGACATGTCGAGCTGATGATTATGTACATTCCGACTCATGACCCTCACCACCTTGTGTACATCCTGCTATACTTAGGATTATTTCATCATAAGTATAGGGGGTGTGTTCAAATTCTTATTCGTTCATTCTTTAGTCGTTGCAGTATAGACTATTCTATACTTAGTATGAGTTATGTCTTATCTTTTTCTCTCTGATTTATGAGGACATAGCCCAAGCTATATATAGGGGGTCATATATGTGCAATATATACTTTAGCCAAAACTTGTACTTTAGCATTTTCAATAAGTATGGTGAAATACAATTAATTAATTATAAAGAACATACTTGTATAGAAGTTATTAAAATTCTTTGTATATACTATTTAATAAATTAGGTTAAATTGTATTGCAAAATGATTGAAAAAGGTTGGAAAATCTAGTTGAATTTTTTTTTAAAGCGGTTTGGAAAATGTTTTGTAAAATGTTTTCAACCATTTAAAAGAGGTTTTGTTTGTAAAAATTCTTTCTTTTGTGCGAAAATTTTGTTTTGAATATCTATTTGCAAATGGTTTTGAAAATGGTTGCAAAATGATTTCAAAATATATCCATATTGTTTGAAAATTTTTTACAAAATGATTTTAAAATTTTGTAAATATTTGGAAAAATTATCTATCAAATTATTATTTCAAAATAAAGTTTTCAAAATGTTTGTGAGAATCTTTTCAAATTATTTTTGAGAACTATGTACATAATTCAAGCAAATAAAGGTCATTTACAAACCTTGTATATACAAACATGTAAATTCCTAAATCCTAAAGTCTTGTAAATAATAAAGATGCACTATAGTGTAAATATATACACATATTTATTTTACCTAAACCATTTGTTTTTAAAAAATCTATAAAAAAATGCAAATTTCAGAACTCAGAAAACATTTGCAAAAAGTTTTCAAAAACCTGCATAAAAATTTGCAAAACGTTTTCAAAAAATCCATAACAAGATAAAAATTAGAAAATTGCATCCCAAAAATATTTTATTGTATTGTGCATTGTGTTTGCATTTTTGGATTGAAATTAAAAGTTGAACAAGTCTAAGAAAAATCTGAAGATTCGATCTTGGTTGGACCTTAATCCACTCAATAACAGGAACTATATAGGAATTGGAATTGATATGCTTCAGGTCTACTAGACTTAGTTCTTTTGAGGCCACAAGACTTGGTACAATATCATCTTGATTACATACATAGTATATTTCGGAACACACACATGAATCTTGTTGACAATGTCCTAGCTTACATACATGCACCATACACTTTGCCCAACTTAGTTGAAGTGGTAGAGGGCCGGATTTGTCGACATGAGACACAAGTCAATGGAAACATCAGAAGTCACACATTTGTGACCATTGTACCCCAACCAGATCCAGTATCAAAGAGGTCTAAAGAGGGAAGTTTGTGGGTTGCAATAATGCTTCAAAAGAGGGACAGTCTACTAGCTTAAGAGGAGAAAGTCCTTATGTAAATGCTTCTATTTATATTATTCAAAAAAATTCAAAATAAAAAACTCCAAAAAAAATAAACGGGCAACAATCAAAGAAAAATCAATTCCCATTGGAGTATGTATATAGATGCATAGTCAATAAGCAAGCTTGAGCTTCAACATCAAATACATGTGAGCCTGCAGTCGGATGACTTGGCTATACTAGTCAAGCATCCTAAGACAAGTAGCTACACCAACTACCATCCATTCTTCTCTCCATCTCCTCTTCTTGGGTTGGATGTACTTGAACTTAAAAGGGAATACCCTGCTTCTTGAGGAAATATTTGTTGTATTGGGGAAATAGGGTCACCATGTTGGAGAAGACTGACTTTTACCACTCAAGCCGAGAGGAGCAACATATCACTGACACAGTACAAAATAGACTCTTAGTCGTAAGAGGTTGCATATGACACCGACTTGTTCTAACTTGGCTTTGGATGAGACTTGGGTAGAGTCTTGTGGGTCTTATAGGCTATTGCATTTTAAATCCGAATCATAATAACGTTCCGACAACACCTAAGATCTAAAAGTTTGATGGAGCTCCAAACTTTGATTTTATAAAGACAAGTTTGAAAGTTAAAATCAATCCAAGTTCTTTATTTTTCTTTTCTCTATTTTCTATTTTACACTTACAAGCATAAGTGATTGCTAGGGAGTAGCAAAGGCAAGTATAGGGGGTGATGAATCTCCATTTCATCACCTTTATTTTTTCGTTTTTGCCTTTAAATCCAATCTAAATGCATATTATTTTGCATAAATTATTGTTTAGTATTTATTGTGTAAATATTGCATAGAATACTATTTTGAAGCCAAAATAAGAGAATATAGAAAATAAAAAGAAAATAAATAAATGATAAAGGTATTTTATGACACTAAACACCCCGAGACCTAAGCATTATGATGACTGGGTGATGAATCTACGTTTCATCATCTTTATTCTATCATTTTGGCCTTAAAAACCCTAGTAAATGCATAAAAATAGCATTAATTAATGCATTTTATCATCCATGCATTATAGTGTAAATTGTGTATAGAATATTATTTTTAATGCCAAAATTATAGAATAAAGAAAAGAAAAGAAAAAGAATAAAATATTTCAAATATTTTATGACCCGAAACCCCGATACCTAGGCATCTCGATGACTAGGTCGACAAGGAATAAAGTAGGGGGAGATAAGGGCCAAAGAATCCAATAAAAATACCTTTTATTTAATTCATTCTTTATTCATTTTTGGACCTATTTTTAGTTCCACTTTTTATACTTCAAATAAACAAACTTTGTACATTAAAGTTGTAGATAATTAAATAAAGAAAAATATAAAATTGATTTCACGCAAAAATAATGAACAAATTAAAAGTTATGATCTGAATAAGATTCCAAAATCCCAACTTCCCAGACTTGTATCTCTCAAATAAAAACTCAAAATGTATCAAAATCACCTTTAATTATATAATTTTCAATAAGCTATTTAATGAAGGTGGTATCATATTTTTCTGAGCTACGGTTTGGAAGTTAGGTTTTGGACCCCTATTGTATAGCTATACTGATTAAAATATTCATTTTATTTATTATTCATTATTTTTATAATTTTATTTGTTTATCATTTTGTAATCATTATTTATAATATATGTATATATTGAAATAGGAATAAAAACATAAAGAAAATGTAAAAATAAAATACTTGTATAAAATACATAGGTATAATACATATAAAGAAGATACTTCCATTTAGTAAATTATGCAAAACACTTCAAAAAAATAAAATAAAAATATATTTAAGTTACCAAAATTAAGTTGTAATTTATAAAAAAATAAACCAAAATAATAAGATTAAAAATACAAAATAAAAATAAAATATTTAAATATATAGATACATATACCTATATAGCCATTTAAAGGGAACTTGTATTTTTAAACCTCTAAAAAAATCATAAAAAATAATTTAGAAAAAAATAAATATTTTTTTAATAACCTAAAATTAATAAATCATTTATTATTTTAAATTGATTTTACAAATAATTTTTCTAGGGATTTTTCTGGTTGGTCCACGTGGACCAACCAGCTTCACCCTTTTGTTGACCTCGGTCAACTCTCTGACCGAGGTCTACAGCCTGTGTCAGAAACAGGTTTTGACCTGACTTCGCAATTTTTTGGGGCTCGCACCCTTCATCCTTGGGCATCAATGACTTCTTGGATTTTTCTCCTTCTTTATCCGTGATTCACGTCGGGTACTTGGATTCCAAGATCCTCATCATTCACCCGTGACCACGATTCGAAGAGCATGCCACAACCACTGTACAAAACCTCGCCAGGTCTTCCTTCCCCATTTCGAACCCCATTTGACCCGTTCATTCCCCCCTTCCTTGTGCTCCGGATCAGTGGTGGTGACAGCACCACCTCCAGCCATCCAGGGTGGCGTTTGATGTGTTGTTTGGGCATATCCATCCACCTCCGGCGAGCTTCACTATTGAGGTCTACTTCTTGGTATTTCGGCCAGTGAGGTACCCATTTTACGGTGTTTTCTAGCGTAATTAGATTCCAAGGTTCATTTTTTTTCTTTCTTTTAACATTTTAATCGCATGGTTAGCTTCTCTCCTCGCCGTTCGAAGTTCGTGGGAGCTTAGTCTCCGGCGAACCTCCACCACTGTGCTCCTCGTACCCCCCTACACCTTTTCACCTCTAGGAGCCCCTACGTGCTCCGTGTTTTTGGTCTTAATCTTTTGGCAGGTTTTTGGAGCGTGAAAAGCACCTGGGGGAACTTTTAGCATCTCGCCGGAGGCACCTGGGCTTCCTCTTCATCTCCGACGATGTGGAGGAGCTCTGGGGCGCCTCACGATATTTTGATTCCTACAGCATACAGAGAAGCCCTCCAGGATCCTCGTGGCCCCTTTTTGGAACCTTCTCGTGCACGTCCGAAGGGAGATCGACCCTGGGGAATCTTGCCGCGACGAGGTTCTTTCCAGATCATCATCCCCTCTCCGTGGTCGTTGATCTGGTTGTGTTCATGCTGGAGCGTAGCTGCCGTCGGATCCGGAGCCCTATCAGCCATTGATCTCCAGTCGAGGATCTGATCTAGTCCATCCAAGCCGAAGGGGTGTCGTCCCGCCTCATGCCGACACGTGTGTAAGTGATGGGTGCTGCATCGTCGGATCCGCCCCAGGCGTGGGTAATTTGCACTCAAGCCCTCACCAATTTGGTATTTAACATTTGATCCCAATCTTTCATCTGTCAATCTCCCGTATTCCTCATCCACCCATTGTTGTGTTTGCCTTGCTTAGGACATACTTTGTCCTAAGTATAGGGGGTGGATGAGCTGAGTATTCAGTCGTCGTTCCGTTTCATTACTCCTGTTGTTTCTTATACTTATGGCTTCTTTTACCCTAAGTCTAGGGGGAGTGATGTGTACATTCGTTTCTATCTTCTACCATCTTCTGATCTCTTTTCTTCTTTTCTTCTTTTCTTCTTTTCCTTTTCTATTTTCTTTTTCTACTGAAAGGTGTCGCCCCTTGTTGTCAGTCTTCCATATTTAGAACGTATTGTGTCCTAAGTATAGGGGGCGTGCACCCTGAGTTCTTCTATTTTTTGATCCTCTCCACAGTCTCCTCTTCTTGTCTATACTTAGGGATGTCTTACCCTAAGTATAGGGGGAGACAGTCTGAGTACGATCTGTTCATTCCCACCCTTGGCCCTCCCTGCTATCTGTACAGTCTCCTATACTTAGGATTATCTGATCCTTAGTATTAGGGGACGGTCGACTTCTCATTCGTTCATTCATTTATTCATTCATTTCTTTATTCTTTAGATTTTCCTATACTCAGTACCAGTTGTGTCTTCTCTTTTTCTCTCTGATCTATGAGGAGATAGCTCAAGCTAAGTATAGGGGGGTCGCATATACTGCGTATATACTTTAGCCATAACTCGTACTTTCGTATTTTTATTAATAATTATGGCTAATTACACCTATAGAATTCATTAAAAACTGTAATAAAAAGATGTTATTATTCCTCAAATTCCTTTTTGTATTTACTCATTAATAAGTAAGAAAAACATGTTTTTTTTTGTAAAATCTTTGAAAAATAGCTTGAAAACACGTTTGAAAAATATTTTGAAAACTATTTGGAAAATATTTTGTTCAATATTTTCAAACTTTGTAAAAATGTTTTGTTTGATTTTCTTTCTGTGAAATAAATATGATTGAAAAACTATTTACAAATAGTTTGAAAATTGTTGCAAAAATATTTTGAAAAATCTAACTATACTATTTGAAAAAAATTTGCAAAATGTTTTTCAAATGTGTGAAAATAGTTGTAAAATTTGTTTGTAAAAATTATTTTGGACTATAGTTTTCAAAATTTTTGTAAAATGATTTTCAAATAAGTTTGAGGAATATATACATCACACTAAAATTCTTTATATATACCTATAAAATTGGCCACTTACCCCTTGTAAATTCTTAAAATCTACTTCTTGTTAATATAAGATGCATTCTCATGTAAATAATTCAACCTAGTTTTTAGCCAAAATCTTTTCTTTCAAAATCCCAAAACATTTGCAAAATTAGAATATCAAAAACATTTGAAAAATCCTTTTGAAAATACAAAAAAATGGATATGCATCATCCTTTTCAAAAATCCATAAAAAGTTCAAAATCTTTGAAAATTGCATCACAAAAATATTTTCTGCATAGCATTTGCATAGCATTAGCATTTTTTGGATTGAGTTTGATAGTTGAACAACTATAAGTAACATACGAGATTGGAGCTTGATTGGACCTTAAAATCTACCTAATAATAGGAACCTTATAGGAATTGGAATTTAGGTACCTCAGGTCTAGTTGACTAAATTCTTTGAGGATCACGAAACTTGGTTCAATGGATTCTTGACTGCCTAAATAGAGTATTTCGGAGCACATGCACGACTCTTGTTGATAAAGACCTAAGTTGGACACCTGCACCTTTCACTTGGCTCAACTCAGTTGGAGTGGTGAGGGGACTGGATTTGCCGGTATGAGATGCACACAAGTGGAAACACTTGTCCTCCTCTAGGGATGGAAGTGCACCCCAACCCGTCCAGTGATAAAGAATTCTAATGACAGGAGAGTGTGGTTGCAATAAAGCTTCAAAAGAGGGATAGTCTACTAGCTCAAGAGGAAAAACTCCCTATGTATATGCTGTTGTAAATAGTATTTCAAAAAAAACTCCAAAAAAGTGGGCAGGCCTGTACAAAAATAAAGTTGGCAGACCTATTTTTAGTTCCACTTTTTATACTTCAAATAAATAAACTTTGTACATGAAAGTTGTAGATAATTAAATAAAGAAAAATACAAAATTTATTTCACATAAAAATAATGAACAAATAAAAAGTTATGATTTGAATAAGATTCCAAAATCCCAATTTCCCAGACCGGTATCTCTCAAATAAAAACTCGAAATGTATCAAAATCACCTTTAATTGTGTATAACTTTCAATAAGCTACGGTTTGAAAGTTAGGTTTTGGACCCCTATTGTATAGCTATACTGATTAAAATATTCTTTTTATTTATTATTCATTATTTTTATATTTTTATATTTTTATAATTTTGTAAATATTATTTATAATATGTGTATATATTAAAACATGAATAAAAACGTAAATAAAATGTAAAAATAAAATACTTGTATAAAATACATAGGTATAATACCTATAAATATACCTATAAATATTATACTTCAATTTATTTAATTATATAAAACACTTCAGAAAAATAAAATAAAAATATATTTATGTTAACAAAATTAAGTTATAAATTTATAAAATAATAAACCAAAATATTAAAATTAAATATATAAAATAAAAATAAAATATTAAAAAATATATAAACACCTATATAGCCCTCAAAAGGGAACTTGTATTTTTAAGCCTCTAAAAAATAAAAAAATCATAATAAAATAATTTATAAAATAATTATATTTTTTATTTAATAACCTAAAATTAATAAAATCGTTTATTATTTTAAATTGATTTTACAAATAATTTTTCTAGGATTTTTTCTGGTTGGTCCACGTGGACCAACCAGCTTCACCCTTTTGTTGGCCTCGGTCAACTCTCGGACCGAGGTCTGTAGCCAGTGTTAGAAACGTGTTTTGACTCGACTTCACGAATTTTTGGGGCACGTACCCTTCATCCTTGGGCGTCTATGACTTCTTGGATTTTCTCCTTGTTTATCCGTGATTCACAACGGGTACTTGGATCTTCCAAGATCCTCATCATTCGCCCGTGACAACTCTTTGAAGAGCACGCCACGACCACCTATACAAAACCTCGCCAGATCTTCCTTCCCCATTTTGAACCCCATTTGACCCGTTCCTTCCCCCCCTCCTTGTGCTCCGGACCGGTGGTGGTGACAGCACCACCTCCAGCCATCCAGGGCAGCGTTGGACGTGTTATTTAGGCATATCCACCCACCTCCGGTGAGCTTTGCCGTTGAGGTCTACTTCCTAGTATTCCGGTCAGTGAGGTACCCATTTTATCGTGTTTTCTAGCGTAATTAGATTTCAAGGTTCGGTTTTTGCTTTCGTTTAACATTGTAATCGTGTGGTTAGCTTTTCTCCTCACCGTTCGAAGTCCGTCGGAGCTTGGTCTCCGGCGAACCTCCACCATTGTGCTCCTCGTATCCCCTACACCTTTCCACCTCCAGGAGCCCCTCCGTTCTCCGCGAATTTGGTCTCTTAATCTTTTAGTAGGTTTTTGGAGCATGAAAAGCACCTGGGGGAACTTTTGGCATCTCGTCGGAGGCATCTGGGCTTCCTCTTCTTCTCCGACGACGTAGAGGAGCTCTGGGGCACCTCGCGATATTTTGATTACTCTAGCATACAGAGAAGCCCTCCAGGATCCTCGTGGCCCCTTTTTGGAACCTTCTCATGCACGTCCGTAGGAAGATCATCCCAAGGGAATCTCGCTGCAGCGATGTTCTTCCCGGATCATCTTACCCTCTCCGTAGCCGTTGATTAGGTCGTGTTCGTCCAGGATCTCAGCTACCGTCAGATCCGGATCCCTATCAGCCGTTGATCTCCAACCGAGGATCTGATCTGGTCTGTCCAAGTTGAAGGGGTATCACCGTGCCTCGTGCTGACACATGTGTAAGTGAGGGGCGTTGCGCCGTCGGATCCGCCCCAAGCATGGTTAATTTGCACTCGAGCCCTCCCTAATTTTGTATTTAACATTTGATCCTCAATCTTTCATCTGTAGTTTAAATTTTTGTAATATTTTTAAAAAACCCCCCTGAACTATTCATATTTGCATCGCAGTCCCTGTCCACGTCACCTCACGTACCTGGCGCATGTGAGGCGTGGGACTTTTTTGCGGGAACACTCGCTCTTGTCTTTATTTGGATTCATTCCATAAAGTATTTTATCACGTTATAATTTTTTGTGAAATTTGCAATCTTGTCCCCAAGGTTTTTGGTAATTTCAATTGCATCCTTGGAAGGTCACGTGCCCTGTGCACGTGATTTTGGCAATTTTTCACTCATCCCTGAGTGTTCGGCTATTTCAATTTAGTCCACAAAGTTTGTTTACTGCGTTATATAATTTCTGGAAAAATTGCACTGTGGCCCTCAAACTTCAGCTTATTTGCGACAATACCCCTGCTAGAGTGAAATTTCTTTTTGTTTCTTTTATTTATTTCATGCATCTATAAAACCCTAAAAATCCCAAAAAAATTATCATATCTTCCTGTTGCATTGCATTTCCAATCCATATTTTTATTTTGCATTTTTTTAATTTTAATATTTATAAAAAATAAAAAAGAATCATTTTCATCCCTGTTAGCATTAGAAAATACATAAAATTAATAAAACATTTTTGAAAAATTCCAAAGAAATTATATTTTGCGTATTTTCGTATACTTAATATACAGACCAAAAACCACTAAAAATACAAAAGAAAACTCATAAAAATTGTAAATCCCCGAAAACCTTTCTAAAAATATTAAAAATTTCTAAAAAATCCTAAAAATATAATTTTTTTCCTTAATTTTTTGCTACTTTAATGTCTTTATTTTAAAATTAATTTGGAGAATTTTTGTCTCTATTTTTATTTTATTTCTCCATTTTAATTTCGGATCTTTATTTTATTCCCTACTTTGAGTATTTTAGATTTTAAAAATACCAAAAAATTAGCAAAAATATAGAAAAATCACAAAAACATTATAAATTTATAAAAAGCACAAAAATATTTTATTTCCTGAATTTTGCTCATTTTTACCTATTTTTATAAATACATTATCTCTTTACTTCCCTTATTGTATATATGTATCTTATTTTATAGAAAAAGAAAATACTAAAAATATAAAAATATATAAAGAAAATACAAAATCAGAAAATTAAAAATCAAAATATAAAATTTAAAATCAAGATAAAATAAAATTAAAAAAAATTAAAAACCCACAAAAAATAGCACATATAGACAAATACATCACATTCGCATTTTGAGCATTCATTTGCCCTGATCTACCTACTTGCTCCCTGTGTTCGACCTCTACGCTACTTGCACTATACTCATCTTTGTAGAGTTATAATAAATTTTAACTCCGCACTGCTTTTCATTGTTTGATCTCTATTGTGGGTTTGTTGTTGTCTGAATTTCGGATTCCGTGCGAGGTCAACTCAACGACTATTGATTCGCCTTGTGAGTCAACACGACCTCCTAATTTTCGTGTTCAACAAATAACATCGTTGCCGGGGAGCAACAATGCTTAGAATGGGATTATTTATTGATTGTGATTATTTTCCTGTTTTTGTGCTTCACTTATTTTCTTTATTTTTGATATATCTGTTTGATCTGTCTAACACCTTCTCTTTGTTGACTTCGTGCGGGGTACCACGGATCAAGGGAGGCTCTCCACCCTAGGCGCCAGTACACCCACGAGAAGCATGCTCTATCTTGCCTAGCACCGAAGGAGACTTAGATGGATTTTTTAAGATCGATCTCCATCTTTATTTTATTGTATTTATTGTGTAATTTTAAGTGAGAGAGAGACTCTATTATTGTAATAATATAGGTACTCAAACTCTGGACACTCGTGCCTAATTTCCAAGTGATTGTTCACTTGGGGGCTCATCGCAGTTTTGACGGTTTTCCATCGCATTTTTTTATTTGTTTTCCGATTTTTGATTTTATTTCTTTTGTGTGATTGAGACCTTAGATCTAGGATCTGCTTGACGATAGCATTAGGTCCAAACACATTAATCACCATTGCATGTACCTATAGTCACGTTTGGATCTCGTCAAATTTTTGAAAATCGTGCTTCATGCTAATAACAGTTTCTCACACTAGGGTGATTTCATCTGCTTGCATTGCATATAGATAGGTTTCAATTCTGCTGAGCATCCTTGCATGTAGAGTGCCAGAGTCAAGGTGAGCATTTACGCTTTAGCATTCATCATCGTGTCCCGCTTGCATTGCTTTCTCGCCTCTCCCTCTGATTTTGATCACATAGGTGCTTAAAAGAATTGATTCCTCGATAGGCATGTGCATTCTCACTCAAAATCCAAAAAAAGTAATAATTAATAAAATTGGGACTGTTAACGTTACTCGACCCTAAAATCAACCAAAAAGAGAAAATATTATTTTGGGGCGAGTAATCTCTCATTGTCTTCGCTTTTACTTGCTCGCACACACACTAAGGATTAGTCCCCCAATCCCAGTTCAGCCTCCTAAGTGTTTGCGTAATTTTTGGACTTCTCACCTAACTCTAAAACAGACAAGATAAAAAATCACATTCGCGATCTTCACCGAGTTGAGTAGATGAATTGCGGGTTTGTATTGTGTGAGTTTTTCTGTGTTTCCTTGTGTGCATACTAGATAGCCTCTACGCATTTGTGCCTTCTTCTTCATTTTCTTGACTTGACCTTCATGCTCTCCCGAATCATTTTCCTTTTTCTTCGAGATGGCTGATTGGAGCGTATTTTGTCCAAATTTTGTGGATCCCTCATTCACTCCAGCCGATCCACCTCACTTTTTCCAGGAGGACTATGCTCCTGATTTTTGTACATATCCGACCAACCCACTATTTCTTGATTTGGACTTTGACATTCACAAATCATTTCCACCACCATCTCCTTCACAGTTCGACAACCCACTCTTCATAGAATATCTAGATTCGGACTGTGATTTTTGTCCACACCCACCACCCACATTCGACACACCCGATCCTAAGATTTTGGAGTCACCTCTGATGATGTACACACTTGAGACCTTGAATCAGATGATGGAGCATACGAACTCGAGGATGAATGATCTAGTTAGCATAAATAAGTTCCAGAATGTCGCTCCATTCTTTTAGGATTCAGATTCATTTGAGGATTATCATGAGAGCTTGCAATCCCCCAAAATACAAAAAAATGAGAAAATTTTTAAAACACAAAAAGAGTTCGAGAGACCTTTGGTTGACTCAAACTGTGAGGAGAGTTCCCATCTTCCAGATCCTTCCACCACACAACCTTTCACACTCTGTCCCACCTTTGACCCCGAGGATGCCGCTGTACAGACTGCTCTTGGCATGCCTCATGTATATGATGATTCCGACTTCCTCCCTTGTATGGAGGAGGTCCAAAAATTCAAAAAAAATTGTCTGAACCTGAAGTGGTGGCCACCACTCTAGAGATTATCCGTGCCCCACTTCAGCAGGCCATGACCGAATTATCTGTTCCTCTTCCCAAGAAGAGAAAGCAGAGGAGCAGATTTGAGCATCATATTCTGACCATGGCCACTGCTCACGCCATCACACACCGTTCCATTCCTCGGAATAAGAACACTGCCACAACTTTCATTAGCTGCACCATCTCTAACTTCACTTGTGATCACACTCTCCTAAACAGCGGTGCTTCGATTAGCATTATACCCTTCTCACTGGTACAGTCTCTTCACTTAGCGCCTCTCAAGAAAATCAAGATGATCGTTCAGTTCGTTGATGGATCAAGAAGAGGCTGAAGGGTATCCTTGAAAACATCATTATTTCGATTCAGGGCACGAGCTACCATGTAGATTCTGTCGTTTTTCCCTTGGAGACCTCCACAGGGGAGCACTCTCCAATCATCCCGAGACGACCATTCCTTGCCTCCGCGAGGGTCGTTATTGATTATGGATCAGGAGAGATTCTCTTTCATCCTGTGTTGACGAGAGCGAAGTGATCATCACTGCACCCACCGTCGACCTAGGACCTGCACCTGATGCGACTACACCTATTCTCGCTGACACCGAGGATCATGACCTGGATCAGACTATCAGAGACTTTTGTTGTATGCTGGATTCCATTGAAGCCCGAGAATTCCTCCCCGTGGAGGAAGATTCGGAAAGCATGGACCTCGGAGTTCTTCCTTCTGGGACTTGGCGTTGTGTTGATGACATCCGCAGGATTTACATGATTGAAACCATTGAGCGGAGGGTCGATTTAGAGACCATACAGGACGGACATGACTCGACTACTTTCACTAATGATTCTGTGCCTATTCATTTAGATTCAAATGAGACAAAGGCCGAAATTGATTTGGTTGCTTTTATTAGGGAATTCGGGCCTTTGGTGAGAAAGATGATCCAGTTGAGATTATAAAGGATGAACAAAGTTCAACTACTTCAAGTGATGAGTTCGTTCCTTCTGGTTTTGACATGGACGAGACCTCGCAGGACGATTCTGACTACACTTCTTCCGACAATGATGAGTTCGTCCCATTTCACTTCTATATCAGTGAGACCCCAAAGTGCAGACGTAGCAGCACTACTTCCACCAACCCGTCTGCACCTTTACTCCCTAGGACCATTGAGGATCTTTACCATGTCGACCATGATCGGATTCCATCTACTATGGACCCCGATGTCGACCTGAACCATACCAGATCCATCCCTCAGTGGTCCTGCAAGAAGGTTCGCTTTCTACCTTCTTGATCATGTGTACATCGATCTATGTTGTACATCTGCTTCTGTCCATCTCTATCAATCTCCTGTATTGTTCATCCATCCATTCTCGTGTTTGCCTTGCTTAGGACATACTTTGTCCTAAGTATGGGGGGGTGGATGAGCCGAGTGTTCAATCGTTGTTTCGTTTCATTACTCTTGTTTTTGCCTATACTTAGGGCTTATTTTACCCTAGTCTAGGAGGAGTGATGTGTACATACGTTTCTATCTTATACCATCTTCTGATATCTTTTCTTCTTTTCCTTTTCTATTTTCTTTTTCTACTGAAAGGTGTCTCCCCTTGTTGTCAGTCTTCTATACTTAGGACGTACTTTGTCCTAAGTATAGGGGGCGTGCACCCTGAGTTCATATATTC
Source organism: Ottelia alismoides (assembly GCA_037367405.1). Classification (NCBI taxonomy): domain Eukaryota; kingdom Viridiplantae; phylum Streptophyta; class Magnoliopsida; order Alismatales; family Hydrocharitaceae; genus Ottelia; species Ottelia alismoides. The sequence continues at coordinate 147,172 of JAZKJV010001829.1, read as the reverse complement.
TTTGATCCTCTCCATTGTCTCCTCTTCTTGTCCATACTTAGGGATATCTTACCCTAAGTATAGGGGGAGACAGTCCGAGTATGATCTGTTCATTCCCACCCTTGACCCTCCCTGCTTTGTGTATAGTCTCCTGTACTTAGGATTATTTGATCCTAAGTATAGGGGGGACAGTCGACTTCTCATTTGTTCATTCATTTCTTCATTCATTTCATTATTCTTTAGATTTTCCTATACTTAGTATGAGTTATGTCTTCTCTTTTTCTCTCTGATCTATGAGGACATAGCTCAAGCTAAGTATAGGGGGCCGTATATACTGCGTATATACTTTAGCCAGAACTCGTACTTTTGTATTTTTATTAATAATTATGGCTAATTACACCTATAAAAATCATTAAACCTTAATAAAAAGATGTTATATTTCCTCAAATTCTTTTTGTATTTACTGATTAATAAGTCAGGAGAAAATGTTTTTTGCAAAATGTTTGAAAAATAGTTTGAAAACCCATTTGAAAAATATTTTGAAAACTATTTAAAAAACATTTTGTTCGATATTTCAACCTTTGTAAAAATATTTTGTCTGTAAAATTTATTTTGTGTGAAATAAAAATGATTGAAAAACTATTTGCAACTGGTTTGAAAATGGTTGCAAAAATATTTTGAAAAATCTATCTATATTGTTTGAAAAACCTTTGCAAAATGATTTTCAAATGTGTGAAAATGTTTGTAAAAATTATTTAGGACTATAGTTTTCTAAATTGTTTGTAAAATGATTTTCAAATTAGTTTGAGGAATATATACATCACACTAAAATTTTTTATATATACCTATAAAATTGACCACTTACCCCTTGTAAATTCCTAAAATCTACTTCTTGTAAATCTAAGATGCATTCTTGTGTAAATATTTTAACCTAGTTTTTAGCCAAAATCTTTTCTTTCAAAAATCCCAAAAACATTTGCAAAATTAAAATACCAAAAACATTTGAAAAATCTTTTAAAAGTACAAAAAAATGCATATGCATTATCCTTTTCAAAGATCCATGAAAAATTCAAACTCTTTGAAAATTGCATCACAAAAATATTTTCTGCATAGCATTAGCATTTTTTGGATTGTGTTTGATAGTTGAACAAGTCTAAGTAAAATCCAAAGATTGGAGCTTGATTGGACCTTAAAATCTACCTAATAACAGGAACCTTATAGGAATTGGAATTGAGGTACCTCAGGTCTAGTTGACTTAATTCTTTGAGGATCACGAGACTTGGTTCAATGGATTCTTGACTGCCTAAGTAGAGTATTTCGAAGCACACGCATGACTCTTGTTGGTAATGACCTAACTTGGACACCTACACCTTTCACTTGGCCCAACTCAGTTGGAATGGTGAGGGGATTGGATTTGCCAGTATGAGACGCACACAAGTGGAAACACTTGTCCTCCTCTAGGGAAGGAAGTGCACCCCAACCAGTCCAGTGATAAGGAATTCTAATGACAAGAGAGTGTGGGTTGCAATAAAGCTTCAAAAGAGGGATAGTTTACTAGCTCAAAAGGAAAAACTCCCTATGTAAATGTTGTTGTAAATAGTATTTCAAAAAAAAACTTCGAAAAAGTGGATAGGCCTGTACAAAAATAAAATGCCTGCTGGAGTGTATATATGTTGTATAGAAAATAAGCAAGCTTGAGCATCAAAGTCAAATCATGTTAGCCTGCAGCTGGATGACTTGACTACACTGGTCTTGCATCCTAGGATAGGTAGCTACACTGGCTACCGTCGATCCTTCTCTTCACCCCCTCTTGAGTTGGTTGTTACTTGAACTTAGAAGGGAATACCCATCTCCTTGAGGAAGGAGTTATTGGATTGGGGAATCATTGGGTTGTCGTACTGGAGAAGTCAGTCTCTTTGTCATTCTAGTTAGGGAGAGCCACCATCACTTACACTGTACGAGTCTGATTCATAGTCATAAGGGTTTGCGTATGAATTGAAGTATTCTGACCTGGCTATTGAGGAGACTTGAGCAGAGTTTTGGGATTCTCGGAGGATGTTGGATTTCAAATCCGATTCCCATTAAGGTTCCGCCCCCACTAAAATTCTTGGTCCAATGTCATCTTGATTACATACATAGTATATTTCGGAACACACACATGAATCTTATTGACAGTATCCTAGCTTGCACACATGCACCATACACTTTGCCCAACTTAGTTGAAGTGGTAGAGGTCCGGATTTGTCGACATGAGACACGAGTCAATGGAAACATCAGAAGTCACACATTTGTGACCATTGTACCCCAACCTGATCCAGTATCAATGAGGTCTAAAGACGGAAGTTTGTGGGTTGCAATAATACATCAAAAGAGGGACAGTCTACTAGTTTAAGAGGAGAAAGTCCTTATGTAAATGCTGCTATTTATATTATTCAAAAAAATTCAAAATAAAAAACTCCAAAAAAATAAACGGGAAACAATCAAAGAAAAATCAATTCCCATTGGAGTATATATATAGATGTATAGTCAATAAGCAAGCTTGAGCTTCAACATCAAATACATGTGAGTCTACAGCCGGATGACTTTGCTACACTAGTCAAGCATCATAGGACAAGTAGCTACACCAGCTACCATCCATTCTTCTCTCCACCTCCTCTTCTCGGGTTGGATGTACTTGAACATAAAAGGAATACCCTGCTTCTCGAGGAAATATTTGTTGTATTGGGGAATTAGGGACACCATGTTGGAGAAGACTGACTTTTACCGCTCCAGCCGAGAGAAGCTACATATCACTAACACAGTACAAAATAGACTCATAGTCGTAAGGGGTTACATATGACACCGACTTATTCTGACTTGGCTTAGGATGAGACTTGGGTAGATTCTTGTGGGTCTTAGAGGCTATTGCATTTTAAATTCGATTCGTAATAACATTCCAACCACGCCTAAATTCTAAAAGTTTGATGGAGCTCCAAACTTTGATTTTATGAAGACAAGTTTGAAAGTTAAAATCAATCCAAGTTCTTTCTTTTTCTTTTCTCTATTTTCTTTTCTACACTTACAAGCATAAGTGTTTGCTAGGGACTAGCAAAGGCAAGTATAAGGGGTGATGAATCTCCATTTCATCACCTTTATTTTTTTATTTTAGCCTTTAAACCCAATCTAAATGCATATTATTTTGCATAAATTAATGTTTAGTATTTATTATGTAAATAATGCATAGAATACTATTTTTGAAGCCAAAATAAGAGAATATAGAAAATAAAAAGAAAAAACAAATGACAAAGGTATTTTATGACACTAAACACCCTGAGACCTAAGCATTATGATGACTGGGTGATGAATCTACGTTTCATCATCTTTATTCTATCATTTTGGCCTTAAAAACCCTAGTAAATGCGTGTAAATAGCGTTAATTCATGCATTTTACCATCCATGCATTATTGTGTAAATTGTGTATAAAGTATTGTTTTATGCCAAAATTATAGAATAAAGAAAATAAAAGAAAAATAATAAAATATTGCAAATATTTTATGACCCGAAACCCCGAGACCTAGGCATCTCGATTACTAGGTCCACATGGAATAAAGTAGGGGGAGATAAGGGCCAAAGAATCCAATAAAATTACCTTTTATTTAATTCATTCTTTATTCATTTTGGGACCTATTTTTAGTTTCTCTTTTTATACTTCAAATAAATAAACTTTGTACATGAAATTTGTAGATATTTAAATAAAGAAAAATAAAAAATTGATTTCACACAAAAATAATGAGCAGATAAAAAGTTATGATCTGAATAAGATTCCAAAATCCCAACTTCCCAGACATGTATCTCTCAAATAAAAGCTCGAAATGTATCAAAATCACACCTTTAGTTGTATATAATTTTCAGTAAGCTATTTAATGAAGGTGGTTTTATATTTCTCTAAACTACGGTTTGAAAGTTAGGTTTTGGACCCTATTGTAAAGCTATACTGATTAAAATATTCATTTTATTTATTATTCATTATTTTTATAATTTTATATTTTTATAATTTTGTAAATATTATTTATAATATATGTATATATTAAAATAGGAATAAAAACATAAAATAGTAAAAATTTGTAAAATTAAAATTACAAAAACATTTGAAAAATCTTTTCAAAAACTTGCATTAAAATTTGCAAAACTTTTTAAAATCCATTAAAAGTTCAAAACCATAAAATTGCATCATAAAAATAGTTTCCTTGCATTGTACATAGCTTTGCATTTTTTAGATTGATGTTGATAATTGAACTAGTTTAAGTAAAATACGAAGATTGGAGCTTGGTTGGACCTTAATCCACTTAATCACAAGAACTTTAAGGATCTGGAATTGAGATACTTCACGTCTATTGGATTTAATTCTTTGAGACCAGGAGATTTGATTCCATGTTGTCTTGATTGCCTAAGTAGAAAATTCTGGAACACACGCATGACTCTTGTAGACATGACCTAGCTTGCACAACTTCACCTTACACCTTTCTCAACTCAGTCAAAATGGTAGAGGGTTGGATTTACCGGCATGAGACACAAGCCAATGGAAACATCAGAAGTCACACATATGTGGTCATTGTACCTCAACCCGATCTGGTAGGGAAGAGGTCTAAAGACAGAATGTCGTGGGTTGCAATAATGCTTCAAAAAAGGGATAGTCTACTAGCTCTAGAAGAAAAGTACTTATATAAATGCTTGTATATAGTATTAAAAAAATACATATTCGAGAACAACAAGAATAGACAAGAAAAATTCCAAAAAAACAATTCCTGTTGAAGTATGTATGTTCAGATAGCCAACAAGCAAGCTTGAGCTTCAAAGACAAAGTATCCATGTGAGCATGCAGCAAAATGACTTAGATACATTAGTCAAGCATCCTAGGATAGGTAGCTACACTGGCTATCATCCATTCTCTTCTCCTACTCCTCTTTCTGAGATATTTGCAATTGAACTTAGAAGGGAAAACCTCGCTTCTCGGGAAAGAGTTGTTGGATTGGCGAATTAGGGTCACTATATTGGAGAAGACTGACTTTTACTACTTCAGCCGAGTGGAGCTAAATATTACTGACATTGTACAACATAAACTCATAGACATAAGGGATTGTTTCTAATGTCGAGTTGTTCTGACCGAGCTTTTAAGGAGACTTGGGCGGGGTTTTATGGGTCTCATAGGATGTTATATTTCTAACTCGTTTCCTAATATTGTTCTGACCAAACCTAACTTCAAAAGGTCTGATTGAGATCTGAACTTTTATTTTAGATAAGTTCAAAAGTTAAAATCTATCCAAGTTCTTTCTTTTTCTTTTCTTTATTTTCTTTTTTGCACTTATAGGCATAAGTGTTTGCTAGGGACTAGCAAAGGCAAGTATAGGGAGGTGACGAATCTCCATTTCATCACCTTTATTCTTTCATTTTTGGCCTTTAAACCCTACCTAAATACATGTAAATAGCATTATTTTACATGAAATAACATAAAGTATTTATTGTATAATTATTGTATAAAATACTACATTTGAAGCCAAAATAAAGGAGTAAAGAAAAGAAAAGAAAAAGAAATGAAATACATAGGTATTGAATGACCCTAAACTCTGAGACCAAGGCATCATGATAACGGGCTCGACAAGGAATAAAAGGGCTAATAAATACAAGAAACCCTAATTTTCAATTCATCAATAAATCCATTTTGGGGCCTTTTTATTCTTTATTATTTATACCTTCAATCAATAAACTTTTTACATGAAAATTGTAGATATAAAAACATAGAAAAATATAAAATTTATTTCACATAAAAATATTGCGTAATGTGCATTCTACAGTTAGAATAAAAAATCTGAAATCCCATCTTCAAAGATATGTATCTTCTCTATATGGACTCAAAATTCACCAACGTCACTTTTATTGTATATAACTTTTAATTATCTATTTAATTATGATGGTTTCATTTAATTTTGAGTTAAAATACAAAAGTTAAGTTTTAGATCCCTATTGTACATTATACTTGAATACAATAATCATTTTATCCATTCCCTACATTTTCATGATTTGAAATTTTTATGATCTTGTAAATATTATTTATAGTATATACATGATTAGAATAAAATAATAAAATCAAAATTCTAATTAAATTAATAAAAGCATTTCTAAAATAAAAAACCGTACATTTATTTCCTTTTTCTTTAAAAAATACATAAAAATTATTAAATCATTTTGGAAAATTCCGAAAAATATATTTTTTATTACCTCATTTTATAACTACAGATCAAAAATCACAAAAAAAAAATCAAAAGAAAAACTACAAAATTTGCAAACCTCTCTAACCCCAAAAAAATAATAATAAACAGTTAAATCCAAAAATTGTGTTTTCTGTCTCTGTATTTTCTTTATTGTATTTCTTATTTATTAGAACTAGCTTTAGAAATTTTTGAGCTATTTATCTATTCTTGAAATACGAAGCAAGTGGGCCTATTAATTACAATAACTATTTTCTTATTTTTATTCAATTGAAAAACAAAAAATTAATAAAAAATCTAAGAAAAATATCAGAAACAGAGAAAAATGGAAGAAAGCCAAAAAAATTATTTACCTATTTTAGAAGTATTTATAGCTATTTTATAATTCTAAAAAGGCGCATTTATCTATATAGCTATATTTACTTATATTCTTATTAATATTATTATAGTTATCAAAAATATTCAAAAATATCTTCTAAAAACTTAGAAAATAATAAGGATTGTACCTTAGTGTAGTTTCCTCAATTTGTCTTCATTTTGTATCTTAATTATCTATATAATCTAAACTATATCCATATATTACACATACTTATCCTATATCTAATTAAAAAAAGGATAAATAAAAATCAGAAATAAAAAAGAAGGGTTTTATCAGTTGAGCCACTCTGAGATATTGCGATTTCAGCTATCCCCCTCCCTTTAGGGAATATCAGTTGTGCCCCGACTTCTTGCCATTTCTATCACTTGTGCCCCTCAAGATAGTTGTCGTCCATTTCCAATGTAAACGGATGTTAACTTTTGGACATAATGGGAATTAAATTAAAAATAAAGGATAAAATGGTCATTTTTTACATCCTCTTCTTCCTTCCCCGTCCTCTTCCTCCTCTTCTCTTCCTCCTCCCCAGCCTCATGCTCCTCCATCGTCTCCTCCCCCCCCGCCCCCATGTGCTCCCTCCACCCTGAGCTCCTCCCCCGACCTTCGTATTGCCTCCTCTGCCCTGGGCTTCTCCTCTTTGCCCACTGCCGCCTGTGCACCTCACCCTGCCATCACGCCTCCCTCCCCCCCCCACCACCAACCCTGCACCTCCCCCATCCCCCGCCTTCAGGTCCTCCCTCCGCCCCGAGATCCTCCCCCCGCACCGAGCTCCCCCCTGCCCCCGCGCCTACCCTATCCTCGCCATCTTCCCCCGCCTCCAGGTCCTCCCTCCGCCTTGAGCACCTCCCGTCACCCCCTACCAAGAGCTTCTCTGCCCCTGCTGCACACAGGTCCTCCACCCATATACCTTCGCCCCTCCTCCCTAGCCCGCCCCTACTCCCCAGCTATCGCCCCCTCCAGCCGTGAGCTCCCCCCCCCCTCCTCCCCAGTTAGACCCATGCACCTCCTTCTGTCCCCTCCTCCCTAGCCCAACCACCTCCATCCACTGTTCATCCTCCTCTACCCCTCCTCCACCGCCTCCTCCCCCAACTTGTTCCCTCCGGCCCCTCCACTGACCTCCACCTCGTGCCAATCCCACCCCTCATACCCAATCTGCCAAGCTTCTCCCCTTTGTCGCAGTTGTCAAGAACCTCGAAAGGAAGGGGATGAAGTAGGAGGTGGTTGGTCTCGTCATTGAGAACCCACAGCCTCATCGTCGACATTGATATTGATGGGGAATGACGAAGGAGAAGGAGATGGAAGGGGAGGTGGTCGGAGGAGGAATGGTTAGAGGGTAAGGAGAAGGTAGGAATGGGTTGAAAAATGGACCATTCAGCATTTGTTTATTTAATATAAATTTTTGATTAATTGATTCATGAAATTTCATCAAAAAAATGCAATAAAATTCACCATTTAATCTGTAACGAGTGATATATCTGTGAAAATGCAAAAATTTTAATGATTTTATAGATGCATGAAGGTGTAATTAAGAGAGAGAAATTATGAAAAGAAAGGAAGAAGAACAAATGGAGGAGGAAGAAGATGAAGAAGAAGTCTAGACAATTATACCTCTCTTAACTGCACCATGGTTTGAAAAAACCATGGTTAAGTCAACTCATTTATTGTTAAACTAACAGGGCGACACAAGTGATAGAACGATAAGAAGTCGGGGGCACAACTGATATTCCCAAAAAGAGAGGGGTATAAGTAATATTGGAATATCTTGGAGGGGCACAACTGATAAAAACCCTAAAAAGAAATATAAAAATTTAAAAATAAAAAACAAATTAAAAGGTATAAATTAAAAACTCCAAAAAAATCAAATACTAAACCCATTAGAAGTCAAAAATCTTCACAAAAACACCAAATCATTTCTTATCATTTTATCAAATTTTATTGTTTATTCCCCTTGCTCCATGTCTTCAACACTCTATACTACTTTCCCTATACACGTATTTTGAATAGTTATAATAAATTTCAACTCCACTTTTATTTTGCATTGTTATATCTATTTGTGGGTTTTTTGTTGATTATTCAGCTTTCATGAGTGGTCGCCTTAGCGACATTGTATTCTTTTCTTGTGATGATATTTTAGACCCTCGCAAAATTGTCTTTTAAAATATACGCCTCAATAGGCGTTGATGGACGGCGGAAGGAGAACCCCTTATCCACTGTGGGCAACGGATGGCCGAGAATACTTTGAGTATTGAGGGCGAAGATTAGATCCCTCCCTATGATCTTATGGTCTTGCTGGGCTCGATCGGATAGGAGCTGCTTCACCTTCCGATGGATGTTGCTGAGGAGAGATCTAGAGCTCGAAGAAGCTCGGAGACCTGGAGCTTCGGTCCTTGTCAAAAATAGGTCCCAGAAGTAATCCTCTGGGGTTACTGCCTATACTAAGAAACTCCTGAGTCGAGGATGAAGCTCCTTGACCCATTAGTGGCTCAAATGGGGTGAAATGAAAGTGGCGGATGATGCTTTGGCAAGAGCAGTGGAGGAACACTGATCTCCCAGATCTGAGCAAGATATGTGGTGGAGATAAGTTAGGGCGACAGAAGATGGAGAGGGCAAGATGTATAGGTGGTCACGCGGGTTGGAGATAGTCATTTGATGGTGAATAGAGGCCAGAGCCTAGAGTTCCAGCAAACTTCTATTGAATTTTTGAAATTAAAATACAAAAATAAATGAAATCAAATACATGACTACTCTACTACTACTTTCAGGAATTGAAAAAAACAAGAAAAGAGCAGCTCGAACATGAGTATCACGGGAGCTAATGGCATCACGGTGGAGCAACTCCGGCGAGCCTTGGATCTCATCCCTTCACCTTCTTCTCTACACCTGAGATCCCAGAGATGCTCCCATTATTACTAGAGATGCGCCAGATGAGAAGAACATGGGATCGAGTTGAGTAAAAACAGATCTAAAATCAAAAATGGGGCTGAGGAGATGCCTTATATAGGTGGTGGTTTGACCAGGGCTTTCGCCTGATCGAAGCTCCATCATTCGACGAATCATCAGGGCATGAAATAGCATGGATCGAGGAGCAGATCTCATGAAGGAATGAAGCTCAAAAAATGCAAGTATTGGGCGGGGAAAATTAGAGAAGAAGAGGGGTCAATGCTCTGACACGCCCAGGCCTAAGCATGGGTACAGTTGACTGGCGGGTCAACCAAGGCCTACACCTCATTGGTCCACGTCATGCGCTAAAAGACCAAACATAAATAAAATGAGAAATAAAATGGAAATAAAATACTAAATGATTTTATTAATTTTTTCTCAAAACATGAAAGTTGTCCCTTATTTTGAGTATTACGGTTAAGTTATTTTTATTTATTTTTACAAGTATAATTGTAGGTATAATTACCTATATAATGTGTATTTTATTTTTATATTGTATTTCAGATTTTGTTATTTTATATACATAACTTATATATTTATAATATATGTATTTATACATTTTCATATTTTTATTTTATTTTTATGTGTTTATTTGTATGCTTAAATAAATATGGGTATGTATAATATATGTATAGTTTACATATGCATCTTGTTATATTATTTATTTCAATGAAATTTAATGGCATCTTTTTATGTTTTTGCTTTTAATATAGTTCAATTAGTATTTGCAAATATTAAAAAAAGAAATGATTAGAAATACAAAGAATGGATTAAGTGTCTAAAAATATATAAGTATAGTATACAATGGGACACCAATGCCAAATTTTACATCTTAATTCCTATTTTAATGAAATCACCTTGATTAGATAGATAATTTAATATAGAGTACAATAAAGGTGAGTTTGGTCAATTTTGAGTTCATATGGAGAAGATATGGATCTGTGAAGTTCTGTCTGTGGCTTTTTCATATGTATGTCCCATTCACACTATACCTTATTTTTTTGTGCAATTTTTTAACACGTGTATCAGAGCCACTAATAATGGTATGAAAAAATCAGACTCGATGTCGCTAAGGCGACTGCTCAATACTCACGATCAAAAAATAATTAACCCCAACAATGAATGGGCAATTAATCAGATTGGGCTAAAATTTGTTATACCCTACTAAAGATGTATAGTGACAAATATGTAGGGGTCGAACACAAGAAATAAGGGTGTAAAGAAAATGAGAAAAAAACAATACACAAAATTGTCTTTCAAACACTTAACTACTTTTTTATTTTTGTGGGTTTTAAATTTTATATTTTAAAAAAATTAATTTTATATTTTTTTTATTGTTTTTTATTTATTTTTTCAATTATATGTTGTTTTTTTAAATTTATTTTTCTTTTATGCAATATAAGGATATATAAAGCTATATATACAATATAAGGTAGCAATTAGAAATACTATTAAAATAATCAAAATAAAAGAAACATTTTATTTTTGGATTTTAAATATTTTTTTACTTTTTTTATTTTTGGGGAATTTTTGCTGATTTCTATGTGTTTTCAAAATAAAAAATATCCCAAAAATGATTTAAAAATATGTTTAATTGTTTTGGAAATTAAAAATAATAAATGTGTCCAAAAAATTCCAAATCTATTTCAATAAATGGATAATAATATAAAGAAAAATATAAAAAGGAAACAATATTTTTTGATTTTTTTGTGATTTTTTATATTTTTATATAGGATTTTGGAGCTTTCTTTATTTTTATGAGTTTTCTTTTTCTATTTTTAGTGGTTTTCCGTCTGAAGTCTCAAAATACTAAAATAGATAAAATATATTTTTGTGTAATTTCAAAATAATTTTATATTTTTTTAATTGTTGGTTCAAATAGGGATAAAATGTGTTCTTTTGATTTTTCAATAAATATTAGAAGTGTTTAAAATTAAAATGAAAAATATATAGTGAATCTACAAGAAAGCAGTCACTCAACCATTTTTTTGAGAATTTTTGGAGCACGTATGATATTTTTAATAAATAGAAAACATGAACAAAAATTAATGTATTAGCAAGGTATTTTCACAATTAAAAATAATGTCCGGGAATAAAATGTGAAATACCCAAAAATATATAACTAATATTTCAAGTTTCTGGATTAAATAGGAATATGGATACACAAGAGGGTATATATATGCAAAAACGGCATCTTACGTGGGACTGCATGTGAGGTGACATGGACCGGACTAATATATAATTCGAGGAAATCTTAAGGGTCTTATTGCAAATTTACAAAAAAATGAACTACAAAAATAAATTACATGACTAAATAATAAAGATACAAAAAATAGGGGTATGGAGTGTAAATTACCCCATCCTGCATGCAATCCAATGGTGGCGATCAATCCACTAATCAAAGTGGTAGCTCTAGGATGCCCGATGGCGGTTCCTGAATGGTTAGCTGAGATCAGATCTTCGGGTGAAGATCAACGGTGGAAGTGTAGTAGCATCCAACGACTATGAAGCACTCTGGAAAGCGGAGTTGATCAGACGGTTGCTTCTTCGCACATAGAATAGGGAAGTAGGTCTCCTTCCTTGAGCTTCGATCAGTGATTCTGGATGACTCTGATCGCCTCCCTTACTACGAGATGAAGGTCTTCGACGACGTGACAGAGAAGGAGACTTGGTCTCCGGATCTTTGTGAGATCCAGATGTATGGAGATGTGGGGGATGATTAGAAGGCTGAGAGGAACAAAATGGTGGCGGTAGGTGAGGCTGAGATCACTCGGATACAATAGAACGAAGTGGTGGAGCCAGAGCTCTGACAAGGGAAAATTTTGGAGAATGTGGAAAACAAATCAAAATCTATCAAAATAAAAAGTGAATCTATGATATTTCTAACCTAAAGAATGAGAAAATCTAAGGAAACAGAAGCTCATCGGAGTTGACACACCTGGAGCGAAACTCTGACGAAGAACGACACTAGAGCAGCGGACACCTTCGATTCTACGCCAAATCAAGCTCCCAAGGAGCCGATCTCACTCCTGTTGTCATCAGGAACAGCACTCTAGGCTCAAATTTTAGGGTTTATGACAGAAGAAGGATCAAAAAGGCAAGGGAGCTTGAGACAATACTAAATACCAGTGGGTTTTGACTCGAGTTTTGTGCTTGATTTAGAGGCTCCTCGTCCGAGATAATGATTTATCTTGAAAGAATAATGAACGAGGATTAAAAGTCAAAGAGGAATCAAGATCAATGGGTACAAGATTTTTGTATGAAAAATCGAGGAAGATAGGGGTGCAGACCTGCCAGGCGTAGACGTAGGGAGGAGTGGAGAGTTGACCACGATCAACTCATACCACTCTCCTATTGGTCCACGTAAGCCGGAAAAAGACAAAATGAAAAATAAAAAAGTTTAAAATTAAAATAAAATTGTTGATGATTTTATTAATTTTGTTTAAAATATAAAAAATGTTTATTATTTTAGTATGATTTTTATTTAAATTTATGACTTTATTTATTTCAAGTTACTTTTTAGTGTTTAATTTAAAGGTATATTTTCCTATGTTTTGAGTATTTTATTTTTATTTTGTTTTTTTTATTTTATTATTTTATTTTATTATTTTATAAAATTAGGACTTATTATTATATTTATGTAATATTTTTATTGCATTTTTCTGATGTATTTTTTATATTTAAATAAATAGGGATATTAATTATATAGGTATAAGTATAGGCATTCCATCTATGTATATATATTATTTTATTTTGATATTCTATTTATGATTTTATTCTATTTTAAAATATGTATATATATATCATAAATAATGTATACAAAATTAAAAAAATATAAAATTAGAATAATAATAAAGAATAAATAAAATGAATATTTTATTAAGGTATACTATACAATAGGGATCCAAAACCTAACTTTTGCTTCTTAACTCCAAATTGAATGAAACCACCTTCATTAAATATCTTATTACAAGTATATATAATTAAAAGTGATTTTGATATATTTTAAGCTTTTATTGAGTGGATATGGGTCTGGGAAGTTTGGGTTTTGACTTTTTATTCTGAGTATAAAAAGTACAATATATATTATTTTTGTGTAAATTTAATAGTGTATTTTCTATGCATTATTATCTACAAATTTCATGTAAAAAGTTTCTTCATTTGAGGTATAAATAATAGAGAATAAAATAGGTCTGAAAATATATTATTGATGAATAAATTAATGAGAATTTATTGGATTTTCGACCCTGATCTTCCCGTACTATATTCCGTGTCAACCTAGTCATCAAGATGTCTAGGTTTTGGGGTTTAGTGTTATAAAATACCTTTGGTATTTTACTCTTTTTTTATTTATTCTATAATTTTGGCATTAAAAATAGTATTTTATATACAATAAATGGAATAAATGGTAAATGTTAATTTGTACAAAATAATGCTATTTACATGCATTAACTAGGGTTTTTAAGGCCAAAAAAATGAATAAACGTAATGAAATGTAGATTCATCAGCAATCAATTTTGTCTTTTTGTGTAATTTTATATACAAGTTTAGTGTTGAAAATACTTTTATTTGAAGTGTGAATGGGTATGTATAAATTAGTGCAAGCTTGAGATATATATACAGTGTATAGGTATCCTAAGGTTTCTAGGTGACCGTATTATTTTGTCAGTATTTGTATGCTCTTATCTCCCCTACTTTATTTCTTATTGACCAAGTCAATATTTACTTCGTCTCAGGGTTTTGGGTCAGGTAGTATTTGCAATACTTCCTTTATTTTTATTTCATGTCCTTTATTCATTTATTTTGTATTTAAGAACTATTTACATGCATAGATCAGAGTGTTAATTTGTACAAGTTATATATATATATATATGTGCATTTATCTAGGGATTTAAAGACAAAATAAATTAATAGAAGTGAATGAATGGGTATCATCAGCAAGGTATGGGAAAAACAATTGGGAAAAGTTTTGGAACTGTTACCTATGTGTGGGAATCTCGTGCCTTCGATGCGTGCACATGATCAACGATCAAGTGCTACATCGCCATTCAATTGTGATGACGTTCTACCTCCTCTCCTCATAGCAAAGTTCCAGAGCTTCGCGGCTCACTAATGGGGCAATTCTGTTTGTCTTATCTCTCTAGGGAAGAAGTGGAGGAAACAACTTTGGGAGAAGAGCAAGAAGGATGGAAATCAATGGGAGCTTAAACACCATGCATAGGTGATTTTAGGAAGTACCATTGTCTACTTTGATGTAAAAAAATACCTCAAAATATGCCCTAAAGTGTAGAATAAAAATAAAAAACCGTGTGTCTAAATTCCATGAATGTCCCTAACCATGGTTCACTAAAAGGTCATAACATCCTCATACAGACTTGGATTCGTGCATCCTTGGTCTCGTGAGAAAGCTTGCGATGAGACACTTCTTTTGAGTATGATGAATAGGTTTTTATATTTTGGAAAAAGCTGAAATTTCGGGAAATTACATATAGTTTATCTGTGTTTTTAGAGTGGATCATTCATATACAATGTTTGTTTCTCATTTTTGAATGTTAGAAGATCGATGAGTTGTAATTTGATAATTGATCTATCATGGTCAAAAGTTGGTAGATTGTTGGTGATCGATCAAACATAGAGATTGACCAATCAGATATTAAATATTAGCAAAAGTTTGATTGATCATGATTTGAAATTGATCAATCAGGATCCAAAGATTTATTGATCTTATCATAAATAACAACTAAACTTTGATCAATCAAAGCATATAGATGTTTGATTAGATATCTAAAAATGATTTGTCAATGTAAATGGTTCTTTCTTATTTTCCCTCATTAATAAGAACTAGTGGA
Organism: Ottelia alismoides; assembly: GCA_037367405.1. Lineage (NCBI taxonomy): Eukaryota > Viridiplantae > Streptophyta > Magnoliopsida > Alismatales > Hydrocharitaceae > Ottelia > Ottelia alismoides. The sequence continues at coordinate 131,783 of JAZKJV010001829.1, read as the reverse complement.
GAACCCGTGAAAAAGCACGGGTGTTAGAGATGTTGGGAAAAATAGGCTGCAGGCATTTACAAATATTATATTATTTTTTGTGTAAAATTCACAAATTAATGCAAATCGATAATTTCTTCGAATCTTGGAATAACCTATCTTTATTTGATATTACTTGCTATGATCTGAAATAAGATGTTTTTATCATAAACATTCATGACGAATTCCTCTAGCACTTCATGAAAACCACTGATGTTTATATTAAGAACTTGGTAATGGTAGTGGCAAAATTAGCACTACATTGACCGCTTGATTTATTATCTTTGTAATGTTTCATACCAATATCAACATAATCTTCTTATTTTACTTTTAAAAATATAACCTTGAATTCATACATGCATAGATGTGTCTGTCTATGCTGGCAGATATGGAAAAAAATATTAGGAGAAATATAGTGCAAATTACTTTATATACAATTTTATTTCACAATATACATTAAAGAAATATATTAAATGTATTCGTTTCAAAAGAAAAATGGCAATTACGATGAAAGATTGCATAAAACTGAGTTTCACTCGATAATTAATAAATGCCTAAATTAGCAACAATCCCAAAGTTTATTGTCCCACGCTTTTTTCCTAACTCACCATAAGATAATATATCTACAATGATCAAAAGGATAAGAAACGATCAATAATATGCACACATGTAACCCTAAAAAAGTTTGGTTTTCCTAGAAAAGAAATAAGTTGCAAAATGGAATATATGACAACTACCACTTTTGTCATGCCGCACAATTCATTGATGTGGCATATAATGCATTAAATTTCTGCATAGTTGCTCACAAGCAGTATATGAGACTGTATATGATCTATATTTACATCCATATTTTATTACACCTGATTCAGGATGGCATCTTGAATTGCACCGATGTTGTTGGTGTTAGTAATGATCTCAACTATATTTTCAATTCAAGTGTTCTTCACCGATGATTGCTAAAAAAATTGGACAAATAAAAGTAACAAACTTATTGAAGCTTATTTCAAATACATACATATTCAAAAATTAAACAGAAAGAGGAGTTAAAACAAACCTCTACAGATTATGATAATTAATCATCTTTATTCTGTCGATGGATTAATATGCATACTAATTCTTTTATGATTGAACTGATGTAAAGTAAGAATTATGTTGATGCCAAGTAGATACGTACCTCAACATAATCTGATGCTTGTAACATAGTGTTTGTCAAAAAATATATTGTCGATCAAATACAGATTTGAAAATGAACGTTAGTTAAATATATAGGTTATCCATCTGAATGCCCTTAATGAAATATAGAGTATAATCACTAACAATAGTAATTAATGCTTCATATGATTTACTGTGGATTTTTCTAGATAGAAATTTGTTGATATGAAATATTTTATAGAATACATGAGAGGCTTCTTCTTGTTTCCCTATTAGAGTATATATACGAACATTAGATTTTGAACTTCTAGTATTTCGTTGGATACAATATTACCCGTATGGATCATTTATAAATGAATGTTAACTTGAAGTAAGAACATGTGTGATATACATCTGTACTCCTTAAAATACAAATTATAGCGAGGGAGGAAACATCTTGACGATGGAGTAAGGGTACCCTTGTTCTTGACGATTATGATTAGCGATGGGAGGCTTAGAGGAGAGGTCGAGAATGACAATCGTGCATGCAAGTGAGGGGAGTCAATGGTGGAAAGTGAGTCTGGAGTTTGCATGGGAATGAAGGAAGAGCATCCTCTGCTTTCAAAGATAAGCATCGCATCTTCCACGTGAGGATCACATCATCTCCTTGCATTGGGAAACATGACCTCTACGGTGACCACATCAACATTTGCAAGTTGTTGTGAACGAAACATCATAACACGGCATTATTTTATAGATGATGTGATTTGCTTGGGGATACAAATGGAATTTTTAAAAGATTAGACTAATGGAGGTCGGTGGATTCCCCCTCCTTAATATATACTAATAGATATGTAATATCTATGATATTATTTTACAGCACATAAAATTATGTAAATCGTCTAACTTGGAAAAACTTGCAAAAGTACCCCATGTGTCTTCTTTAAATGCTCTTGTACTGGAACATTATCAAATACTTTCTATAAATGCATTTAATCTTTCATATTCAAATCTTAAGATTTTTACATTTCTGAACTTTGAGTTAAATATTTACAAGTCATGTTTCCTTACTTTGATTGTCCATAGCTTTGGAGTATGTAGATACATCATTAAGCATCTATTACCTAAAAAATCAATCAAGTTGCTAAATAAATATATAATAAAGTCACTAGAAATATCTAATTCACTAACACAAACATTGCCACATGTTGTGTGCTACTTTGGATGGGTAGGATGATATATGTCCTCCACTGACCATCACTGTTGTTGATGGCCACCACCACCATCCACGCATCACCGCCCTTTGTGCATGGTTACCTCCATGCAGTCGCCTTCCACACACCACATGGAGGGAGATATTTGATTTGATTTTTGAATAGGCTATTGATGAATCATCATTCATCACTCTTTATTCTTTTATTTTAGACAAATATCTTGGTAAAGCATAATGTATATAGTTGTAAATACAATAAATTAGCAATAAGCATGCATTTGTTAATACTTAATAATTAGCATGTATTTGTGTAAAAATTAAAGAATAAAGATTAAAAAAAGAAGGAAATATCTAGAATAAATATTGAGTGACCTGAACCCAAGAGAGGGTCCAGAATGGACTTGATCGCCAAATAAAATATGTAGAGAGAGATAGGGTCACTCTACCTTGTACATACACATCCTCTTATGTATATAATTTACTTTTACAAAAATAAAAATCAAAAAGTGTTTTTATCCCCTTGTATATATTTCTAAAAATAATAAAATAAAAATTATTTTATATCCCAAATATTATGTTGAAAAATAATAATAAAAAAATTGAGGTATTTGTGCGAAAATAAGAAAATAAAAATAATTGTACAAAATACATAGGTATTATATACCTATATGTAATATAATATATTGTATATACCATAAATTATTTTTCATAAAAATAAATAAAAATCACAGAAAAATAGTTTGAAAAATAATAAATATTTTTCATGTTGAACACTTTTTAATTTAAAATTATTTACTGTTTATAATTTATTTTATAATTATTTTTGACCTACTATTTTCTGATTGGTCTAGGAGGGATGTTGACCCCGGTCAACTACCCCTCCCGGACCTTCCCTTGTGCGGATTTGGGTTTTCGTTCTCATTTCTCCAAATTTTATCGACCGGATCTTGCACCCTCTTGCCCCGATTTTGGCACCTGCATCTCCCCAGCGGATCAGTGATCCTCACGGATCCCTAGGAAGGAGCGGGTCGACCTCGGTTCGCACGCTTGCCCCTATTCTTCCAAGCTTCCTAGGACGCACTATATAGTCTTCACTCGCTTGCCCAGCATACCAGCTCGTGCCGCACCCTACTCTGCTACCCTAGAATCCTTCGCCTTGGTGACAGCAATCAGAGGATACCCTTGGTCATCGGATAGGAGCGCTGCAGCCGACGGTCAAGTCTCGTGGCCGGAGCACCACCGTGACGAGCCTCCTCCGCCAGCCGCAGCGAGGTTGAGGCAACGACCACCACCGACCGCACCCCCAAGAGCTCAGGATTCCACTAGGACCATCAGGTAACCATTCTGTAGTCCTTAGCTCCCTTATCTGGTTCGATCTTTCATTTACTGTCCGTCGCAGCTCCGTCAGCTCCGACCAACCGGTCGGAGCCTCGTCAGCCACATTCACCCGTTCCGAACGATACATGCGCTCACCCTCCAACTTCTCTCGCCATATGATCATCCAAATCTTGGCTCAGATTGCCAAGATTAGGCTCCATGTCTCATCCCTCGCTTCGTTGGAGACCCCATTCTCATTCGCCGCCGCTTCTCTTTATTCCCATCCCAATAACCACGACCAGAGCATTGCTCCGAGTCCGAACGTTCCTTTGCAGGGATTAGCATGCATGGAGACTAAGCAGACCATCTTCGACCATCCTCACCGGAGTTCGCTCAGGTCCCAGCCATCGTCCCGAAGATCCGACCGTTCGCGAGCCCATCTGACTTGTTCCCCCGACACGGAGTATCCTCACGCTTCTTTTGTCATTGACTGATCGTTCATCGGAGTCACCGATCTTCCTTGATGCTCCGGTGAACTTCGCCTCGATGCAATTCTTCCAGTGCATCTCTCCACCATCGGATCGCGCCCTTTGCCCAGATGCCATCCTCGCCATCCATTCACAGCAGTTGTTAGGCCGCCAGATGTCAGATCTAACGGCCCTCGTACCGCCCATGTCTCGACATCTGATGATCGTCGGATCTGACAGCTGACAGAGCCAGAGCCGCATGTCCGCCTCCACTCAGCACCCGCCACCTGTCCACCCCACGTGCAGCTCACGTGCTACATGGGTAATTTGCTCAGCCACCCTTTCGTTTATCTCAGTTTACTTTTTAGTCCTATAAATATTTTTAGTAGTTATTTTTAGTTGGACATTTTGCATCTAGGACCTTGTGCTCCTGTTATTTGCATTTCAATCCCTCTGTGTGTGCATCACGTGGTCTGTCATGTGACTTCTAGGATATTTGCATGCTCAATCCTAGACTTCATGGTTGTTAGTGAATGAATATTTATAAATAGGATTTGCATTTATACCCCTGAGTACTTGGTTCACGTGTCGCCCACGTGCGGAGTTGTACTTTTTGCAATGTAAGCCATGCACTGTTTACATTTGTTATTATTTGGCTAAAAACTTTTCAATAATTGCATTTTGTTCCCTGTGTGCTGTGTGTTTTACTTTTGATTTAATAAATAGCGAATATAGTCCAAAAATCACAAACTTCTGACACATGGCAGTGAAATTTTGGTTTGGTTTTGTTGTTGTTTAGTATTTTAAAAATTCAAAAACCTTGAAAATTTCTGAAAAAATTATTGATTGCTTCTTTTGTGTGTCTTGAGTTTCTATCCAATTTTCGTTACATTCCCATTTATAAAAACCATAAAAATTAAAAAAGAGTAAAAATCTTCGAAAAAACATTAAAAATTTCAAAAAAAATGTGTTCTCAGTTTTTTTTAGTTAGGTTTTGTTTTATAATTTCAAATAAAATTGTTGTCCAGATTTTATAGGCATTTTACCAATTTTGAAATGCCTTTCAATCTTGGCTGCACACTATTTTGAGTTTTCTTCTTTATTTCATTTTTAGAAAATTAATTAAAAAATTAGAAAACCCCATAAAATCCACAAAAACATTTGAATATTTTAAAAAAAATAATAATATTTTTATTTAAAATTTTTTGAGCATTTTTGGTACTTTAAATAATTGTTTGAAGTTGATTTTTGATTTCCTTTTATCCTTTTTCTTATTTTAAAATCATAAAAAAATTTTGTAAAATAAAAAAACCACCATTTCTCTGCTTTCCTTGGATTTTTGGCTACTTCGTAGCGTTAGCATCACGTGCTCCTTGTGTTCGACCTTGGTAGCTATACTAGGTAAAATAAATTAGCGAGACCGCTATCTTTGCTTGATTGATTGATTTTTGTTTTTGGTGGTCTTCTTTTTCTGGATCAATTTCGCTTCGCGATTCAGGTAGCAACGACCGTAATTATTCCTTAACCCAAGTAGCTGAAGCGGTGTCGTCAGCTATGCATTTAATTTTGAATATACAATTGATATGAATTTGAATATATTAAATATTTAGATAGTGGGTAATGAGAAAATTTTGTGTTGTTAAATAATAAATATTAAATGATTTGAATCTTAATCATCAAATTGAATATGAATGGATGTAATTTCCTAGCTTTTCATGGGTCATGAAGGAACTTGACTCATTTGAAGTTTTCTGTACACACTCATACATACATACATATGTGCATACATATATACATGTATACATATCTACCTACATACATACATGTGCGAGTGTGTGCATGTATATGTACTTACATACATATATACACACACACGCACGTGTAAGTATAAGTGTATGTATATGCGTATGTTGATGTGTGTGTATATGGATGTATGTATGTACTGAAGGAGATGGTTAGATCTATAAGCGCATAGCGGATGTGTGAGGATCGCATCATATGCGATCGGGAGCGACTAGTCGCACTAGTTGCTTGAGGCAGCAGAATTTAAAAAATTTCCATGTGATGAAACCACATGATCCAAGAATACTTCCCGGATCGTTTCATCCAAACCACAAACAAGTATTAGGTTTACCTCTTGAAGCGTCGAAGAGACCTCCTGTCTCAAGTCCGATACAACAGAGGAGACGCTTGCGAGCGCATTGATGAAACGTGAGGTCCTCACAATCCATGTTGATGATCCAAGCGACGAATCTCATAATCTCGTCACACGAGATCAGAAGTCTTCTTCACGAGCGAGGTGCACAGAAGGAGTCGGAGATCCACAAGCATTCATTCCGGCAGCATAATGACGATGCAACGACAACGACAATCTCTCTCTAAGGAATCAAGGTGGACGGCCACAAGAGAGAGAGGGAGAGAGTCTTGGCATGTAGAGAGAGAGAATATGGATGTTGTTGTTGTATCATTGAAGAGCAAGGGATGCCTCTTCTTATATAGTATTTTGGGAGTCTATGGATCACAATACATGGACTACCCATAATCTATGGATGATATTGATTTGTACATCTTTCAATGGCCAATATTTTGTTGTAAAAAGACAACAACAACTAATTTGATTTAGATTAAATATATATAAGTATAATTAATCCCAAATTAAATCAATCAAGCATAGAGATTATGGAATGGAGATTGCCTCCTTCCATAATATGGGAGTGGACAGCCACCCATTCCTAACGGGAGTTGGTGGTCGTCCACCCTCCCAATTGGGAAGGAGCCAATCTCATGTAATCTCATGAGATTACACTATTCCATGGAAATCTCCAAGATTTATAACAACACTAGTTGTAAATTATTCTACAAAAATAATTCATAATTATTTTTTGAATATTGCAGTCTTGTCATTGGAAAATTGTGAATCACATTCACAGCCCAAATAAAATGTAAATTACATTTTCAATTAAATGTCCGTTGTGAATCCATCAATATTTAAATAGTAAATGTTGTTTACAAATATCTCACTCTTATATATTCTAAATCACATTTATAATAATTAAGATAGTGTTATCCACATTATTCATATCCATGATAATTAAATAACATTTAATCATCTTGGATATCTATTCTCATGTGCCCAAATAATATGAATCACATTCACATTATTTACATTTTTAATAATTAAATCACATTTAATTATCTTAGATAACTCTCTCTTTTAATATGAATCAAATTCATACTATCTATGATACTCAAATCATATTTAATTGTACATTTTCTCAATGCTCAGATACATATATCAACAATGAAATTATCCATGAACTCTTTCAAGGATAATGCGATTTCTAAGCGGATACTTGGAGATAAGGACAGGGAAATTATATTGTTACATGTATAGTCACTTGGATATTGAGATCGCATCTTAAATCCAGATCCTACGGATCTCTCATAGATGCTTGATTAAATCAAGACCAAAAATCTAATCTTCTTAGTGCATCTGAATCACATTCAGATCAATGTCCAACATTTGCACCAAGATTAAATTACTTCTCTACTGACAGGAGTCACTGAATACCAGAGCCATTTCATCACTCCCTAGGAATGGAAGCATCATGGTTATACAATGGTTTATGATCACATCACCCTCAGTTATTCCTAATACCTATACATCATGCATAGTGGAAGATCCAGCATAAACTTGAAGAATTAGATCAATTTTACACGGTCTACTTCAGGTTTTTATCATTATGGGAGTCGGTATCGATCATATACTTTCCAAAAGCATATATCTTACCTAGGTGTTGATCATATACTTTCCAAAACCATATATCAAACCTACAAATTCCGGCAAGCTTCCAAAGCGAGACGACCGTGCACAGAATTTGATTCTTCCCAATATATCATGAGTGAGCTCATGTCTTCCGGTTCAGTAACTGAACCTGTATGATCCCTTTGAGAGATAGTATTACTCATATGCCCTTGTATGGACACCAGCGCGCCAATGTATAGATCTTTATTAGGTCATCAATCTATTGGTCTGCCAAATGTACATACTCAGACATATTGTAACACATCTGTCGCTGGTCAGAGGATGTGTGCATATATCCTGATAGCATACGACATAGGTATTTGGTTATCTCTATCTCGTTTACTTAACTCTTTGACCTAACTTATCTAACACCTCCGAATCTCTATTCCTATGTAGAGGACCTGCATCAAGAGGTCGGTTAGATATCAGCCTTATGAGAAAGGATTGCCATCTCCTACTCAGGCTGGAGTTCATCTCTTAATAATCATTTGATGATGCTCAATGATTCCTCAATCTAACTCTTTAGATATTCATCCAAGCACGAGCCTCTATGATTCAATAATTGAATCAACAGATGTATGATCATTAAGATGGCCACAGTTCATTACCCTAATTGTACTAAGGGACCTATTATGAAAATTAATTATTCTTCATTTTAGATCATGGAATGAAATTTGCAATAACATTTATTGCATAAAGGCTCGTTGTGGGCTCTCATGTCCAACAATCTCCCACTAGCCTGAAGATCCACTAATGGGTTAATAGTCAAACCCACACTCATGTGACAATCATAGGCTAATTAGAAAAATAAATAGTTAAGCTGATCAGTTACACTGTTCCCGAGAGACTACGCCATGTTCTTTTACGGCACTTGTATTTCCCCCAGTAATATTTCTCACATCCAATGCGAATGTTGCATCTTATGCAACCAATACTCTATCTTGTTAAAGTAGTTCTAGTGTCAATGATACTACAACTCAATAATCATTATAACCAGTATTTCCATTATCCTTATCAAAATACCCTTATTCCTAGAGATATCTATCTCCTAAGGAATCCGCGGTTAAGACCTTCTAGATCACTATCTATGAAGTCTTAAGCTCTTGAAGATAAGACTTAGAAATCACTATCTCCAAAGTATTGTCATCTTTGAAGATATCGTTATTATTGAAACTAAGTGTTTTATCTTCATATTAGGATTATCGATAGTTTACTACTCCCACTGCATGGCAGACTTCTAGCTTTTGTACATATCTAGCATACACCCGGCTTCTCGTAACTGATGCCCAGGGACAAGCAGTTCTAGCATTCACATCCTCAACTCTTTGAGGTGTTATCCCCTTAGATAGGTCGGTACCATATCTTGAGGAAAAGAATCCTTTCTTGGAATTTTCTAGAAAATGATAATGTCCAAGGTGCACCACTAATGCGATGGTCCCAATACCCTCTTTTCTTTACTTCTAAACAACTTCATAACTAAGATCTAAGAGATATCCTTGAGATCGTGTCTCAAGGTATGGAATAGCCATATTATGAAACACTTATTATCATCCTTATATCATTCCAAATGATCAGGATACCATATACATTTAGCACAATGAACACAATGGCACTCTGACTAAGCTTCACACGGTTCATCAAGATTCTATCTGAAATCATAACATTTATAATTTCATCAAATCCAATGTTCCAACTACAAGAAGCTTATTTGAATCCATAGACGGAGTTCTTCAGCTTGCACATATTGCTATCCTCAACCATGAAGCCCTGGGGCTACTTCATGTGACTATCCTTAGAGAGTTATTAATAGAGTAATGCAATATTGACTTCCATCTTGAAGATGTCAAAGTCAAGTTGTGTAGCTATAGTTAGCAATATTTTGATGGGTTAAGCATAGCCAGTGGAGAGCAAGTCTCATCACAAGCGATGTCTTCTCTTCGGTGTGTATCGTGTGGATACGAACTGTGCTTTTAAGGTCTCTACCTTCTCATCAGGTTCCCTCTTTCTCTTGAAGATCCATTTACACCTAACGGGTCCTACGCTCATGGGTGGATCCTCGAGGGTCCATGTACAACACTTGTATATGAGGCCTACTTTAGACTTTATTACTAGCTTCCAACTTTCCATGTCATGATCCATGGAAGCTTCACCATATGAAGATAGATTATTGTCAAATTTAACTGATACATGGAATCCATCCTCAAAATCATTTAAAAAGTTATGAGTGTTTCATCTTTAATTGTCCTTTTAGTTTCCAATTTTAGGAGCCTCATTATCTTTTCAATATTAAATGAGTTCCTCCACTTCATTTTCATCTTGATTCTAAAAAGAGTCATCCTCTAAGAACCACATTCTCAGATATGAAATCTTTTAAGAATCTCAAGGTCATAAAGTAGGTAACCAATATCGTCCTTTATTTTCCAATACCATCCTTTATTTTCCTAATGATGTAGCACTCTCTGGTGCTATATTCCATTTTACTTGCATTCATGACAAAGTTATGGACCAATCAACCCTAAATCCTCAAGTGTCCAACACTAGGATAGGTTCCAAACTATAGCTTATAAGTGTTTTCGGGTTTAGATCAACATGAAATCTTATTAATGATATATAATGTAGTCTCTACTACATATATATACTTGGAAACTAATAGATAATTATGCTAAAATTAATAAGTGATCAAATCATATCATACATGATCCAATTGTATCTCCCTACAACTCTATTGAGTTAGGGTGCATTTAGGAGGATTTAGATAGGAATGATATTCCTTTCTCCATAAGGTATTCCTTGAATTCATCTAATAGGTACTTGCTACCTAGGTTAGATTGAATTCATTTTCATCTTCTTTCAATCTTTGAACTAAACCAAAAAATGAAATCTTTGAACATTTCAAAGGTTTCTAAGGTGAAGGGAAGAAATCTCATATCACAAAATATTCATCAATAGATATCACATATCCATAATGTTTATTATGATATAGATGATCCACATACATCAATATGTATGAGATCCCGAATAACTTGGCATCTAACACCATTTCCAGAGAAGGGTGCATTGGAAATTTTCTACTTTGAATACAATATTCAAAAGTATGTAAGATTTAAAATTTCAGACATTCTAAAGCTTCATCTCTTACTAGTCTGTTGATTTCATCAACAGACTTATGTCCAAGACATGATGCCAACTCATTGTCAAATGATCTTCAACCTCTTATTGATCTTTTAATGTTTAAATTTTTATTATTAGAAATGTTAGTGCACCATTAATATTCTAATTTTAGTAGAGTCCTCCAGATGTCAGATTACTATCTGAAATATATCCATCATAACTCTTTATGATAGGTCTTATTCCAGAATTCATGTTTATTTCCAACACTTAAAAATAAACTATGAGTGTATTCTAATATCCGGGTCATAGAGACATTCTCTAATACTATGGGCTCTCCCATTAAAAATATGAAGTCTATCTATCCAGTATAGATTGTTTCAACAAATGCATCAATATCCATGTGGATGACTATTAAACCTTAAGATTAAATTTTCTAGTCTTCTAAAACATATGCAACCAATTACAAGTATTATTAGGAGAATGAGATACAATTATCAAAACATTGATCTTATCAAATAAGAAAGTCAATTTCAATGATGATATGTAGATATACATTATTATGATGCACTATCCGAGTCCTTCTCTAAGGATCCTAGATAGAATGATAGTCATATTATCAATACAACGGCTTGTTGTAGTATCAGCATTCATCCAATTCTTTCGATGTCATATGGAAATTATAGAAGTACAGTCAACTCCTTGAATTTAAAGTTATGTCGAAGGATAGAGAAGGGGTTCTCCAGGTCAAAAGGAGGCTTGGTGGTGGAGTTATGGGGTCCAACATAAGCTAAAAATTAAAAGAGCATGCTTTAAAGTTATGTCTAAGGATAGAACAGAGGAATTTGTCACAAACTACAAAATAGTGAAGAAGGAAGCAAAGAAGGCTGTAAGCGAAGCTAAGTCAAAAGATTATGGAGTTTTATATAAAAAAATCAACTCTAAGGAGGGCCAAAAGGATATATTCTGGTTGACCAGAGTAAGAGAAAGAAAGACCAAAAATCGTTCTCAAGTGAGATGCATTGAGGACAAGGAAGGTCACGTGCTTGTTAGTCAAAAGGATATAGAGACTATATGGGAGCAATAACTTCATATACTTTTCACTGAGGAAGGAAACATAGAGATAACTTTGGGTGATCTAGCTAGTAGTGAAAGTTACATGAATCGTGCAAGCTATAGATGAATAAAAATAAAGGAAGTAGAGGAGTCTATGAAGGTTATGAGACCAGGGAAAGGTATAGGACCGGATGACATCCCTGTAGAAGTATGGAGAATTTTAGGTGAGCTTAATTTGACTTGTCTTACGAATCTATTCAATGTTACTTGGCGAAGCAAGAAAATGCCTGAAGATTGGAGGAGGAGTATCGTGGTGCCTCTTTATAAGAATAAAGGAGACATTCAAAATTGTTCAAACTACAGAGGTATCAAGCTGATGAGTTACACTATGAAAATTTGGGAACGTGTGATCGAAAGAAGGTTGAAGCAAGTTTCCAAAGTAAAAGAAAACCAATTCAGATTCATGTCAGGTCGCTCAACTATTGAAGCCATCCATTTGGTGAGGAGAACAATGGAGATGTATAGAGCTAAAAGGAAGAACCTCCATATGATCTTTATTGATTCGAAGAAGGCTTATGATTCTGTCCTACGAGAGATATTGTGCAGAGTTTTGGAGAAGAGACAAGTACTTGTCCTATACATTAACCTCATAAAGGATATGTATGATAGGGCTTTATCTTGTGTGAGGACCATGATAATCGAGATTTAGTGGAAGTCGTGTTAATTCACAAGGCGAATCAACAGTCGTTGAGTTAACATCACACGAAACCTCAATTAATCAACAATCAACCCACAATATGAATAAAGCAATAAATATAAAAAAATGTGGAGTTAAAATTTATTATAACTCTACATGTAAATGTGTATAGGTGTAAGCATGTGTAGAGGTCGAACATTGGGAGAAAACGGGAGAAGGAGGCAAAATAAAATTCGCAAAAATTCTATCATGTATCTCTTATCCATTTTATTATTTTTTGGGTTCTTAATTTTTAATTTTTTTATTTTTGTTTTATATTTTTGTTTTATTTTTAATTTTCTGATTTTGTATTTCTTTTTTATATTTTTATCTTTTTTTATATTTTCTTTTTTCTTTTATATAAACAATATAGCCAATATAAGGCATATACATACAATATATAGTAATATTGTTATAATTTTAAAAAAAATAAGGAAATAAATTGTTTTGGTTTTTTAATAGTTTTCTAATGTTTTTATATTTTTCCAAAAAAATTTCTAATTTTTATGTATATTTAAAGTCAAATTTAACCCATATATGGGATTAACAAATAATCCGAAATTAATTTGTGTTTTAAAAATAATAAATAAGTCCCAATATTACACAAATTAATTGTAATATGTAAAAAATATATATAATTTGAAAATAGGAAAACATATTTTTGGTATTTTTGTGGAATTTTTATATTTTTTTGTTAGATTTTGGACCTTTCTAATTTTTTTAAATTTTTTTTTATTTTTAGGGGGTTTTATTTTCTGTACACAATAAATATCAAAATATACTATATGTAATTTTTTTAGAATTTTTCAACAAGTTTTTATATTTTTTTGGTATTTTATTATTTAGACAGAGATTATTTAGGCTTCTTTTTAATTTTTAGAAATAGATTAAATGCAAAAAATGAAAAGTGGATACGTGGCATGTAAGTACAATGCATGGAGAATTTAATCCTATTTTTTCATATTTTTAGCATCTCATTAGCTATTTTTAATAATTAGATAAAATCTTCAAAAATATATATCCTGGTAGGGGCATAAGTGCAAATAAAATAAATTTACGGGGCCCAGATGCAATTTATACAACATAATAAAACATTAACTTAATTTTTAAAGACTAATTTACAATATACAAAAATGACAAGGTTTTCTATGCAAAATTTCCACCGCCACGTGGGGACTGCACGTGATGTTGGCCTGGACCAAAGTGCAAATACATAAAACACAAGGGCTTAGATGCAAAAATCCCAAATTATTTAACATAAATTTTATTTAAAGGACTAAATAATAAATACAAAAATGTAGGGGTTGGATATGCAATTTACACCAAACATAGGTACGGGCAGACGGCTGGATGATCTTCACTAATACACGTATCGTCCATCTGATGGCTGGTGATGGTTCGTAGATCGACGCTCGAGATTAGATCGCTAGGCAGCGATCAACGGCTAGAACCAAGCGTGATCCAACGGCTCTGATGGAATCTGGGTGTCACCTTCTTCATCCGATGGTTGCTGCTCTTCGCGACGAATGGGAAAGAACAGTGGCTCCCCTGACCTTCAATCGACGATTTCTCCTAACCGTAGCGGTCTTTGGCTATGGCAATGGTCTCTACATGTGCAGGGAGGTCTTCCACAGCGTCTAAGGGTTGAAAGAGGCTCCAGGACCCCACTACAGAGTCAAGCGAGCTCTAGGAAAATAGACCCTCCAGGTACCTACAGGATGGGTTAATCTGAGCCCAGATGAGCTCCAAAGGGCACGTGGCCTTCATAGGATGAAAGCATGGCCTGAATAAAAGCTCCTCGACCAAAAACGAAGCTATTAGCATAAAAAATGAAGTAGGTGGAGATGCATCTGGCGAAGTGGCGGAGGGGAGCGTCGATTCGCGGAATCGAGACGATTCCGGTTGGTACAAGGTGGCTAGGAAGTGGGGACACGTAGAGGGGAGAAGATGAGGCAGATAGCGGGGCGGAAGACTGGTGGAACACGATTGAAGGGGTTCGTCGGAACGGAGCTCCAACGAACTATGATTTTGGGTTTTAAAGCTAAAATACCACGCTAACACTAAACTAAATGCATAATTAAAATGCCGGAATTAAAATCTACCTAAAATAAGAAGAATGTGAAGCTCATACATGGTTGGACACCAGGGAGCAGGGCCTCGCTGGAGCGACGGCCATTGGTGCACTCCTCCTTAGGGGACCTCCCCCTATCACGGGGATGCGCGCTAGGCCAAGCCTAGGGGCTTCAGGACGTAGGAAATTACCAAAAATTAATGGAGGAAGGAAGAGGTTTATTTATCAACAAGTATGGCACCCTTATTTGACCGGCCAAAGTTAAAGACTCAAAAGTATATACACTGGATCTAAGGAGCGGGCATGGATGATGATGGATCTGGGAGTAATTCCCGAGAAGAGATCGAAGTCGATTGAACGATGGTTCAGCAGAACAAGACGGTTCTGACGAAAGTTCGAGGAGCGGGAGGAGTTGACCAGAGGTCAACAATCCCTCCTCTCTGATTAGTCCAACTAGACCCGCTACGCTACAAAACTACAATTTTATTAAAGAATAATGAATTAAAATAGTAAATTATTTTATTAATTTTTGAGTATAAAATAAAAATTGTTTATTATTTTATTTAGTATTTTATTATGATTTTTATTTATTTTTTGATGTATTTTATTATAAGTTTATTTTCAATGGTTTATTTATAGGTATAATTACCTATATTTTGTACATTTTATTTTTATTTTGTATACTTTATTTTATTATTTTATTCTATTATTTTATATATTTATACCTTATTTTTGTGTAGTGTATAAAATGTACACAGTGTATTATTTTTATACAAACTCAATTTGGTATTTTTAATTACATTATTATCTATAACTTTTATGTACAATGATTCTTTATTTGATGAATAAATAATAAAGAATAAAATAGGCGTCAAAATTGCATAATTAAAGAATAAATAAATGGGATTTTTATTGTATTTTTGGCCCTTATCTCCCTCTACTTTATTCCTTGTCGACCTAGTCAATTCTTGCCTGGGTCTAAGGGTTTAGGATCATAAAATATCTTCAATATTTTATTACTTTTTCTTTTCTTCTCTTTATTCTATAATTTTGTTTAAAAACCTTAATATTTACACAGTAAATGCAATAAATAATGGGTGCTATTTTGTACAAATTAATGCCATTTTCAAGCATTAGCTAGGGTTTTTAAGGCCAAAATGATAGAATAAAGATGATGAAATGGAGATTCATCACCCCCCTAGACTTTCCTTTGCTAGTCCCTAGCAAACACTTATGCAATAAGTATCGAAAAGAATTAAGAAGAAAAGAAAAAGGAAAAAGCAAAAGAAAGAGTGAAGAGAATTGCTTTCAGTTGTACACCTTGTCCTTACAAAATCAATGTTTGGAGCTCAGATTAGACCTTGATGTGAAATGTGTGTGGATCCTGGTCGGGAACCAAATTTTAAAACACAACAGCCCTTGAGAGTCACAGAACTCGGTTCAAATCACCTCAATAGCCAGGTCAGAACTTGTCTACCCCATACGCAAACCCTTATGACTATGAAGTTGACTTGTACGGTGTGAGTGATAGTGGCTCTCCCCAACTTGAATGGCAAAGGAACTGACTTCTCCAGAATGACAACCCAATCATTCCCCAATCCAGCTCTCTATCCTCGAGGAGCGGGGTATTCCCTTCTATGTTCAAGTGGCATCCAACTCAAGAGGAGGAGGTGAAGAAAAGAATGGACAGTAGCCAGTGTATCTACCTATCCTGGGATGCCTAACCAGCGTAGTCAAGTCATCCAGCTACAGGCTCACATGGTATAACCTTGATGCTCAAGCTTGCTTATTTTCTATACAGCATATATACACACTCTAACAGGTATTTTATTTTTATTTTCAAGCCTATCCACTTTTTTGGAGTTTTTTTTATTTACAACAACATTTACATAAGGAGTTTTTCCTCTTGAGCCAGAAGACTATCCCTCTTTTGAAGCTTTATTGCATCCCACACTCTCCTGTCATTCGACTTCATTGAAACTGGATCAGGTTGGGGTGCACTTCCCTCCCTAGACGAGGACGAATGTTTCCACCCATGTACGTCTCAGACTGGCAAATCCAACCCCCTCACCACTCCAAGTAAGTTGAGCCAAATGAAAGGTGCAAGTGTCCAAGTTAGGTCACGGCCGACCAGAGTCATGTCTGTGTCTCGAAAAGTTCAAGTTAGTCAGTTGAGGTGACTTGAACCCAGCCCTGAGTCTCAAAGAATTAAGTCCTAATGGACCTGAAGAGCCCTAAACCTAGTTCCCGTAAGGTTCCAGTGCAATTAGGTACAATAAGGTCCAACTAAGCTCCAATCTTCAACTTTATTGGACTTGTTCAGTCATCAAGTTCAATCAAAGAATAGTATGCAAATGCTATGCACAATGAATGATGCAATCTTTCAAAGAATTTTGAAAACAAAGAAGATTTTTACGAAAAAAATTAACACACAAAGTATAAAATATTAACAACTATTTACACAGGCGTGCTTATTTTTATTTACAATAGTTAAGAATTTTAAAGCATTTTCAGATTTTAACAAAGTTATTATTGCAGATATATATATACATTATTACTATTTTGATGATACATTCATTACTCAAATTTATTTGAAAATAATTTTCAAAACTATAGTAAAACATAATTTTTACAAATATTTGCAAACATTTGAAAGAAATTTTGCAAATATTTTTCATAGTATATATACAATTTTCAAAATATTTTTACAACCATTTTCAAAATCATTTACAAATAGGTTTTCAAATCCTTTATTTCAAAAAAAAGAATTTTTACAAATAAAAATATTTTCACAAAGGTTGAAAACATTTCACAGAAAGTTTTCCAAACGGTTCACACCATTTTTCAAATAATTTTGCAAAAATATTTTCAACCTGATTTATTAATCAGTAAATATAAAAACAATTTGAGGAATGACTGTTGTTTTTTAATGAAATATATATGTATATATATAGTATATTTAGCCAAATTTAATAGTAATTATACGAATGTATGAGTTATGGCTAAAGTATATACAAAGTATATACGATCCCCCTATACTTAGCATGAGTTATGTCCTCATAGATCGAAAAGAGAAAGAGAAGACATAACTCGTACTGAGTAAAGAAAAGCCTATACTACAACGACTAAAGAAATAACAAATGAAAGAATGAAGAGATAAATGAATAAGAAGGCGACCATCCCCCCTATACATAGGATAATGTAATTCTAAGTATACCAAACTATACAAAAAGTAGGGAGGGTCAAGGGCGGGAATAAACAGAAAAACAGATAAACAGATCACAGTGATGAATCTGTGATTCATCACTTCAAAAGTCAAAAATAGAGCTTTGTCCTCGAGTAAATAGAGGCATATTTCCCTTTATAATGCATAAATAGCATTCATGCATACATACATAATTCATACATTTTAGCAGTCCATTTGCATTTAAATAAGAAGCCAAAAATCCCTTGTAAAATATCCACTCACTAAAATAACCTCTTCTTTATAATATGTACTCCTTAATTAATAATATAGGGAAGAAGGCCAAAATTTCCCCTTGTAATTTAGCCAATAAAGCCTCAGAACCCCTGTACACTAAAATGCACATAAAGCCCTCATACAAACTCCGAATTAGGTCTACTTACTCTTAGAATACTATTCATTAAAAGACCTTTAAAATGAGACTAATTTCATCCAATTTGGAGCTCGTATGAGAAAGTTGGGTTTTTGGGCCACTTTGTGTACTACACATATGTATATTTGTATCTTTGTATTTATGTATAATATTTGACCTCATCTCCGTCTTTGGTCAACATGAAAGTTGAAGATCTCATCGAGATCTACAACTTTCATGTTTTGAGTTTTTCCAAATTCGGCCCCCTCTTCTCTCTACACATTCATTTTCTTCCAGCCATTCACAGCAGGCCACGTGGTGCCCTCTGGTTGCGCCACGCGGCCCGCTCCCCTTGCCCCAGTCGCCCGCAGCCACAGCCGTTGGATTACACTCTAGATCCAACGGCGTGGTTGCTTCCACGTGCGCCTCAAAACCCTAGCCATCAGATCATCTCCCTCCTTCAATCCGCACCATCCGTCCCCGCTCATCCCTCCTTAAGCCACGTGGCATGTTGTGAGCCACCCGATCATGCCCTCGATTCTTTGATCTCAGCCCCCCATTCCTCTGACGCTTCTCATCCGCTCGATCGGCCTTAGCTTTCCATCCAAGCCGCTCGCCAGCGCCGCGGCCAAAGCTCAACACGTGGCATATCCTATCTCCCTTCATTCGCATCACCCCGGCTCGATCTTATCCGCCCGTTCGCGCCCACTTCTCCACCGTTGGATCTGGAAATCCAAAGGTGGAGCTCCGTCGTCTACCTCCGGACGCCACTCACCCACGATCTCGCCCTTGCGAAACAAGCCACCCCCTTTCTATTTTCGCCACCACACCTACCACCATCTCTGACCACCAATCACTCCACGTCCTTCCCCATTCATCTGTCATCCTCGCCAGGTACCCCACTCGCCACCACCTTCACCATAGAAGCCCCACTACCTCCATCAACCTCGCTCCATCACCAGGCCGCTCCTCTACTTCACCCTTTAAATACTCCACCACCGGCCAACTTCAGCCTCATCCGCCACTCCAGAGAGCTTCCCTGAGCTCCGAGCCTCCAATTGGTGACAGCAATTTGACGATTCGTTGAGCGAAGGAGGGCTTCTTCTCCGGTGAGATCCACGGCACCTCCGCCGTGTCGCAGCCGCTACTCCGCGACGCTGCACGAGCTCGGGACACCACCGATCCCTCGAGCGACGACCTGGACCCCAAGAGGGAGGTCCAATCCCCAGGTGAACCCCTCCATCCATCTCCGATCTTCTCTTCTTTTCTTCTTCGTTTTTCTCATTTTTTATTCGCCGCCTACAGTCACCTTCTCGCCTCCATTCCATCCCGCCGAGCTTCGCGTCGAAGCTCTCATCTTCGCGGCCACATCTACGCCCGCCGACGACGCACTGCATCCCCCATCAGCTCCAGCTCCGCCACTTGGCCGGAGCACCACCGCCAATCTATCTCCACTACCCTTAGCCCTCTCCGATCACCGTCGATTCTCCACAAGCACACGCACGAGCTCCGGCTCTACCTCTAACATCTGCAGGAGCACCTCTGTTCATTGAACGGAAGCTTGCCGGAGACAACTTCGAGCTTCGTCGCCAGCAACCTCCGACGGCCCTCTCCAGCTCCTGGGACCATCAGCGCCTTCGCCGCATCGCCACGCTCCTACTGGGATATCTCCGACACCTCGGAGAGCTTCATCGGCATCTGGAGGAACGGGCGGAGCTCACGCCACGTCGTCGGAGGCCATCCATCTCCTTCGCAGGTGGCGGAGGCCCGTTGAAGGAGAAGCTCCAGCTGTCGTTCGATCACCTTGATCGAACGGTAGACTTCTTTCCACGTCGCACTCGCCGCGCTTCACCAGTACCGTTGGATCCTTCCTGATCTAACGGCGCTTAGCCCTCCACGTCATCGACATCTGGAGCAGCCAGGAGCCGTCAGATCAACGTAGATCTGACGATCTTTGATCGAGCCACGCGTCAGCACCGACACCCCTTGGATCAATCTTGATCCAAGGGCCCTCAGCGAGCCACGTCGCCATCTTCATCGACGCCCAGATCGCCGTTGGATCAAGCTTGATCCAACGGTCCTCAGCGAGCCACGCAGAAAGGGTCCGAGCCTCTTCCCCGAACCTAGGTTCGGACAGCCCGAAGCTTCTCCGAGCCTCCGCAGCCATCCGAGCCTAGGCCGCCCACGTGAGGAGCGCGTGCGGCCTGGGTAATTTACACAGAGGCCCCCGGTACTTTCCATATTTGCAAAAAGATCCCTGTGAAGCTGAGCCCATGTGAGGAGCACGTGCTTGTTGGAAAAATTGCACTCGAGTCCCCAGCATTATAGGTAACTGCATTTTAGTCCCTGTCCGCATATTTGCTTATTGTATTTTTATTTTCCTGTATTGCATTTATACCCTTGTGTTTGCACGCATCCCTAGGTTGCATTCCACATCATTTTGCGAATCTAAAAATTGCATTTTGTTGAGAAACTTGTCCTCTGTCTATTGGTCCACGTGTCACATTTTTGTAATTTCAGTAGAATTATTAATGAATTAATTGGTGCATGTTTGAAATATTTTGCCCAGTGACACCTTTTAATTTGTAGTTAATTCTCTGTGCTTCCAAAAATCATCAAAAATTCATAGTAGCTTAAGGACAGTATTCTTAACATACCATAAATATTTCGTGTCATTTGCACACATATCGAGGCCTAAATAAATTGTTGAGTGATTTTCTTATATTAATTTTAATTAATTCATTTCACAATGAAATTAAGATCTTTCAATTTTCCTAGATCCCTTATCATTAGTGCTATCTAGGATAATTTTAGTTCTTGAAAAAAATTGTGGTTTGTTATTTATTAAAAATTAAATATTGAAAATCACCCTGTCTGCATATTTAATTTCCAGAAAATCAATTTAGTGTCTGAAAAATCAAAAAAATTAGTGTAGATCATTTTCATCATCATTTATCATCTGGCCAACTTTTAGAATTTTTGGACTTCATTTGATATCTCAATTGAATTAAAACTTATATTGGCCTGCTGGTTACATGAGTCTGCATAGAAATTGAAAAAGACAAAAAAAATTAATTCCTCGAAAGTCCAACGCTTGGATATTTGCTTAAAATTCACCTAAGGAGACAGATGCCTCCCTGAGATCGACCTTGGACTCCACCAAGTAAAAAAAATCACCGCTTGAAATTGGCTCAAACCTTATTTAAGTGGTTTTTGACTAGCCTCTCGTATCCGACTGCAACGAACGATTAACATTAATTTGGACATTAATTTGACAGAATTAAATAAGGGTGCGGGACGCTTATCAAAATGGCACCGTTGCCGGGGAGGCACGGCTTAGGTTAAATTTTAGCAAATTTTTGAGTGTTTGATTTTCCTTCCCCGGGTAGTCTGACCCCCGGTTTTTCTTGTAATTATTTTTCTCTCTCCTTTATTTCTTTGCATTATTTTTTGTGTCACTCTCTGACCTTAATTTGTTTCTGTGCGAGGAACGCGAGGAGTCGACGATGCTTCGAGGATTTAGCATTTTAACTTTATTGAGTGAAAGAGAGACATTGTATTTTTTTTATTTTATTTCTTTTCTTCGCATCATTTCCAGCGGTTCCCGTTTGGGTTCTCGCATCTGTAAAGATAGTGGAACTGTGTCCCGTGTGCTGTGTGGGTGAATTGTAACTTAGCTTGCACTAGCGGCTCCCCGAGCCAATCTAGGAATTGCTTGTGCTCGTAATCATTAGGACCATACAATACACTTAAAAGACGCACCTAGACCGCAGTACTTAGTCAAATTAAATTGTTCTTCACGCTAATAGAACTGCCTGTCTAGGAGCGGCTTTCATCGCCTGCATTTGCATTTAGAGTAAAAAGCTTTCAATTCTATATTGCATTCTGCATAAAAAAGCGAAGGGATCACTGTAAGTATTCTTCACTCAGCATAAGCATCATCGATTTTTCGTGCATCGGCTTTTCTCGATTTCCCCCTCTGATTTTCTCATTTAAATTAAACAGGAAATTGGGACTGTCTGATAGGCATGCTTTGTGGTGGACTTAATAAGTGATAACCTAACTTTAAAATCGGGACTGCTAAAACAGTATTGACCAAAAAAAAAGGAATAAAATTTGAAAATTGTTTGCGGGAGATTAATCCCCGACCTTGTATTCAGGCTGAGTGAGGGTACTTGAGTGTGTGTGCACACATTAAGGTAGAGCCCAAATCCCCGTCTTCCATATCACGTTCTAGCTGATCCTAGCAAATATCACAAGCCGAATTATTTCAGATTTTTTGACTAGTACCAAGTAGCCTCCACCTGTCTCAGGTAGATAGGGGCGAAATTGCGGTACTCTGCGACAAGCTGCCAGTAACCCCCCGGGGTGAAGTTCCGGCCTTGTCAGCCTCTGCCTGCTTGCAGGTAGATAGGGGTGTGGTCATTGAATCAATCGGCTTGGGATAGGAGCGAAGAAAGGAAGGAGCGGCGGTATCTTAGGCGACAGGATAAACAGGGAAGATGCATCCGGCTTTGAGCCGACTTCCCTATAGGCCACGTAATCCTTGCTATTTTTGCTTGAAAATCACACTTAAAAACTACAAGATTAATTGGACTCGACTTCGAGTCCTTCACTGTGTTGAGTGTGAACCCAGGGTCTTGGATTGTTCTTTTTGCTTGCTTCAGGTAGGAGTAAAATCCTATCGTCTTCCCACTTCATCAAGATGAGTGACTGGGGAGATCTCGACGCATTATTCACCGATCTCTCTATGAGTCCCCCAAGTAACTCATCTTTATCGGTCCGAGCGCACCTTGGACCACCCAGGACGCATGACCCTCTTGAGTCCTGGTTCTCTCATGCTCAGGGTGGTTACTCTCAAACCAACCCTTTTATCTCCTCCGAGATTGCCGAGGAAGACCATCGCCTCGGTAATCCCTTCCTTGATTTGCCCTCTAACACTAATATTATTTCCCAATCTCCAGAACTAGAGGACAAGATGCCGCCAAGTATGCCACCTGATGAGGACCAGATACGACAGATTCTTAATCGCCGAAGCCGAAGCCGAACAGAAGAATGCAGATCTTACGGCGCGGATGGGACAGATTATAGTAGCTGGAGGAATCGACCGACCAATGGTCGATACCTACAACCCGGCGGAGAACGAGATCCAGAACTGGTTAGCACCCGCAGTTCCCACCCAGGCATTCGAGCTGAAGCCCCACTTTCTTAGTCTGCTTCCGAAGTTCAACGGAAACCTCAGTGAAGAACCATACACTTTCCTCCGTGACTTCGAACTGGTGTGCAACAATCTTAGCCATCCCAATGTTGGCCAAGATTATATCCGACTGAAGGCCACCCCTTTTGCCTTAGGAGATAAGGCTGCTCATTGGTTGAAGAACTTAGGGGTGGTATGTACTACCTGGATGCAGTTCAAGGACCTTTTCTTGAAAAAGTTCTACCCTCTCAGTAGGACTAACCAGATGAGAACGAAGATCGCCAGCTTCGCTCAAGGACCCAGTGAACCTTTCCATGAAGCGTGGGACAGGTTCAATGATTTAGTACAGAAATGCCCATGCCACGGCATTTCGAAGGCGATCTTAGTCCAGACCTTGTTCTGTGGTCTAACCCCAGAGATGTAGGGGTTAGGCAGTGCCGCCTGTGGAGGAAGCTATCTGAACAAAAACGAGCATGCTGTATGGAAGATCCTAGAGCAGATGGCGGAAACCGGCAGGTCACAGGCCACAAGGGCCTATCAGTTGTCTCCATCAATCTTATCCAATGAGACAACTCGAAGGACTGTAGCAGATCTGACTGAGGACCTCATCCCCAGCATGGGGATGATTGCCGACAAGCTTACCATGGTCGAGCAGATCCACAAGAGAGTCGCGGAGATGGAGTCTCTTTCGAGCCTACCAAAGAAAGTGGAGGAACTCTCTGAAAAGGTAGCTAAGATCAAGCTACCTACCCCTTCTGCACCACCTGTACATGTACATCGAGTCCATCTTGTACAGGAATAGGCACTAGAGTCTCAGAGCAGCTGGGACCAGACTTACACCCAGCAGAACCATCATGCACCCCCACAAGTGGAGACGGAATACGAGGAGCCTCCGCCAGTATACGAGATCAACGGGCTCTGGTATAGCCGCGACCCGATTATCCGGCATATCGAAATGGGGAAGGATCAGCCGCATCACCCATCCCCAGTCTACCAAGAAACCAGGCCCGCTCCCATACCGCGCTTTCAGTCCAGGCAAGAACAGGGGTACCAGCAGCAGCAGCGCACCTACCAGCAGGGGCCAGCACCGTCCCATCAGCATCAGCAATATCGGCACGGCCAGCAGGGCCAATATAGGACCGCATCTACACAGCAGCAAGCCCAGCCCACCGAATTGGAGTCCCTCACCTTGGCGATCCAGACCCTGTCTGATAGGGTCCAACAGATGCAGAATGACTACCTGGACATGAGAACCGACATCAATCGGGTTTCTCGTACCCAGGACCAACAAATGGCGCCAAGGACCCCAATTCCCGCACAGGTTCAGGCCAACCCAAACAGCTTACACCAGGGCCAGAACCGACCTCGAGATCAGGTATATTATTCAGATAATTATTTATCTGAACATGAGATCCTTTCGTACGATAATGTAAATCATATGTCCCTCAAGAGCGGAAGGACCGTGACCATACCTGATCGGGCACGGGCGCAGAAGGAAGGAACCTCCGAGACTCTACCTGAGGAGAACTCGGAGGAAGAAGAGGAGGAGCATCACCACCACCAATGCCGGCGGAAGAAGAGGACATCTGAGTCCTCGAAGCAGCATTCTCGCATTTGCATAGAGTCAGACGACACCGATGAAGAGCCCGCACCTCCATCTGAGGAGAATTGTCCAGCAGAAGCGGAAGAAGCATCACCGGTCTCGCCGCAGCATTTTCTTTTCAGTCAGAGTCAGAGTTCGAGTCTGTATCAGAGTCAGAGTCATGTTAAGAACTCAGTTCCTGAAGTTAATGAGAAAACTTCAGTTTCTGAACCTGAGTTGGAGTCAATAATCCCTTTCCCCCGAGCTCTCAAAGGTGGAAAGAAGAAAATTAAAAAAATCCAAAAAGATGACCTTGAGATGGCTGAATTCTGCAATAAACACATCAAGGTCACAATCCCCTTTGACAAGTTCGTGGAAATGACACCTGCATTCCAAAAATACCTTAAGATGAGATGCACACCTACTAGGGTTAGCAGGAAGACCAAAAGCCGTGTTGAGAAACACATCTTTCAGTAGCCACGACTTGTGCAATAAAGAACTCGTTTCCTCGGAAACGAAGAGACATGGGTGCACATTATGTAGTGAGTCATGTTGATGACATCGCGTTTGCACGCACTCTCCTGGACAATGGTTCCTCAATCAATTTGATGCCCACAGCCCTCTATGAGCGGCTTAATCTCGGACCTCTTAGGAAATCTAGAGCTCTTCTACAATTCGTTGACAAATCAACTAAGAGGTCCCAAGGAGAGTTAAGGAACATTGTGATCAAAGTCGAGGGGCAAGAATATATGGTGGACTTCACTGTCCTAGATATGGAAACCCCTCGCAATTGGAGAGATTCCCAGATCATTCTAGGTAGGACCTTCCTCAGAACAGCAGGGGCCTTATTTGATTATAAGAATGGGAAGATTCAGTTCCAAACTCCAGGCGGAGATGAGGAACTTGAAATGAAGCAGACAAGATGACAGAGACCGGATTCCGAATCCAGCACCGAGTACTCTTCTACCGGAACAGACTGCGAGCATGTAGACTTAGTTGGGCCATGGAGACAAAACCCAGCCAGCACCGATATGTCCAACTCCTTCGAAGATGATCCAGTGCATGAGTCAGTCTGCGAGATCCTCAGGAACGAGTACATCTCTGAGCCTGCATCGCCCTACATCTTCGATGACGTAGAGGCCCAGTTGGGCCTGTCAGTCCTTACATCTTTAGGACAATCGGAAGATGAGGAGGACGAGTCGGACGAGGCGTTTGCCGATTGTATGGAAACTTTTGATGATCCGACTCCAGAACCGAACTTGGTGGCAGCTATCACAGAAAATGATCCAGCCACTTTCAACACTGAACCAGAGCAGATTGAGCCAGATTTCTTAGACGATCACACTATTCCTGAGCTCAAACCCCTACCCACAACCTTGAAATATGCCTTCCTTGCGGGCCAAGACAAGAAATTTCCGGTCATCATCAGTTCGAAATTGACCGAGGAGCAGGAATCTCACTTGCTAGAGATCCTGGAGAAGAACCGCAAGGCGATAGGCTGGAGCATTTCCGATCTCCATAGGATAAATCCCGCTCTGTGTTCGCACCATATTTACTTGGAGAATGAAGCCAAACCCTCTCGTGAATTCCAACGCCGGTTGAATCCAAATTTACGAGAGGTCGTGAAGAAGGAGATAGAAAAATGGTGCGACGCGGGTTTCATTTACCTAATCTCCGACTCTAAGTGGGTGGCCCCAATCCATGTTGTCCCGAAGAAGTCGGGAATTCAGACGACCACCAACGAGGACGGAGAGGAGATCATGACGAGAGTACCCACATCGTGGTGCGTCTGTGTGGATTACAGACACCTGAATGCCGCGACGAAGAAGGATCATTTCCCCCTACCGTTCATTGATCAGATTTTAGAAATACTAGCGGGGAAAGAATTCTTCTGCTTCCTACATGGGTTCTCGGGCTACTATCAAGTAGCCATAGTTCCAGAGGACCAGGAAAAGACCACGTTTACATGCCCCTTTGGTACCTATGCTTTCAGGCGCATGCCTTTTGGGCTATGCAATGCTCCAGGTACTTTTCAAAGGTGCATGATTGCTGTATTCACCGAAATGGTCGGTGAATTCTTGGAAGTCTTCATGGATGACTTCTCGGTCCACGACGATTCTTTCGATTCATGTCTTAGGAATCTGGACCGAGTCCTCAAAAGGTGTTGTGAAGTTAATCTGGTGCTCTCCTGGGAGAAAAGTCACTTCATGGTGATGGAGGGCATAATGTTGGGGCATGTCATCTCCAAGAGAGGAATGGAGGTTGACCCTGCCAAGGTGGACGTGATCAGACGACTCCAGCTACCAACCACCGTAAGGCAGTTGCGGTCGTTCCTCGGGCATGTTGGATTTTATAGGAGATTTATTAAGGATTTTTCGAAGATTGCCCGACCGCTAACTGAGCTTTTAGGCAAAGACATGGAATTTATTGTAGATCACAAATGTCTTGAGGCCTTCAAGCGTTTACAAGGAATGATCATGGACGCACCCATCCTGCAAGCCCCAGATTGGTCTCTACCTTTTGAGATCATGACGGACGCCTCTGATTATGCTGTTGGGGCTGTGTTGGGACAAAGAAGAGATGGCGTCCCGTTTGCAATTCACTACGCAAGCAAAGTGCTTGAATCTGCTCAGCGTAACTATACAGTTACAGAAAAGGAAATGCTTGCGGTAGTGTTTGCCTTGGACAAATTCAGATCTCACCTAATCGGATCCAAGGTAACTGTGTTAACAGACCACACGGCACTACGGTATTTGATGGAGAAGAAGGACGCAAAGGCGCGTCTTCTTCGATGGATTTTACTTATCCAGGAGTTTGATTTGGACATCCGTGATAAACCTGAAAAGAAGAACGTAGTTGCCGATCATCTTTCTCGTCTCGAAGATCTTAATACTTCCGAGGTTTCACCAATCCGAGACTCCTTCCCTGACGAGTCGATTTTTGTTATCGACTCACTCCCATGGTACGCCAATATCGTGAATTATCTTGTCTCCAAGAAAGTTCCCGAAGATTGGCCCAAGAGCCAAATCGACCGACTAAAGTCGGACGCAAGACACTACCATTGGGAGGATCCGATCCTTTTCTTTGAAGGATCGGATTGTGTCTGGAGACGTTGTATTCCTCAGGAGGAATACCAGAGTGTCCTTTCTTTATGCCATAGCTTGGAGGCAGAAGGACACCACTCCGGGAAGAGGACCGCATGGAAGGTACTTCAGTG
Source organism: Ottelia alismoides (assembly GCA_037367405.1). Lineage (NCBI taxonomy): Eukaryota > Viridiplantae > Streptophyta > Magnoliopsida > Alismatales > Hydrocharitaceae > Ottelia > Ottelia alismoides. Next base: position 103,269 of record JAZKJV010001829.1, on the reverse strand, counting down.
TGGCTTCTACTGGCCGACTCTGTTTCGCGATGCCACCGCCTTCGCAAAGTCGTGCCCAGTTTGCCAGAGAATGGGAGGAATCGTTAGTTCCAAGGATGAGATGCCAATGCAGCCGGTCATCATTTGTGATGTCTTTGACGCCTGGGGCATCGATTTCATGGGCCCATTCCCTGTCATCCACGGGTTCGAATATATCCTTCTTGCGGTAGATTATCTGTCCAGATGGGTGGAGGCTATCCCGACCCGAGCCGCAGACAGCAGAACTGTCTGTAAATTCATCAGAGAGCACATAATCTCTAGGTTCAGGATCCCCAAAATGATGATATCAGACGGGGGTAGCCACTTTGTAAATCGGGAGGTGAAGAAACTCCTGAAGGACTACGGTATCGAACACCGTGTCGCAAGTCCTTACCACCCACAAACCAATGGTATGGCTGAGGTGTCAAACAGGGAGGTGAAAACCATATTGCAAAAGCTTGTCCACCCGGACAGGAAGGACTGGTCTCAGATCTTGGATCAAGTCCTCTGGGCGTATAGGACGGCTTACAAGACGCCGTTAGGCACCTCCCCATTCCGAATGGTATTCGGAAAGCCGTGCCATTTGCCCGCAGAGTTAGTGCACAAATCTGAATGGGCAATCAAGAAGGTCAACTGGAACACACACCTGGGACAGAAGCAGAGAGACATGGATCTGAATGAGCTTGTGGAAGTCAGAAACCGCGCATATGACAACAGTTTGGTGTACAAGGACAAGGTAAAGCGTTGGCATGATAGATATATCAGACGAAAGACCTTTGTTCCTGGACAGAAGGTATGGTTGTTCAATGCTAGGCTGAAGATTTTCCAAGGCAAATTGAAGTCTAAGTGGACGGGTCCATTTGTCGTCCGTACAGTGCATGATAGTGGATGTGTCGAGATCTCAGATCTCGCAGATGACACACCGACATTCCTAGTGAATGGACAGCTGTTGAAGCACTTCGTCGAATCCAATGAGCAGTTAGTCCATGTGGAAGAGATTGTATTCATGCGTGAGATAGATACAGCAGATTCACATCAAGCCGCGTATGAGACCTTGCAGCAGTGAACTCCAGCCATCTGCAGCATCTCGAAAGATTCAGACCGACTCATCTGTATATATCATTCTTCCTGTACATCCTATCCTCCCTCTTACGCAACTTTAGTAACCCATCCCCACCTCATTAGATCACTATCTTGGACTATACTTAGGATAACCCGATCCTAAGTATAGGGGGGAGGGTTCACCTGAGTCAGTTCACTGTAAATTCTCCAGATCACATTGGTCCTCATACTCATTTTCTACCGATACTTAGGCTGACCTGAGCCTAAGTATAGGGGGGACCGATGCCTGCATTGTATACTCATCCACTTCTCATCTTTCCCTTGTCTGCCCCATTTTTCTGATCTTCTTCTACACTTAGGCTGCCAGAGCCTAAGTATAGGGGGGCAGGACGACTTCTATACTCTTGTAATTTTAGCTCTCCTACGCTTAGCCCGAGCTATGTCTTTTTAGTCGCTTTCGTGCTCTGAGGACATAGCACACGCTAAGTATAGGGGGGCGTGTATATATTACATATATACTTTACCCATAGCTCGTACTTTCGCGTATTTTTCACGTATTTTTGTATATACTTTACAATAATTATGGGTGGGTAAAAATCGAAAATATATATATATATATATATCTTGTATACTTGTATAATATGTATAATACTTGTATAAAAAGTTGTAAAATTCTTGTAAAACATACTTTTGTAAAATTTGTTGTAAAACATGATGTATACCAGAAAAATAAAACAAAAAGGCTTCTTATTTACTCTTGCATATTATCTTGCATTTTTAAAAGGAAAAGAGTCTTGCATTTTTCATTCATGTCATCTGCATCTCATCTGCATACTTTGCATATGCAAAGTGAAAAGCTAGTGGGTTCTGGACCAAGTTATGAGTAGATATTGAGGATGGACTTGATTTGACCTTAATCCACCTAATTTCAGAGGAACCTTATAGGAACTGGAGTTAAGATTTCTCAGGTCAAGTGACTTAATTCTTTGAGTCCGCAAGTCTATGTTCACATGTCATCTTGATTAGTCTAAATAGAATATCTCGTGCATACGCAGGATTCTTTTAGATAATGACCTAACTTGGACAAGCACTATGTACGTAGCTCTTCATTGATGAGGTGGTGAGGAGGTAGAATCCTTTAGCTTGGAGTAGCACACGGGTGGAAACATCCGTCCTCCTCTAGGGAGGGTAGTGCATCTCAACCTAGTCTGGTGGTGTTGACATCTAAGGACAGGATGCTGTGGGTTGCAATAATGCTTCAAAAGAGGGATAGTCTACTGACTCCAGAGGAAAAACTCCTGATGTACATGCTGCACTTTGTTGAAAAAAATGTAAAAACTCCAAAAAAAAATCAGACAGGTCCAAGAGAAAATAAAATACCTGTCGGAGTCTGTATACTAAGTAAAGAAATGCAGCTGGATGACTTGGCTACACTGGTCAGGCATCCCGGATAGGTAGCTACACTGGCTACCGTCCATTCTCTTCTCTACCCCCTCCTCTTGAGTTGGTCGCACTTGAACTTAGAAGGGAATACCCTGCTCCTCGAGGAAAGAGTTACTGGACCAGGTTATTGAGTTACCTTGTTAGAGGAGGCTGGTTCCGAGCCATTTCTGATGTGGAGAGTTACATATCACTTACACAGTACAAGTAAGAATCATAGTCATCAGAAATTTGCGTTTGAGGATTTGTTCTGACCTGACTATTGAGGAGTCTTGAATAGAAGACTTGTGGAACTTGAAGTCTGTTAGGTCTTAAGTTCAGGTCTAAATAAGGTTCCGCCACACAACTAATCCAAAGGTCGAGTCAAGCTCCATTTTTAACTCTTGTTCATGACCTTGGTATGGAACCCAAAATCATTTCACTCTTGCATTTCATTTAGTTGCTCGGGGACGAGCAAGGTTTAAGTATAGGGGGTTGATGAATCTGTGATTCATCACTTCAAAAGTCAAAAATAGAGCTTTGTCCTCGAGTAAATAGAGGCATATTTCCCTTTATAATGCATAAATAGCATTCATGCATACATACATAATTCATACATTTTAGCAGTCCATTTGCATTTAAATAAGAAGCCAAAAATCCCTTGTAAAATATCCACTCACTAAAATAACCTCTTCTTTATAATATGTACTCCTTAGTTAATAATATAGGGAAGAAGGCCAAAAATTCCCCTTGTAATTTAGCCAATAAAGCCTCAGAACCCCTGTACACTAAAATGCACATAAAGCCCTCATACAAACTCCGAATTAGGTCTACTTACTCTTAGAATACTAACATTAAAAGACCTTTAAAATGAGACTAATTTCATCCAATTTGGAGCTTGTATGAGAAAGTTGGGTTTTGGGGCCACTTTGTGTACTACACATATGTATATTTGTATCTTTGTATTTATTTATAATATTTGACCTCATCTCCGTCTTTGGTCAACATGAAAGTTGAAGATCTCATCGAGATCTACAACTTTCATGTTTTGAGTTTTTCCAAATTCGGTCCCCTCTTCTCTCTACACATTCATTTTCTTCCAGCCTTTCACAGCAGGCCACGTGGCGCCCTCTGGTTGCGCCACGCGGCCCGCTCCCCTTGTCCCAGTCGCCCGCAGCCACAGCCGTTGGATTACACTCTAGATCCAACGGCGTGGTTGCTTCCACGTGCGCCTCAAAACCCTAGCCATCAGATCATCTCCCGCCTTCAATCCGCACCATCCGTCCCCGCTCATCCCTCCTTAAGCCACGTGGCATGTTGTGAGCCACCCGATCATGCCCTCGATTCTTTGATCTCAGCCGCCCATTCCTCTGACGCTTCTCATCCGCTCGATCGGCCTTAGCTTTCCATCCAAGCCGCTCGCCAGCGCCGCGGCCAAAGCTCAACACGTGGCCTATCCCATCTCCCTTCATTCGCATCACCCCGGCTTGATCTTATCCGCCCGTTCGCGCCCACTTCTCCACCGTTGGATCTGGAAATCCAACGGTGGAGCTCCATCGTCTACCTCTGGACACCACTCACCCACGATCTCGCCCTTGCGAAACAAGCCACCCCCTTTCTATTTTCGCCACCACACCTACCACCATCTCTGACCACCAATCACTCCACGTCCTTCCCCACTCATCCGTCATCCTCGCCAGCTACCCCACTCGCCACCACCTCCACCATAGAAGCCCCACTACCTCCGTCAACCTCGCTCCATCACCAGGTCGCTCCTCTACTTCACCCTTTAAATACTCCACCACCGGCCAACTTCAGCCTCATCCGCCACTCCAGAGAGCTTCCCTGAGCTCCGAGCCTCCAATTGGTGACAGCAATTTGACGATTCATTGAGCGAAGAAGGGCTTCTTCTCCGGCGAGATCCACGGCACTTCCGCCATGTCGCAGCCGCTACTCCGCGACGCTGCACGAGCTCGGGACACCACCGATTCCTCGAGCGACGACCTAGACCCCAAGAGGGAGGTCCAATCCCCAGGTGAACCCCTCCATCCATCTCCGGTCTTCTCTTCTTTTCTTCTTCGTTTTTCTCGTTTTTTATTCGCCGCCTACGGTCACCTTCTCGCCTCCATTCCATCCCGCCAAGCTTCGCGTCGAAGCTCTCATCTTCGCGGCCACATCTACGCCCGCCGACGACGCACTGCATCCCCCATCAGCTCCAGCTCCGCCACTTGGACGGAGCACCATCGCCAATCCATCTCCACTACCCTTAGGCCTCTCCGATCACTGTCGATTCTCCACAAGCACACGCACGAGCTCCGTCTCTACCTCTAACATCTGCAGGAGCACCTCTGTTCATTGAACGGAAGCTTGCCGGAGACGACTTCGAGCTTCGTCGCCAGCAACCTCCGACGGCCCTCTCCAGCTCCTGGGACCATCAGCTCCTTCGCCGCATCGCCATGCTCCTACTGGGATATCTCCGACACCTCGGAGAGCTTCATCGTCATCTGGAGGAACGGGCGGAGCTCACGCCACCTCGTCGGAGGCCAGCCATCTCCTCCGCAGGCGGCGGAGGCCCGTTGAAGGAGAAGCTCCAGCTGCTGTTCGATCACCTTGATCGAACGGTAGACTTCGTTCCACGTTGCACTCGCCGCGCTTCACCAGTACTGTTGGATCCTTCCTGATCTAACGGCGCTTAGCCCTCCACGTCATCGACATCTGGAGCAGCCAGGAGACGTCAGATCAACGTAGATCTGACGATCTTTGATCGAGCCACGCATCAGCACCGACACCCCTTGGATCAATCCTGATCCAAGGGCCCTCAGCGAGCCACGTCGCCATCTTCATCGACGCCCAGATCGCCGTTGGATCAAGCTTGATCCAACGGTCCTCAGCAGCCACGCAGAAAGGGTCCGAGCCTCTTCCCCGAACCTAGGCTCTGACAGCCCGAAGCTTCTCCGAGCCTCCGCAGCCATCCGAGCCTAGGCCGCCCACGTGAGGAGCACGTGCGACCTGGGTAATTTACACAGAGGCCCCCGGGACTTTCCATATTTGCAAAAAGGTCCCTGTGAAGCTGAGCCCACGTGAGGAGCACGTGCTTGTTGGAAAAATTGCACTCGAGTCCCCAGCATTATAGGTAATTGCATTTTAGTCCCTGTCCGCATATTTTCTTATTGTATTTTTATTTTCCTGTATTGCATTTATACCCTTGTGTTTGCACGCATCCCTAGGTTGCATTCCACATCATTTTGCGAATCTAAAAATTGCATTTTGTTAAGAATCTTGTCCTCTGTCTATTGGTCCACGTGTCACATTTTTGTAATTTCAGTAGAATTATTAATGAATTAATTGGTGCATGTTTGAAATATTTTGCCCAGTGAGACCTTTTAATTTGTAGTTAATTTTTTGTGCTTCCAAAAATCATCAAAAATTAACAGTAGCTTAAGGACAGTATTCTTAACATACCATGAAAATTTCATGTCATCTGCACACATATCGAGGCCTAAATAAATTGTTGAGTGATTTTCTTATATTAATTTTAATTAATTCATTTCGCAATGAAATTAAGATCTTTCAATTTTCCTGGATCCCTTATCATTAGTGCTATCTAGGATAATTTTAGTTCTTGAAAAAATTGTGGTTTGTTATTTATTAAAAATTAAATATTGAAAATCACCTTGTCTGCATATTTAATTTCCAGAAAATTAATTTAGTGTCTGAAAAATCCAAAAAAAATAGTGTAGATCATTTTCATCATCATTTATCATCTGGCCAACTTTTAGAATTTTTGGACTTCATTTGATATCCCAATTGAATTAAAACTTATATCGGCCTGCCGGTTACATGAGTCTGCATAGAAATTGAAAAAGACAAAAAAAAATTAATTCCTCGAAAGTCCAACGCTTGGATATTTGCTTAAAATTCACCTAAGGAGACAGATGCCTTCCTGAGATCGACCTTGGACTCCACCAAGTAAAAAAAATCACCGCTTGAAATTGGCTCAAACCTTATTTAAGTGGTTTTTAACTAGCCTCTCGTATCCGACTGCAACGAACGATTAACATTAATTTGGACATTAATTTGACTGAATTAAATAAGGGTGCGGGACGCTTATCACACAGCTCGGGCTGTCTCCCCCTATACTTAGGGTGAGATATCCCTAAGTATAGCGGAGCAAATCAACAAGAGAGGAGATAGTGGAGGGGATCAAAGAATAAAAGAATCGGGGTGCACACGCCCTATACTTTGGACAAAGTACGTCCTGACTACAGAGAACTGACAAAAAGGGACGACACCTTTTCTGTAGATGAAAAAAAATGAAAAGGAAAAGAACAAAAGAAGAAAAGACAGATATATATATATATATGAAAAGATCGTGGAGAATATACGCGTCACTCCCCCTATACTTAGGGTGAAAGGTCCCTACGTACAAGCAAAGACATGAGTGATGAAACGGAACGGAGAAAGAATAACTTGGTGCGTACCCCCTATACTTAGGACAAAGTACATCCTAAGTATAGACACACATATATGGATAAAGATCTGGGGTACACGTGACATACGGGAGGACGAATGAATGTAAGACGAAACACATATATACAACAAGTAAAGACTGATGAGGTCCAAGATGGTATCTGGCAAGTTAATACCGTACTCTCGTCATCGTCTCCCTGTGAGAACGAGGACGCAGTCAGACAGTACAAAGACACCCAGGTATGCAATCATTTGGATGTCAGCTACCGGGGAATATAGATCGAAAGGTGAGACACGGTCTGGCAGCATGACTCAAAACATCGGCTCATAAGGAAGGACTGAGTGAGAGGAGCCGATATGTAAGACGTGGAGGAAGAAAGAACAGGACAGATTCCTCCAAGTCAATCAAAGTCTCAGAAAGGTATACAAGTGAAGAACAGGAGACTTTCCTAATGTCTCAGGTGGTCTCCGGTGGTCATAAGGTCTACAAGTCAAGGATAGATTGAATACCACAATACATGGCTCAACCCTGCGAGGGTCCTTGATGAATACCCATTCATCACTCTTTATTCTTCTATTTTAGCTACAAAAACCTTTGCAAATACATGTAGATATGTGTAAATACAAATAATTACCAAAAGCATGCATTGTGTAAAAACCTATAATTAGCATGTTTTTGTGCACAAAATAAAAGAATAAAGAGCAAAAAGAAAAAGAGGGAAATATTTAGAATAAATATTGAGCAACCTAACCCAAGGGAGGGCTCAGCATGGGCCTGACCGCATAAAAGCCAAAGTAGAGGGAGATAGGAGCTCATGTGTATATACTTCTAAAATTATATTTTCCTCACCCAAAAATATGCTTGTACATATTTTGTGTATATTTAGAAAATATCAAAAACAAAATAAAAATTTAAAAAATCAAAAAGTCAAAAAAATACCCTTTCACCATGTGCATAAACCACACCATTGTATTTATTTAACCTTGTAAATAAATTCAATTATTTTCTAAACTTTTTGTAAATATTCTATGTTACATATTGTAAATATATAAAATAACAAGAAACAAAACAAAAATCAAATAAAAATCACAAAATTAAAAATACAAAAATACATTGTATAAATACTATGTATATAAATGTATTCAACCATTTATTTCACCCTTGTATATAAGTGATAAAAATAAAATAAAAATATTCTTTTATTCCTCATTTTATCTTGTAAATAAATAAAATACAAAATGAGCATAAAAATACATAAAAATAACAAATAAAAAATCAAAAATAAAAACTCCATATAGTGTACATATACCTATATATATAGCTACCCTATTTTTATTCCCAAAAATTAATTAAAAATCACCAAAAAATAGAAAAAAATAAAAGAAAAATATTTCATGTTTTGAGTTTTCTTTAATTCGGCCTATTTCTACTTAAAATAAATAAACAAAAATCAACTGCACGTGGCAGCTTCTGATTGGTCCACGGGGGACTGTTGACCCCGGTCAACTCCCCCGCGGACTCCTTCCTTTTCTGGAAGAAGCGCGCCACCCCATCTTCTCCGATTTTCCCACGCATCTCCAGGCTGCCTCCCACGCAAATCTCATGCCCGGATTCTTCGCCTATCATCCATCTTCCTCGCCCGATCTTCCGCCACGAAATCAACACCTTCCATTGCTGTCGCCCCTCAACCCTAATCGCCCCTGTCACCTTATATATTCTTCCCTCCGCCGCCTCCGCGCCTCATCTTTGGATCATCTCCTTCTTCCCAGTGACCTCCATAGGCATCGCGAGAGTGACAGCAAGCATCTGCCCTTGTTGCAGTGAGGTGAGGAAGCGAATCCATTGATCCGGCGAACTTCGCCGCCACTGCTCCGCCACCAGCGTCGAGCATCGAGCCTCAGGCCTTGACGCCCTTCGAGGCTACGACCAGGAGCAAGAGCAGCTCCAGCATAGTCTACTGCAGCCACCAGGTAACCTTAGTTCCTTCTAGTTTCATCTAATTTAGGATTTCGCCCAAATCGACCCATCGCCGTGCCTCCCTGATTCCGACTATCCCGATCAATCTTTCGATCATCGGAGCATTCCATCATCTCCGCCATCTCCCCGCGCACCTTCTACGCACTTTCACTCAACCCAGATCGCACAGGATCTGGGAATCGAGCTCCTCCGCCGACCACCCTCGCCGGAGCTCGCCATTTCGACTCACACTTCACCTTCACGCCGCCTAACCGGGTCGAGGCACTTTGCCCTCGACCCGCGAAGCTTCTGAACTATTTTGCAGGTCAAGAGGAGGCTGTCTGAGGCTTCCCGACATCTTCCCAGGAGCTTCTCCTCCGCCGACCTCGCCGGAGCCTTCCAGGGCTCGGCCGGGGCAGCGGAGACCCGCAGCAGCTGCGCAACCTCACGCCGGATCTTCTCCGACCTTCAGGCGCAGCAGAGGAGGGCGGAGACACCTTCACGAGGCCGGCGAAGTTCGCCGGCCATCAGTTCTTCCTCCATCTTCCAGAGCCGTCCGATGAAGCCCTCGCTCCAGTTCTGATCGTGACCGTCCATTCTTCGAGGAGCAGAGACCGTCGATTCATCTGAGGATCTCATCGGAACCGTCCGTAGCAGAGGAGAGAGGCCCGGAGCCCAGCACCGCTCGATCGTCCACGTGCCTCTCCCTTGACCGTCGATCAGAGCCAAAGGCCAAAGGAGTGAAGCGCCAGCTGTTCCGAGCCGTCCGATCACCACGTGGCGTCCATCTGACCGTCGGCGAATAAAGGGGTAAATATCGTAGGGCCCCCTCGTAGTTTGTCATTTCCTTTTTAGTACTGTAATTATTTTTAGAAACTTTTTCACTTAGGGTTATTTGCAGTATGGACCTCGTGCTTTATTTTAATTGCATGTATGCCCCTGTGTGTGTGTGACCACGTGCGTCGTCACGTGTGTATCTGGGCATTTTACATATTTCGTCCTGTAGATCTGGGATGTTATTCATTGAATGAAATGTTTTGTTTATTTGCAAATATACCCCTGTGAATGCTTTATTTCCGCATGTGCGAATTTATTGGGTTTTTTTGCAATTTCGACCCTGGGCTTTTGATACGGGTTATCAAATAGCCCTTGGACTTAGTTTTTCTTGCAATTTGGTCCCTGTGTGCCCCAGCCACGCGCCACGCACGTGACTTGCTGGGTATTTTGCACCTAGGCCCCCAGATCTTTGGGTATTTGCACTTAGGTCCCTGTGCACAGTGCCCCACTCTTATTTTTGAATAAAATATCAAACGACCTCCAAATCTAATGAAATTTTGACACATGGCTCCTGCCATGGTGTAGGAATTTCTGTGATTTTTGAGGACATTTTTATTTTCATTTGCTATTTTTAAAAATTCAAAAACCCCTATTTTTGCTACTGTTTGACTTTAAAAATACCAAAAAAAATATAAAATCACTTTTAAAAATTCTAAAAAAATTAGGACTTGTAGTTTGCTTGCTGATTGATTCTCTAGCCAATTTTGGCTACTTTTCATCACTTAAAAACCCTAAAAATTGAAAAACCCCTAAAAACTCACAAAAATTGTAATAAATAAATTAAAAATCCAAAAACAATAATTAGGGTGCCTAAATTTTCCTTATTCTTTCTAGATTATAGGAAAATTACCTTCAGGGCTTTTTGAGATCCAAAATTATTTTATTTTTGGGTCTTAAGCCTTGCTGGACAGTACCCTCTGTTTTTTCGCATTGTTTGATTTTTAATAAATAATTTACCCATTAGAAAAATTCCAAAAATTCACCAAAAACAGTAAAAAACTTAAAAAACATAAAAACCATTTTTCCTTAATTTTTGCATTATTTTTGGAGTGTTTTATAAATTGTTGAAGTTGCCTTGCATTCATTTTATTTCATCTTCTCATCATTTAAAAAAATCTAAAAAAATATAAAAACAAATAAAAACCATTAAAAAAAGATTCCCTTGGATTTCTGACTACATCGTAGGCCGCAAGGCCAATCTGTGCTCCTTGTGTTCGACCCTGGGAGCTATACCAGGTTAATCCTATAGCTAGACCGCTCTTGCTTGTGCTTGCTTGATTTTATCTCTGTGAGTGGTTGATTTCTTCTTGATTGACGCATTCGAGTGACTGAGGTCGCAACGACCTCATTTTATACCTTTGCCTCAGTTGTTCGGGAATTTGTGTCGTCAGTCCTCAAGGTGAGCAGGATCATAGAGTAACCAGAAGACTTGGCTCTGTGCTCCAACAGAGAGGAGACACAACCATGGAGGAGACCGAGTATCGAATCAGCAGACTCGACTTCATGCCTCATCAGACAGGAGACACCAGCAGTGAAGCTGAGTACCTAAAATATGATGTATCCTCCCACAGATAACCCTCGGGGAGTAATAAATGCTAGTCAATGAATAATCAGAACAGAAGCTCATCCCTGCAAGGGTCGTCAAGGTGAGCGGGCTCAAAGCAACCGGATCCATCAGACGGATCACAAGAGCGGTCTCAGTAGGCGACAAATCGGCTACCAGCAGAAGGGACCGACAAATCAAGAAAGTGTGGTAGCATCCCGCAGACAACCCTCGGGGAGCATACTGCCAACTAAGCAGTGAAATAACCAGAAAAGATGGCTCATCCTTGCGAGGACCGTCAAGGAGAACGGAATCAAAGGAGTCCAGTCAGATAGGTCCCTAGGATCCGACAAATCAGATCATAAAGAAAGTGTCGAGGACCATAAAATATATCAGACGACTCGGTTTCGTGCTCCAACAGAGATGAGACACAATCAATAAGGGGAACCGAGCGTAAAGAAATTGTTACATTTTCCCACAGATAGTCATCAAGGAACAATGCAAGCTAATCAGGGAATAGTCAGATCAGATCTCATCCCTGCAAGGGTCCTCAAGGAGAGCAGACTCAAAGGAGTCAATCAGAATGGTCTCGGTAGTTGATAGATCATCTACCAGCAGAAGAGACCGACAAGTCAAATGAGTCAAGTGTGGCGGCGTCCTACAGACAACCCTTGGGGAGCATACTGCCAACTAAGAAGTGAAATAATCAGAAAAGATGCCTCTTCCTTGCGAGGACCGTCAAGGAGAGCAAACTCAAAGGAGTCCAGTAAGATGGGTCCCCAGGATCCGATAGATCGGATAAACCATAAAGCAGCGGGGACCGGAGAATATACAGATGACTCGGTTCCGTGCTCCAAGAGAGAGGAGACACAATCAGCAATGGGAACCGTGCGTAAAGAAAATGTTGCATTTTCCTACAGATAGTCCTCGGGGAATAATTAAAACTAAGCAATGAGATAACATATCAGATCTCGTCCCTGCGAGGGTCGTCAAGGTGAGACATGACTCAAAGGAGTCAATCAGAATGGTCTCGGTAGACGACATATCGTCTACCACTAGAAGAGATCGCATATATAGAAATTGTCATAGTCTCTCGTAGATAACCCTCGGAGAGCACTTTGAACCAGGCACGGAATAATCAAAAAAGTGAAGCTCATCCTTGCGAGGACCTTCCAGGAGAGCGGACTCAAAGAAGTCTGTGAAATTGGCCTCGTGCATCTACAGATCGGGCACACAATTAGCAGGGAGGCCAAACAGTCAAATCGAACAACTCAGTTCCATGCTCCAACAGATAGGCAGCATAAACAGTGAGGGAACCGAGCATAGAGAATGTGTCGCATCCTCCTGCAGATAGTCCTCGGGGAGTAATGCGAACTAGGTTAATCAAGTCTTGGAATTGCTGGCATCAAATCTCAGGTCCTCAAAATCGTCAATCAATTAATCAATCAATAATCATGAGGGCATAAGATCATACGAGGGACACAAAATCAATAGGTCAACTCAAACAAAGTACGTCCATCAAGTCAATCCAATCTAGCTGAGATGGCACAAAAGATAGTCAACAATCCCCAAAGTGCCACAGCTGGATAAAAGAAGCAGGAGATCGGGGATGGGTCAATCCAGAAGATGAGAGATGTCGTGTGGGTTACGTACACCCTTGTCATGAAGTCCAAATCAATAATCAGTCAATCCTCAAAATAAAGATGGGTGGAACCCCAAAATGGATAGATCAATCAAAGCGCATGATATTATCATCAAATCATCAAAACACATCACATCCTCAACCCGGTGTGCAAGACCAAAAATCCTCGAATAAGAGTCACACCTAATGATCATGCATCATAAAAGAAATCCTCAAGAAGCTCGGATGCACATATCGAAAGTCAAATCCACCAAGAGTAAGGTATCAATCTCAGCGTCCTCAAAACATACCCGACTTACTCTAATAATCAATAGAAGTCGCAATCCTCGATGCGGGCTATCTCTAAAAGCACAGCAATCCCCGATGATGGATGGATGAGACGGGGGACACGAGGAGGGTGGGCAGGAAGAGAGACGAAAGATCTAGCGAAGATGATTGAGCTCAAGCGTGAATATCACGACTCAATGCAAATGAGGAGATATGTGTATAAGAGAGGTAGAGCGAATCAAAGATGAAAAATGGATGACTCACATGGATTGGACCACGCACTCAAAGAGAAATGAAAATGCAAATGGACTCCAAGTCACAATCAATACACAAAGCAAACCCCTGATACACCTACTCAATGCGGTGAAGACAGAGATGTGGTCTTTTTATCTTGTCGATGTTAGAGTTAGGTCATCATCACAAAGTTGCACACACCGAAGATAGGCTCGGGATTTGGATACTAATCCTTGGCGTGCGCATAGGAATAAAATATGCATACAAGGAGGGGGTTGCTCTCCCCAAGACAAGGAATCCATTACATTTTATTTTAGAGATCAAGTATGGTTAGCATTCCCGATTTTATCTTGGTTGTCACTTTTTTTGATTATTTTTCAATGCACGTGCCTAATGGGTTTTCCAATTTCCATTAAGCATCCTAGGTGATTAAAATCATAGGGCGAGGATCGGAAAAGCCATGCAAATTAGAAATCGATGATGCATGCAAAGTCAGAAGACTTACAGTGCTTCCCAGCTTTCTCCATGCAGGATGCAAGACAGAATTGAAAAACCTATGCTAAATGAGATGCAATCCGATGAAATCTCCCTAGGCGAGAAATTGCTATTATCATGAAGCATATTTTCTAAAATTTGACTAAGTACAAAACGAGTCTATAGGTACATGCAGATATATTAAGGTGTTTGGGCCTAAGTCTATCATCAAGCAATCCTAACCTAGGGCTCATTCACACAAAATAAGAAAAATAAAAACGAAAAAGCATCAAAATCATTGAGGTCCCCAAGGGAAAATCCCTCGGGCAATGGACCTTGGGAAGTCGAAGTGTCTGAGAGTACTGAGTTATTACAATCCAAGTGTCGCTCCCTCACATAAATTTACATTTTTTTAAGAAAAATGCATAATATGAAACTGAAGACTGTCTCAAAAATTCCTCCAAGTCTGAAGTTGGTTCTCCCTCTTGCCGGCCCAGTCAGAATGTCGGCGCCGCATTGCATGGGAGCATAGGTTCTCCTAGGAGATCTTCCATCACGTCGCGGTCCCTCGCAACAAATTCAAACAAGAAAGAATGTCAGATAGTTCACAATAATATCAAATAATAAAGAAAATAAAATAAATAAATAGACACAAAAATAAATAAATGAATGAACTAGAGATAATAGGCAAAAACAAATAATCTCCTACTTCGCAACATTGCTCCCCGGCAACGGCGCCATATGATAATCGAGATTTAGCGGAAGTCGTGTTAATTCACAAGGCGAATCAACAGTCGTTGAGTTGACATCACATGAAACCTCAATTAATCAACAATTAACCCACAATATCAATATAGCAATAAATATCATAAAATGTGGAGTTAAAATTTATTATAACTCTACATGCAAATGTGTATAAGTGTAAGCATGTGTAGAGGTCGAACACTGGAAGCAAACGGGAGAAGGAGGCAAAATACAATGCGCAAAAACTATGTCATGTATCTCTCATCCATTTTATTGTTTTTGTGAGTTTTTAATTTTTATTTTTTTTTATTTTTGTTTTATATTTTTTGGTTGATTTCTAATTTTCTGATTTTGTATTTTCTTTTTATATTTTAATCCTTTTTTATATTTTCTATTTCTTTTATATAAACAATATAGCCAATATAAGGCTTATACATATAATACATAGTAATATAGTTATAAATTTTAAAAAAAGGAAATAAACTATTTTTGGGTTTTTAATATTTTTCTAATGTTTTTATATTTTTCCAGAAATTTTTGCTAATTTTTATGTATTTTGAAAGTCAAAATTGTCCCAAATACGGGATTAACAAATAATTCGAAATTGATTTAGGTTTTTAAAATAATAAATAAGTCCCAAACTTACCCAAATTAATTTATTATGTAAATAATAATATATATAGATATTTTTAACAAAGAAAAACATATTTTTGGTATTTTGTGGAATTTTTATATTTTTTGTTGGATTTTGGAGATTTCTGATTTTTTTTAATTTTCTTTTTCTTTTTTAGGGGTTTCTATTTTCTGTACTCAATAATATCAAACTATACTATGTTTAATTTTTTTGAAATTTTTCAAAAAGTTTATATTTTTTGGTACTTAATAATTTAGACAAGGATTATTTAGTCTCCTTTTTAATTTTTATAAATATATTAAATGCAAAGTGGACACGTGGCATGTAAGTACAATGCATGGATCCTTTAATCCTATTTTTCGAATTTTTAGGAGCTCATTAGCTATTTTTAAAAGTTACAAAAATGTATGTCCTAGCAGGGGCATAAGTGCAAATAAAATAAACTTCAAGGGCCCAGATGCAATTTACCAACATAATAAAACATTTATTTAATTTTTAAAGATAAATTTACAATATACAAAAATGCCAGGGTTTTCTAATGCAAAATTTCCACCGTCACGTGGGGACTACACGTGACGTTGGAAGGGACCAAAGTGCAAATACATAAAACACAAGGGCTTAAATGCAAAAATCCCAAAATATTAAACACTTAAACTGTTATTTATAGGACTAAATAATAAATACAAAAAGGTAGGGGCTGGATATGCAATTTACCCCAAACATAGGCATGGGCGGATGGCTGGACGATCTTCTCTAATACACGTGTCGTCCATCTGACGGCTGGTGACGGTTCGTAGATCGACGCTCGAGATTAGATCACTAGGCAACGATCAACGGATTGAACCAGGTGTGATCAAACGCCTCTGATGGAATCTGGGCATCACCTTCTTCATCTGACGACTGTTGCTCTTCACGAAGAACGGGGAAGAACAGTGGCTCCCCCGACCTTCGATCGACGATTTCTCCTAATCCCGACAGTCTTTGGCTATGGAACTGGTCTCTACATGTGCAGGGAGGTCTTCCGCAACTTCTGAGGGTCGAAAGAGGCTCTGGGACCCCACGACAGAGTCAGATGAGCTCTGGGAAAATAGACCCTCCAGGTACATGACGGTTGGGTTAATCCGAGCCCAGATGAGCTCCAAAAGGCACGTGACCTGCATAGGATGAAAGCACGGCCTGAGGAGAAGCTCCTCGACCAAAAATGAAGCTGTTAGCACAAAAAATGAAGTAGGCGGAGACACATCCGGTGAAGTGGCTGAGGGGAGCATCGATTCGCAGAATCGGGATGATTCTGGTTGGTACAAGGTGGCTGGGAGGTGGAGACACGTAGAGGGGAGAAGATGAGGCGGTTTGCAGGGTGGAAGACTGACGGAACACGATGGACGGGGTTCGCCGAAGCTCCGCTCCGGCGAACTACGATTTTGGGTTTTAAAGCTAAAATACCACGCTAACACTAATCTAAAAGCATAATTAAAATGCTGGAATTAAAATCTACCTAAAATAAGAAGAATGCGCAGTTCATAACTGGTTGGACATCAGGGAGCAGGGTCTCGTCAGAGCGATGACCATGAGTGCACTCCCCCATTCGCGAGCCACCGTGGAGATCAGGGGACCTCCCCCTGTCACGAGGATGCACTATATGCCAGGGGCTTTAGGGCGTAGGAAATGACCAAAATTTAATGGAGGAAGGAGGAGGTTTATTTATCAACAAGTATGGCACCCTTATTTGACCAGCCAATATAAAGAATCAAAAGTATATACACTGGATCTAAGGAGCGGGCGTGGAAGATGATGGATTTGAAAGTAATTCCCTTGAAGAGATCGAAGTCGATTGAACAATGGTTTAGTCGGAAAAATGGCAAGAAATCACGGGGACAAGACGGTTCTGACGAAAGTTAGAGGTGCAGGGGGAGTTGACCGGAGGTCAATAATCCCTGGCCTCTGATTGGTCCAACTAGACCCGCTACTCGACAAAACTATAATTTTATTAAAGAATAATTAATTTAAATAGTAAATGATTTTGAGTATAAAATAAAAAATGTTTATTATTTTATTTAGTATTTTATTATGATTTTTATTTATTTTTTTGATTTATTTTATTATAAGTTAATTTTCAATGGTTTATTTATAGGTATAATTACCTATATTTTGTACATTTTATTTTTATTTGGTATATTTTATTTTATTATTTTATTCTATTATTTTATATATTTATAACTTTTATTTATAAGTATAAACATATTTTTATTTTATTTTTAGGATGTTATTGTGCAATTAAATAAATAAATATATGAATTGTATATTTATATTTATAGGTATTTTACCTATATTGTATATACATATTTTTATTTTAATGTATTTTATTATATTCTATTTTGGTTTTATATTTTTAATAGAATATGAATAATATTTAGAATATCAGAAAAATACAAATAATAAAATAATGGAAGAATGTTTTCCCTTTTATTTATATACATATAGAAACATAGGTGTTTTGTCTATGCTTTTACATAAACTTATTTTATTTTACATTTTTTAGTTTTATTTTAGTTTAATATGTATGCGTGTTATAAATAATATTTGCAAAATTATAAAAATATGAATTTTTAAATATATTAAAGAATAAATAAAATGAATATTTTAATTGGTATAATGTACAATGAGGGTCATAAACTTAACTTTCACACAGTAACTCTAAAAAATATAAAACCACCACCATTTAATTGCTCGTGAAAAGTTATATATAATTAGTGGTGATTTTGATATGTTTTAAGCTTTTATTTGAAAGATATGGGTCTGTGAAGTTTGGTTTCTGGCTTTTTATTTTGTGTATTAAATGTACAAATTGTATTTTTATACAAACTCGATTTGGTATTTTTATTTACATTATTATCTACAACTTTTATATACAAAGTTTCTTTATTTGATGTATAAATACTAAAGAATAAAATAGGCGTCAAAATACATAATTAAAGAATAAATAAATGGGATTTTATTTTATTTTTGGCTCTTATCTCCTTCTACTTTATTCCTTGTCGACGAAGTCAATTCTTGCCTGGTTCGTTGCGTTTAGGGTCATAAAATATCTTCAATATTTTATTCCTTTTGCTTTTCTTCTCTTTATTCTATAATTTTGGCACTAAAAACCTTATTATTTACACAGTAAATGTAATAAATAATGGATGCTATTTTGTACAAACTAATGCCATTTTCTAGCATTAGCTAGGGTTTTTAAGGCCAAAATGATAAAATAAAGGTGGTGAAATGGAGATTCATCACCCCATCTGGGAATACTGACTATTTTGACATCAACATTGATTTACATCAAGGTTCAGCTTTGAATCCATTTCTTTTTACTTTGATTATGGATGAGTTGACAAGTCACATTCAGGATGAGTTACCATGGTGTATGCTATTTGCTGATGATATTGTGTTGATTGATGAGACTAGAGATGGAGTAAATGAGAAGCTTGAGGTCTGGAGACATGCATTGGAGACTAAAGGATTTCGTATAAGTAGGGCTAAGACGGAATATATGGAGTGCACCTTTTATGGAAGCAATGATGAAGGAATCGAGGTGAAGATTGGTGACGATAACATTCAGAAGAGAGATTATGTTAGATATCTGGGATCTATTTTGCAATGTGATGGGGAAATTGATGGAGATATTACTAATACAATAAATGCAGGCTGGCTAAAGTGGAGAGGAGCCTTTTGTTGTGCTTTGTGATAAGAAACTTCCTTTAAAATTAAAGGAAAGTTTTACAAAATAGCTGTGAGACCTGCTATGCTCTATGGATCTAAATGTTGGTCTGTGAATCATAGACATGTGTAGAGAATGGTTGTAGCAGAAATGAAACTGCTAAGGTGGATGTGTAGACACACACATAAAGATCGGATTCAGAACGAAGCAATCAGAAAGAAAGTTGATGTAGCTCCGATCGAGGATAGGATTCAAGAAAACCTCTTAAGATGGTTTTGTCATTTGCAAAGAAGATCAGATGATGCACCAGTTAGAAGATGCGAGTGTTGGGATATTGAGCCGGCTAAGAGAGGGTGAGGACGGCCTAAGAAGTGTTGGAAAGAGACTATATGAAGGGATCTTAGTTTTTTGGATATAAGCCCGAGATTGACCCAAGATAGATCTGAATGGAGTCGAAGAATCCATGTAACCGACCCCACTTAATTGTGGGAAAAGGCTTTCTTGTTGTTGTTGTTGTTGTACATTCAACTCCTTGACTTTCCTTCTTGCTTGGGTCAGACCCATGCTTCCACCGTGCTCCCTTCATCTATAACCAGCCATTGCTTAAAACAAATGATCTCTTATGTTGAATTCAAAAGATTTCAACATAAATGTATTTCAACATTTATACATACTCCATTCAATTCATACAATATGAATATTACATGAATGACTTGAGTATAGATAGGAGAATGATGACACTCGTCATCTACATACATCTTAACTCTTAAAGACTTAGGTTTAGGTAGGTACTCAAACATTTTGAGTACATCATCTCTTATGGAACCACCATTCCACATAATGCACTGAACCATGTCATTCATGATTAAATGCCGAGAGCACGTATGTATGCCAGAACATCTTCTTAGATTTATAAGGATTATTTGACAATTACGATCACCATCGACATGTCACTTCCAAAGTACATTCGATGAGATATCAAGACTATAGAGATACAAACACTAGGGTTGTTGTCCTATTATCTATTTAATTGCCATTCATCATTATTATGATAAAACTTGCACATTGCAACCATATACACTATGTGTCCAACAACAAGTACAATATATTGATCATGTATTCAATACATGATATTTTACTGGTTATCATTGAGTATAGTATTGAGTGGGTTTAATGAAGGATTATCTGAAAGAAGCACTTTGCATAAATATATATATATATACATATTTTACTTTGATTTAGGAATTTTTATATCAAAGTTGTCTTGCCTTGTCAACACTGAAAGTTCATTCCCTTAATCACTTTCAATGTAAGAGATATACTTACCATTGTATCTCTTAAGCAATATCTGGGTTCTCCTTCCTTATCTTTTTCGCATCCCAATAATATGAGAACCTGCAACTCAGATAAAAAGAAGTGGGAATACATTTAACCTTGCAAGTCCAACTTGCATTCCCAATTAGGTCTTTAACACCCGGGCCCACCATCCCAAGGTGATGTTGACCCGGTCGTTAATAGAACCAACCTTCAATGGGAATGGCACTCGCTATGTGCAATCCAATATCGCCCCAATAATATGAGGACCTGATATTTTGGTTACTACGTATATGGCCTTACTCTTTAGAGAAGCAAAGAGCCTGATCCAGATGCGCTTGTATGCAGGAGCTGTCACTTTGGACGTGCATCTTCTACATACAATCCCTATTGACGGAACCCTTCACTTTAACGGAAGACCATGGATGTCACTTATGTGATCCTCCATATTATGTTCAAATTCTAATTAATTATTATGAATCATATTCACATAAATAATTCTTCCAATGGAAATAACAACTCTATTCATAATAAAGTGTTTTGATTTTAATCATATTACAAATAATCTAATCATATTAAATTAATGATCCAATTAATATCCCACAAACATTCTCTATTGTTACTTGAAATATGGTACTATCTTAAATAAGTATTTTTCAAATTTTAATAATTAGAAAAATACATCATGATCACTTCAAGCATTATCCCTTACTTACCCTTTGTTATGGCCAGGACAGACCGCTCACGAAGCAACCTGCTACCCCAACGCTCTCCAACTAGACACCATATCCGCCTCAGGTCAGGATAATGTCAATTGATCACTTTGTCCTTGAGATGGTAGTAAGTATTTCAACCGGAGTTATACCATATGATTATAATCAAAACATATTTGATTAACATTATAAGGATATTTACTAAACAAATTCCCTGTCCTATTCTAGTAACTTTTTTTGTTGGAAAGAATATCATGTAACCAATTGTGATCTGGATCGTATCTAAGCAATTATTGGTTAAGGCAATGCAATTTAAGGAAATAATCATTATCAATATTTCACAAAATATTAATAAATAATTATTCCAAGAAATTAACCCTTAATTTCACTAATTGATTAAATGACAATCACATGGTTCTTGATTAAGAGTGTACTTTCCAGCTGTGACTCTCACTCACTAAAATGAGCATATCTCAATCAATTTAAATCCAAATCATGCAAAATAAGTTTCCAAAGTTTTCTAATTTGATTTAGAACATAATCCAAGTTATTTACACACATTTCTAGGGATTTCAAAACTGTAATTAACTTAATTACGTCAAGATTTGACATCCCTGAAATAATGAATACATGATCACTGAAATGATCATAACTTGAGCAATCGGATTCAAATCAAGCAAACTCAAATCCCATGGTTTCTTTATTTGATGAGGAACGTAATTCAAGTGATAATTTAGTGTTTAAAGAACTTAAACATGACTAAAAAATCACACAAAACAGGGCGGCATGAACAAAATGCGATAAAATTTCGCAAATCCTAATGAGCCCAAGTCGTCCTAGGTTTATAGATCGTACCTAAAACCTCAGACCTATGGCTCTAATACCACTTGAAGGATATGGTTAGATCCTTAAGCACATCACCGAAGCGAGAGTATCGCATCGTATGTGATCGGGAGTGACTAGTCGCACTAGTTGCTCGAGGGAGCGGAGTTAAAAAAAATTTTGATGTTATGAAATCACATGATCTAAGAATACATATAGGATCATTTCATACAAACAACAAACAAGTATTAAGTTTACCTTTTGAAGCGTGGTTGCGATCGAGTCTTTAAACGAAGAGACCTCCTTTCTCTAGTCCGATCTGATGGAGGAAACGCTTGCAAGCACATTGATGAAACGCATGGTCCTCACAATCCATGTTGATGATCCAAGCGAGGAATCTCCTAATTTCATCACACAAGATATGAATTCTTCTTCAAGAGTGAGCCGCATAGAAGGAGACAGAGATCCACAAGCAGTCGTTCTGGCAACATAACGATGATGCGACCACGATAGCGATCTCTCTCTAGGGCATCAAGGTGGATGACCACAAGCGTGTAGAGAGAGAGAGAGCATATGGATGTTGTTGTTGTAACTTTGAAGAGCATGGGGTGCTCTTCTTATATAGTATTTTGGGATTACATGGATCACAATCCATGTACTACACAAAATCAATGGATGAGATTGATTTGTGCTTCTTTCCATGGCCAAGATTTTGTTGTAAAAATACGACAACAACTAATTTAATTTAGATTATATATATATCGATATAATTAATACCAAATTAAATCAATCAAGCATGGAGATTATGGAATAGAGATTGCCTCCTTCCATAATATGGGAGTGGACGACCACCCTTTCCTAATGGTAGTTGGTGTCCGTCCACCCTCCCAATTGGGAAGGCGCCAATCTCATGTAATATAATAAGATTACAGTATTCCATGGAAATCTCTAATATTTACAACACTTGTTGTAGATTATTATACAAAAATAATTCAGAATTATTTTGTGAATGTTGTATTCTTGCCATTAGAAAATTGTGAATCACATTCACAACCCAAAATAAAATGTAAATTACATTTTCAATTTAATGTCCAATGTGAGTCCAATCGAAATCAATAATTAAATTGTAAATGTTGTTTACAAATATCTCTCTCTTATATATTATAAATCATATTTATAATATATATGAATAATTAGGATAGTGTTATCCATATTATTCATATCTATGATAATTAAATCATATTATTCATCTTGGATTTCTATTCTCATGTTTCCAAATAATATGAATTACATTCACATTATTTACATCTTTAGCAATTAAATCACATTTAATTATCTTATATAACTCTCCTTATAATATGAATCAAATTCATAGTATTCACGATAATTAAATCACATTGTATTATACATTTTCTTAATGCTCGGATACATATATCAACAATGAAATTATCCATTGACTCTTTCAAGGATAATACGCTTTGTCCGCAGATACTTGGAGATAAGGACAGGGTGATTGTATTGTTCCACGTATAGTATCATGGATATTAAGATCACATCTCAAATCCAGATCCTACGGACCTCTCATAGATTCTTGATTAAATCAAGACTGCAAATCTAATCTTCTCATTGCATCTAAATCACATTCAGATCAATGTCAAACATTTGGACCAAGATCATATTACTTTTCTACTGAGAGGAGATACTAGAATCCAGAACCATTCCATCACTCCCTAGGAATTGAAGCATCATGGTTATATAATCGTTATGATCACATCACCCTCATGTATTCCTAATACCTATACATCTTGCATATTGGAAGACCCAGAATAAACCCGAAGTATTAGATCAATTTTACACCGTCTGCTTCAGGGTTTTATCATTAAGTTTCTCATTCGATCATTCGAAGTTGGTATCGATCATAAACTTTATAAAAGCATATATCATACCTAGGTATTGATCATATACTTTCCAAAATCATATATCAAACCTACAAATTTAGTCAAGCTTCCAAAGCGAGACGACCGTGCACAGAATTTAATTCTTCCCAATATTTCATGAGTGAGCTCATATCTTCCAATTCAGTAATTGAACCTTTATGATCCCTTTGAGAGATCATATTACTCATATGCCCTTGTATGCACACCAGCTCGCCAGTGTATAGACCTTGATTAGGTCATTAATCTATTAGTCTGTCAGATGTACATACTCAGACATATAGTAACACATCTATCTCCGGTCAAAGGATGCGTGCCTATATCGTGACAGCATACGACATAAGCCTTTGGTTATCTCTATCTCGTTAAGTCAACTCTTTGACCTAACTTATCTAACACCATCGAATCTCTATTCCTGTGCAGTGGACTTGCATCAAGAGGCTGGTTAGATATCAACCTTATGAGAAAAGGATTGTCATCTCCTACTCAGGTTGGAGATTTCGCCTACTTAATCTGCTTAGAGTTAAATCGTTGTTACGAAAACCTGGGGAAATTTTCCGCTTTTTAAACATGACATTCACAAGATTTAATTTGGCTAACCAAGCAACCACAAGAAAACTAAAAGCAGAAGTAAGTAGTACACCAGAATTGAACAAAAAGGATATCCATTCATTTTCATTTCATTCATATAACATGCTGAAGTTCCACAACATTCAATATACATACATATATATATATCCCAAAAGTGAGGATACAGAGGAGAACACAACAAACAATTGTACAATGAACTCCAAAGGTATACTTTCTCTGAAAGTATATCCTCCAAAAAGAAACAACTGCAGCACCAACTACACCGGCTACTTGGTCGTCGGACCCTTGCCTGCCACAAGTAGAAAAGGGACAAGCAAGTATCTGTCACAAAGTTGTCAAGAACAAATTCTACACAGTTCTACTAAGGAAAGTAGTAAGAAAAAACTAGAACAGCTAGAAAAACAGTTTGGTGACTGTAGTGGACAAAAGAAGAACTAGCAAGTAGAAGTAGGTTAATTGATTCTTTTTAAGTTATTTACTTGCTTTCGGAAACTAACAAGAAGAACACACTCGCTCACTACCACACCATGTCTCCCTTAATCAATGGAACTAACCAAACAACATCTCAAGCCTAGAAGTAAGTCTGTGGTCTTGGTCCGGTTAGGATCTCGATACCCGGGTAGGACTTCAAAGTCCAGGTTGAACCTCACACTATGACTCTGAGGTATGATGTACGCCTCAGGCTTGGGGTACCTCCATAGGCATGTGGTGGTGTCTTGCATCCTAACTAAGTTCCCAACACTCCTTCTGGCTTGTTCTCTCAACTCTCATTAATCTTTGGTCGACACGTGTGATAGCTTGCTCCTGAAGGTGTACAAGAGGAAACGTACTCACAACTCTCTCAACACCCAACCCTCATTAGTCTCTACTAACGGTATTATCGTCACTAGCCTCCTAGCGGAAAAGTCATCCGTCTTTTACCCCATCACGAGGTCACAAGCCTGGTGGAAAGGTAAAAAGATCCTCAGTGTCTACTAATCACTACCCCGTCACCAGGTCACAAGCCTAACGGAAAGGTAATTAAAGGATCATCAATGTTTACTGGTCACTACCCTGTCACCAGGTCACAATCTTGGCGGAAAGGTAATTAAATCCTCAGTGTTTACTAACCATTACCCCATCACCAGGACACCAACCTGACGGAAAGGTAATTTAATCCTCAGTGTTTACTAACCATTACCCCATCACCAGGACACCATCCTGACAGAAAGGTAATTAAACGGGTCATCAATGTTTAATGGAGAAACTTTACTGGGTAATTGGTGAACTGTCACATGTCTATCGATCACTACCCCATCACCAAGTCGCAAACCTGGCCGAAAGGTAATAATTTCAGCGGTGAGGAAACCCCCGAAGGATTCGTCTGTCTCGCCAATCCTAGTGGAAGTGTGGTCCAAGGGAAAGGCAGTGGTAGTACGACTACTACGCCACTAGAGGCAGGAAAGAGAAAAGGTAAGCCTGTCGGACCCGACTTCCTCTCTCGTTGCTCAACTCCCGAAGGAGAGGAGCTAAGTAAAAACTAGATGAGCTCGTAACTAACTGCGGAGATCCCCCAACCTACGCTCTCTAAGAAAAACCAACAGGTCAGCGGAATGGTCTAGACAACTCGTGGATCCCAACGAAGCATAAAAACCGAGCCGGCTCGAAGAAAACACGTGAAGAAGACTGGGATCCTAGACCCATGCTCTCAGTGTCCGCTACCCAACCTGAGCGACCTCATCTCCTGCTCAGGTGAGGGTCATCGCACCCTCGCACAGTCGGAGTATAAAACTCCATGATTGGCCGAATGTGACATCACTATTTCTATTATTTTCATGTTTCACCCTAAGAGTCTAAGGTTTCTTTGATTTATTTCCCATCCTCAAGTTGTCAGTCCCAGACCCAAACTTATTCTATAAGAACCTCAATTGATCCTAGGTCAGGGATACTGACCTGTTACGATAGTCTCTCTCTAAATTCCTACTGAAGAACATCATTCTTATGATCTTGGCTATCTTATCGGAAAACATCTTTCTATCCTACGTCCCAAAAGATTCACAAACACCTACAAGGATCGGGCTACTCCTTAGAGGAAGACTTGCTTCATGGCAAGTTCATATAGTCTTATTTTCCTGTATGGTATTACTGTATGGCAAGTTCATATATATATATATATATATATATATATATATATATCCTTAAGATCATCTCCAAATCTCTAAATTTCATAATAGGTGTTTCAAGCCCACCTCTATAAGTAACAATTATCCTAAGGCATGCTCTAAAATGATTACTAAAAGTGGTTTACCCTATCCAATTTTTATCACCCCAAAACATTGACATTGTGTGTATATATTTCATAATAATCCAAGGCATCTAGTCCTTTTAAGTTCACACACAACTTCATGACTTTAAAGACACCATTTAGGTGTTTAATTTACCTTAAGGTCTAACAATTAAAGGGGTCTTTTAGAGGGCATCACATGCTCCAATCATGCATCTATTCCACAAATAGACCTATGTGTACAACAAGTATATGGTTGCGACCTTAAGACAATTTATCCTCTCTTAATCCCTCTCCTTAATGAGATTAAACCATTGTTTTATTGCCCATTTCAATACAAGGAAATCATGGGGACTTGGGGTTTTTAAAACTTATTAAAGGATGCCTAAAATTTGCTTAGACATGCAATCAAAAAATAGAAATTGGCCACAACTTTGTTCATGGACAGCAACCAAATTTGTTTCAATATCCTCATCAAAACCCTTCCAAATGCATGTATTTCATGTGTATTACACTCCCCATATATTCATGATTAATTCCACCAAAGGTTGTCTAAAGATATTTTTAAAATCATGTATATCCTTAGTCCTAATGCAACAATCTCTAATCTGAACATTCAGTGACAAGTATGATATAGGTAGTCAATAACTCCTCAAAACTCCTCATTTTCTAAAACAACTCCATGGATTGAAGGTTAATATGAAAGAGTATATATCAACAAGTAATTTCACTCAAGGAGACATGAAGAAACTCCCCAAATGCATCTTAAAACTCTAATTTAAAGTGCATGGACAGATCTGAATACATGCAGATACTTGTATACTACAACATCCAAATCATTTCTAAATCACCTAAATTTCTAAAATTAAAAGCCAAGATTTAGAGGACATTTTAGTGGGGTCATAATTAGTAAGCAATCTACTCAAGTGAACTCAAAGAAGATCCCTAAACCATGCAAATTATTAACCAACATTCAACAACAAAAATATGAGAATTTCAGTATGGCCGTCCATACATGTTCCATGCAATTTCGTATCTAAATTCACGGATTTAAGGTTAACTTGATGGAGTATTAATCAACATGTAATTCTACCCAAGAGAACTCAAGAAAGATCAAGAAATACATGTCTAACTTGGATTAAAAAGAAGACAACCAGATCTGGACACCATGTAAAACCATCCCCTCTAAGTCCCATTTTCCCAAATTTTTACAACCAAAATCCCCAAAACAAACACTTGATCTTAGATCTGGAATATAAGTGGTAAAAACTCTACAAATGGCAGCAAGAGTAAGCTTAAATTTTTACCTCAAATCAAGCTTCAAATGCTTGAAGAAGAACTTCCCAAGAACAAGGTTGGGTTGTCCACATCTTGAGCTTCAAGCTTGGATTCCTCCTCTTCTTTGGCCCTTGATCTTACAATCTAACTCTTTAGATATTCATCCAAGCACCGGCCTCTATGATTCAACAATCAAATCAACAGTTGTATGATCATTAAGATGACCACAATACATAACTCTAATTGTACTAAGGGACCTATTATGCAAATTAATTATTCTTCATTTCAGATCAGAGAATGAAATTTGCAATAGTATTTATTGCATAAAGGCTCGCCGTGGGCTCTTATGTCCAACATGTTTATTTGTGTGTGTGTGTGTAGGAATGTAGGTATGTAAATATGTATGTGTTATGTATGTATCTATGTGTGCGTGTGAATGTTTTAAGGTGATTTCAGCACGCTCACGATAATCCTCTTTCAATACATCATATAATATATGTAATTCATTACTATGTTATTTACGATTGCAATACAAAATTAAATTTGAAGGTGTTGAATACAAGGTCTCCGTCCCCAAAAGAGGATATGCTAATGAATATTGAATTTTTTGTTGCCTTGGATTAATTTTGTTATAGTTAATGTACATGAATCCCCCAAGGAACTCCGGTTTCTTAACAAATCTTTATATTTGTATGGAATTGAGCAGGGTAGTGACTTTGATATATGTAAAGTCAAGTTATTTGTGCATCATATATAACTAAACTTCTAGTGTATATATTGTATGGTATGTATCTTACTTTATATTGTAACAGGGACTTATATTTTAGCAAACAAGTGGGCCTTTTTCTTGATTAACGATAAACAATACCGGAGTTTAAAATTTTTTAAAAAAATTGAGTCACTTCGACAAATTCTCAGAGACAACAGTGAAATCCATGAAAATTTTCTTTATACGTTATTTAATACAGTAACATTAAAGTCGATTTTTGTGACTATGATTCTAAGAACACTATTGTTAGATATTATCCGGCGACCAGGCATTGTAATTATCGGTGGGGGAAACCTATCAAAAATCAAGCTTAATGCAAATTACCATCGTTTCAAGCTTAATGCAGATTACCATCGTTTCCACCCAAGTCAACCCTTGTTGTCCGCATCGACTGTGGGGGCTCTGCAAGGACCGAGTTGCACTATACACAGATGACGACTGGATACTGGGGTCAGAAGTTAGAACATGGAAGCACAAAGGAAAGAGTCCCACGAAACCCATCTCATTAAGTCCGAGGACATTGTCAAATTAGCTCTGGCCATAAGTATCACTTTCTGCAACAACCATGGGGAGCGTCGACCGAGAAAAATTCCAAGTCAATGAGAGGCACTATTATTTAGGTGCCCCCAATCGAGATCTCTCTACTGAACCCCAAACATCAATACCCAAATCCCAACGATGAGGAACAGCACAACGACCAATACTCAAAAATCACTGGAGGACATAGTCGTAGAGATAGATAAGCAGAATAAGCAGGCGAGCTCGTACAGCATGCCTTCCATCTTCAGAGTTCCTTTCATCCTCCGCGAGGTAGACGAGGATGCGTTCAAGCCCAAGATAGTTTCCTTGGGACCTTACCACCATGGAGAAAAGAACTACCAAGAGATGGAAGTCCGGAAGTGGCAAAGCCTCCGTAGCTTCCTCCGAAGAATTCACCCCACGCAAGACGTCAGGGCCATTCTAAGGAGCTGTATTGATAAACTGAAGCAGCATGAGGAGACGGCGCGGCGTAGCTACTCCGAGGAAGTCCATATGGGTACGTACTCAGATTTCTCTGGTTTAGACAAGGTACCAATCCTCGAGTCGTTTGATTAATGATCGAATGTTTCAGGTCAAAGATGATACTAGGAATTTCATTACCAATACTGTGATTTTTCTTAAATATATATGTTGTGTATGAAAAAAACAATTTTAGGATTACCATTATACTATGTTTATAATACGGTACGTATTTTCAGTAAATAAGAAAATTAGTCAAACCAAAGACATATACAGTAAGTTATTAAAAGCAAATTATTCAATGGTCTCTAGAACTATTTTCAATGATGTCTCTAGAACTAATTTATTATTTAACTTCTGAATCTACATGAAATTGAGAAGATTATATATCTCATATTCGCAATAAATTTCAACTTATCAGTGTTAAATAAGTAGAGTCAATTATTGGGCAGTAATTGGTTGCAAAAGACAAAGAAAATGCCAACTGGTTCCTTCCAAATTTTTAAATAAGTCTATATATTTCATACATATATAAAAATTACTTCAATACAGCCTCCATGTTTTTCCTTTTATTTAAAATATCTATAATAGTGAGTCTAAGGGGGGAGACCGGAGTAACGATATACAAGAGTACGACGGATTACCTTAGCATGGATCACTGCATCAAATTAAGTCTACATTCACGTTTATTTTAAATACATCAATGTATCGTCTGTTGTTAAATATCTAATGACCAATATCATTAGTTCGCAAAAGATTTTTTATAATAGAAATTATTAGCAACAAAAATATATCGATTGCTATAACATTAATAATGGTCTATATAGCAACGATTACATGTTGCTATTTTTCAAAATTTGAGCTAATGTTGCAAAAATTTTCAACCAAAAAGTTAGCAATGATTGGCTCCAATCTTACAAAATAACAACATATAAGCATTGCTATAGAGAATATTGTGAATAATAATGGACACGTCGTTCAGTGATAATGTCTAATATAAAAATTCATGTAGCAACATATAATATCGGTCGCTATATATTTAACAATGGTCGATACAGCCTTAAAATAAACGTTATGATAGACTCAATTTGTTGGAATGGACAGGTTACGGTAATATCATATCCATTTTCTCGTGTTGAATTTTTTTCATACGGTTGATATCCTATTAAAAAGTAATTTTGATAAAACATAATATTGCATCAATTTGGAATTTTTTTATTACAGGGACGTCATTTCTATTTTATCAATTACAGGACTTAGTGTGTCAGTTATATTTATTGATACGAGTTTCCCAGTTAATTGCATGATATATTATAAATAACCCTATATTTTAAGTTAGTATTTATTCTTATCAGTTTCCTTTTTATAGTTTGAAATTCCAATGAAGATTAAATCTGCAAACATTATACTATAAACAATTTATGGAGATGACGCAAAATAATATCTTCAAGTTTATTACATGGTTTGCTGCATTTTTTTGGGTTACGTGGCACTTTTACTAATTAAAGTGATAGCACTACCAGCAAGTGACGAATTTATGGAGATGATGCTACTGGACGGGTGCTTCATTCTCGAAATGCTGCATGATGCTAAAAGTGTAGTGGACACTCCCTGGAAATTTCAGCTGGTGTTCATGGACATGTTGATGCTTGAGAACCAGATCCCGTTCATAATCCTCAAGGAGCTCGCCGGGCCGACACTTTCCGATCGCGCGTTTAAGTTTTTTCAAGAATGTCTCAATGAAAGTTTAACGGCTCATTCCACTCCTCGTGAACCCTTACACCTGCTCCATCAGATCCACGAATGGATGAGCCCACCTCCTGCATCACAACGCGATCAACAAGGCGGGAATTTCCTGTACCAGCTGTTCAAAAGACGTGACACCCAGCAAACAACCGAGTCGATACCGAGCGCGGTCCATCTGACGGAGGCCGGCATCAAGTTCACCAAGGTAGACGGTGCTCCACTCGAGGTGAAATTCCGGAGAAGGCGAGTGTTGATGTCCCAGCTTAAGATATACGATCACACCAGGTTCCTCCTCCGCAACCTGATTGCATTCGAGCACTGCCACTTGCTTTCAAGCTGCCACGTCACGGATTACGTGTTCTTTATCGATCGACTGGTAAACACGGCGAAGGATGTAACGTTGCTGCATGAGTCGGGTGTAATGGTAAACGGATTGGGGAGCGAGGAGGAGGTGGCGCAACTCATCAACAGTCTCTCCAAGAACATGATATGGGATTCACGTAACAACGGGCTTGCGAGAGTTTTTGAGGATATCAACAATCATTGCAATTTTAAGCGGTGGAAGTGGAGGGCAAAGCTCACAAGAGACTACTATGGTAGCCCATGGTCGATTATATCTGTGGTCGCAGCTTTTACTATTCTCATATTGACCTTGCTACAAACCATCTTCGCGGCTCGTTCTTAGTAGGGGAACCGGATCGTCTCCTGTAGACTCTGCAGTCAGTAGACCGGTGGGCACCTCGATTCGTACTTTTTGTGGACTCATACTGTGCGGATTCGTGAGAATCGCTCGATCAAGATTGAGCGGCCCACGAGTCTGCTCTAGCATACTCAGCTGACGATCCTCTCTACTAAGTAGGATGCTTCTTCTCTCTTTCTTTCCTCTACTGTGTGCTGTGGAGTTTTGCCACAGGATCGCTGTTTTATGCTGTTGTGATTGATTCAAAGGCCTTTGTTTTATTCTCTCTTTTCATAAAACAATTACATGAAACTCTTTTAATTATACACTCAATTTCAATGTCGTATCCAAAAATATACAGAGAAGATTGATTGTGTTATAAGAGTCTAAACCTTTGAAAGCTCTTAGCCTTGATGTATGCATAGATGAGTTTGTCTGGAATTTTTTGGGAACTGTCTAACTTGACTTCCTAAATATGATAATATTATCTTCTTAACCCAAATTTGGAACCATGCGAAATGTGATTTTTTAAAAACTCCATTGTATTGCTAATTTTTAAAAACGGAGATCCTCAGGGGATCGAGAAATATAGACCAACTAACCTTAAGTCCATAAGGATCATATTATAAGACTCGTAAGTACATGGGCCCTCAAATTCGGAGACTATATCGCCCCATTCTAATGTGCCTCCTCAAATATTGGGCCATTCGACTGCTCCGCATTAACTACAGAGATCCAAATTATAAGATGCAAATAGTAGAGAATCAAGTCGGTCATGTTGAAAATTGGGATTTTTACACCTATAACCCAGATTAATTCTGCAATTACAATCATATTCCTGCATAATCGTGAATTGCATCCAGAACCCTCAATAGTCTATACTCTTACACCTATAACCCCCGAGTTAACTTATATCAAATATTCCGTTAACTATGATGGTATCCGTCAAACAATTTATATTTTCTACACTATAAGTTGTGTTATTTACAAATCAGTACACTCCCCCTACCTCCTCCTCTTCGACAACAACCCCCTCCTCGCCGACCCCCCATCGTCGCTGACGCAACCCCCGTCGAGCCCCCCAGACCAGGCCTCCCTCGCCCACCTCCTGCAGCCCAGCTCGGACCCCCCGCCCGCCTGCTACAGCCCAGGCCGTTCAATCCTGTGCCCGCCAGCGACCTCCAACACCATCACCCCCCCTCCCCCGCCCCGCCCTTCGAGGCTGCGCCCGCCAGCGACCTTCGGCCCACCGCAAGCAACCCCCAGCTCCCCCCCCCCCCACGGCCAGCAACGAAGCCCCCCGCCAGCGACCTCGAGCCCAAGGCCACGCAAAGCCCCCCGGCCCCGTGTCTGCCCCCCCCCCCCTCCTCCCTGCCTTTCGAGCCTGCGACCCCCACATCCCCGTCGAGATCTCCAGTCCTCCGTCGTTTGATGCAAAGCACTCCCCCCCGGACCGTCCAGAACAATACGTCGCCTCACGCATGCAGGCCTCACGGAAAGCCCCCGACCCCATGTCTGCCCCCTTCTCCCTCCCTTTCGAGCCTATGACTCCCCTCCCCGTCGAGCCTGCCACCCCCCTCCCCCTCGGAGTCTGCCTCCCATCTCCTTTCGAGCATGCGATCCCCCCTCCCCCGTCGAGCCTGCCTACTTGAAGTGCCTCTCCTCCCTGCGCAGCTTCTCGGAAGCCCCGCCTCTCACTCCATCCATCTCCTGTCTGTAGATGCCACTAATTTTTCTGTTTTTTATTTTCTAAAAGCAATTGGGAGATCATGAATTAAATTAACCACATGATATGGTTGGGTTAATCGAAAAACTAGTGTAGGGTATAGATGTTAGACGGAGTGATTATTTGAGGTTTGTTGTGTAATTCACAATTATAGAGGGTCATGATTTTAATTGCAGAATTACTCAGGGCTATGAGTGTAAAATTCCTACTTAATGGTATAAAAGGTCTTCTTATAGTTAGATCATTTATGAATAACAAGGGATTTTCAAGGGATTTCAAGATGCTGAATGTAAATGATATAACTCGACGGGGGGCTGCCTCAGCGACAATGGGGGTCGGCTGGGAGGGGGTGGTTATCGAAGAGGAGGAGGAGGAGGTAGGGGGAGTGTACTAATTTGTAAATGACACAACTTATAGGGTACAAAATATAAATTGTTTGACGGATACCGTCATAGTTAATGGAATATTGGATGTAAGTTAACTCGGGGGTTGTGTAATTCACGATTACGCATGATTATGATTGTAATTGCATAATTACTCAGGGTTATGTGTGTAAAAATCACTTGATCTTTCACGATTCGAGATGTTGTAGTCTTGGTTAAATTCTTTACACGGTTCGAGATCGTTTTTCTCCATTGTTATTCATAAATGATCTAAAACATAATATATGAGATATTGAGAAGTCTCAGAAATTACAAATTGATTGAAGGATTCACAATGCCAAATTTAAATTTGGAGGTCATCAATGTTGAATTTGCAAAAGATATTATCTTCAGTAATTAAGGATAGGCTGCCACGCGACATATCATTGTGACCATAAAAACTCTCTCTCTTATATCGAGACCCCAAATAAACTCAGAAAAATTCTTTATTCACATCCTAAACATTCCAACGTGGAGCAAACATTCGTATGCTAAACCTTGGTTGGAACTTGGGTAGCTTTTCTATTATTTCTCTTGAAATATATCTCCTAGTCCCTTTAAAAATGGTTAGTTGTCAACTTTTTATCGATAGATTTTCAACAAAACTAAATCTATCACTCAAAGGATAAAGATGGACAGGTAATCATAAATCTAGTTTCCCTCAATAACTCCATGATGTCAAAAATCAATAATTAAATCCAAGAAAGAGATATGCTCACCACTTCCGATATCATTAGTTCCTCCTATTTCAGAGGGGGAGGGTATCTTCAAATTGCAAAATCAAGTCTTCGGACATTAATTTTAGGCAGGTTATTAGAGTGTGCTCCCAAAAGTTTTGAAATGTAAGTTAGAAAAAGTTCACAACACAAATTAACTTTTGTTTTGTAATTAAATGAAAGTCATATTCATTGTTAATGGTCATATATTGATAGTTTATACGATTGTTTTTTCTGTTAAAATTTGTACCAATCATTGCAGAATTTAACAATGATTAGAAGAAAATATTAACGAATAGCCATTGTTATGTGAATCATTGCTAAGAATATAGCAATGGATGTGATATTCGTTCAAATTAAAAGAATTAAGCAATGAATAATATTCAGTACTATATATTTATGTATACAAGATATGATAATGAATATTAAATTATTTATCTTCTAAAGCCAGTTTTGCTGCAATATTAGCTCGCTGATGATGTTCATTAGTTGGCTAGATTCTAGTTGAATGAAAGAGATTTTGAGTCGACTGAAAATGTTCGAAAATGTTCATTCTTTGAGGTTTAGCTTAAGGCTCAAAGTAAATTGTCCAAGGTTTTGAGTGGGATGCCTAAAGAGGGATTTATCGAGTCAATGGGAATGTTAGTCTACTTAAAGAATCTGAAAACTTAATTGTAGATCCAATTGCATGATGCAAGTTGCTTTAAGTTTCAAGCAGCCTCTACAAAGCATATAGAACACAAGGTTCTATACCGACTTCATCTTTATTATTTCTTGCGAATTTTTTGTTTCTACAGAGTTAAAGATGTTTTTTGTTATGGATTTTTTGGGTATTACATGTAACAATTTTTTTTGCCAATATATCGACAATTAATAAATCCTTGTCGTAATATTCTTTAGGTAAGTTTATTTTTGACAATAGGTTTTGTGGAATACTTGAAATATTGCATGTTAAAGTTTTTGCTGTCACACTCTAAAATTTGATGCTGTAGATCGTTGCTAAAATTTATTTTTTAGATATTTGTATAATTCCTGGTAAAAAAATACCTTGACTTTATTTTTTAATTGATTCATCGTAATATCACAAATGATGATACATATATCATGTGTTTTAAGATAATAAACCAATATTCAACTTACTATTAAAAGAAAAAAATTATGCTATCCAGTGCCATGACTGATTTATTTTATAGTGCTTGAAAATCGTAGCTTTATTTATTTTATTTGCCCACTAGAATCAAAAAGAGAGTAGGGTCTTTTTGCATCTTACTTGTCCAAGCATGGTTCTACATTTTATTATAGGTAAACTACGAAAAGGTACATGAGTGAGAAATCATGTTTGCAGTCTACTATTCATCAAGATAGTCGATTTAGTCCCCTATTTTTCTTTATCGAATTAGTTTAATTCCTCCTGTTGCAAAATCTATATTCCTATATTTATATTATTACAATACTTCGTTGCGTCAATTAAGTTCAACCACTTCCATTCTCAGCTAGCTAGTTGAATCAACCAAAAAGCAGCAGCAAGTGCGGAACACAACTAACAAAGAGAGCGAGAGAACAACATAAAAACAGACAGTTGCAGAACACGTAAATTATACGATAGTTGGGTAGTGTAACTACCGTCTAATGGTTATTGATGACACGAATTTCGTACGGTTAAGATGTGTAAAAATAATATCACAAATGTGTCGTTGTTCTCAACCGCACGATTCGGTCAACGAGAAAAATAAATGAAACCACTCGGAAAAGATAAATCGATGAAAATAAATGTAAGCGGTCTTTCGCTATTCTTTTTACCTGGTATAGCGACCAGGGTCGAACACAAGGAGCACGATTTAAAAACTAAGCAGTCAAATTTCGGAAAAGCTAATTTTTTTAGTGGTTTTTCAATTTTATATTTTTTTTATTTTTTTTAAAGGTGAATAAGCACAAAATGCACAAAACACACACAACACTATTTTTGTATTTTTTTTAAAAATAATCAAAGAAAAGAAAATGTTTTTGTGATTTTATAAAAATGAAAACAACGGAAAATAAATAAAATGATCACAGTCAGGAGTATTTTGCAATTTTTTTTGATTTTTATACAAGAAAAATGCACGAAAATTTGACAGAAATTAAAACAAGTCAAAACACAACTACAGGAATTTTTGTGGGATTTTTAGGCAATTTTTATAATTTTTTATGAATTTTCAAAGTGTAGGAAAGGAAAAAGACAAAAAAGACAATGTTTTGATTTTTTAAATATAACAAATGACAATAAAAAGAGATGAAAATTTTATACAATTGCAATCACTATACCAGGAGCACACACAAATTTTCTCGGAATTTTTAGAAACATCAAAACATATATTCCATTAAGAAGATCAAGCAAATTAAAGTCTGAAAAAGCAGGGGCTTGTTTGCAAATATACAAAGTTGTTGTATCATAAATTAACAAGAAATTGATGTAAGTTGAAAGTTGCAAATTACCCAGTGTAAGAGTGCTTGGCATGTGACTTGCTCACTGGCGGGGGCTTGTTTGTGATTTCGGAATACTTTCGGGAGCACAAATGTAAAGTTTCCAATAAAATATATTTTTTTTTCAACAAGCCCAACACTTAGGGCTTCCTTTCTTCTTCGTTATTTCTCTCACAAGAGGAGTGCCGCCGCCGCCCTTAGGATCTGGAGGAGGTGCGGGCTCGCGGGAGGCCGCGGAGTGATCGCGCGTGGGGCGGCGAGGAGGCGCGTGGGGCGGTGGACGAAACCGCGAGGAGGCGCGCCTGGGGAGGCGCTGGAGATGGCGGACGGCGCCCGCGCGACACGCGCGCGAGGAGGCGCGCCTGGAGGGCGCCGTGCAGCGGTTGGCGGCTGTGCCGCCCACTGGAAGGCGAGGAGGTGCTCAGGGCGGAGGAGCGGGCAAGGACAGCGGGGACCGCTAGGCGCGGCTGGGGCGGAGCCGCGCGCCGCTGGGCGGTTGATGCTGGAAGGCGCGGGCGGCGCTCGCGGTATCTGGAGAGGGGCGGGCGGCGCCGCCCGCTGGTGGGATCTGTGTCGACGGGGCGGTGGAGGTCGGCGCGCCGCCGCCGTGGATCTGCTGGGCGGGGCGGCAGGGGGTGACGTCCTGCCCCTTTTTTTTATTTTTATCTATTTTTTTGTTTTTATTTTTGTTAGCTGCAGGAAATTATTAAACAAAATGTTTTTTTTTATTATTTTTCAATCAGTAAATGTAATCAGAAATATAAAAGAAGATTTTTGTTGTTGTTGTTTTTTTTTTATTAAATGAACCTGCAAAACAAAATGTTAGAGGTAAAAGATTTTTTTTTATTTTGTTGTTTATTCCTGCAAAACAAGGGTTAGAGATAAAAGAAAGTAGTTTTTTTGTGTATTTTCCTGTAAAAATAGACGTGAGACAAACAGGAAAATAATTTTATATTGTTTTCTTATTTATACACAAAAATGGGAACGATGAATGGGAGGATCTTGCATATAGAAGATAGATCCGTTGCTCCGGTCACCGTGCGTGACCGGAGGTGGAAGACCGCGTGAGGTAGAAAAAGAACGCGTGGAGATCACGATGTGAGATGAAAAATTCGGTGTCGGGCGTGGATTAAATCGTGATGGAATTTTTTGGAATTTTTAATCTAAAAATTACTTCCTACTCCTACGCTAAGATCTAACTCTACGATTACCTAGGAAAAACAAGTAAAAGTGGATCTCACCTCGGGGATTGGACAAGCCATGATGGCCTCGACGAAGCTCACGCCGCTGTCACCGACTGGATCGGAGGCTAGGACCCTCTTCAACAAGAAACTCTCGGAAACTGGGCTCCTCTCCGCCAAAGATCGATCAAAGAAGAAATGAGGGAGGAGGAGCCCATTAAAAAGAAGACGAAGGTCAGAAATGGAGATATTTACAAAAATGGAAGGTGTTGATTGTGTGAATTAAAATAATTAATTAAATTAATAAATTAATTAATTAATTACGAAATTCGAAATTAATAAATTAAATAAATTAATAAATTAATTAGAAATTAATTGGCCACCTTAATGGTGGCCATTAAGGGCATGCAATCAAATCATATATATAAGGCATGTTATAAAATCAAATCAATCAATTAAAATCAAATAATTAAATAAATAATTCGGAATTAATTTAAAATAATTAATTAATGTTAGGTAATTAAAATTTTTTTTGGTGGATTTTATAAATGGAAGTTAGTGGCATACATATATTATATACATAAGATATAATGTACATAGGTCCAAATAAGGAAATATTTTTTATATAAGATTTTTTTATTTTAATTTTTTTTTAGTTTGTATTTTTATTGAAAACAATATTTATAATATATACATTAAGTAAAAATAAATATTAATAATTATATACAACAAATATATGGGTAAACTGCACAATACACCCCAGAAAACCGACTTTTTAACCGTAACTCCAAAAAATACGAAACCACAACCATTTGAAAGATAATTTAATTTATAGTATTATGGAAGTGAGTTTGGTTCGATTTGAGCTCGTATGGAGCCGGAATTGATGTTTCAATTATTGCATTACGGCTTTTTCTGGGTGTAATTATTTACAATATATACATTATTTTATTTTACAAATATTTTTATTATTTATAACACAATTTTATTCACAACTTTTATTTACAAAAGTAAGTGGTTTGAGGTCAAATTATGTACAAATAAAATAATGTAAGTTTTATACATATATACATGAAAAATATGTACAAGATATTTTTGGATTTTCTGACAGACAACCTTATCTCCCCCTACTTTATTCCTGGTCGATCAGGTCAAGTCTTGACCTTCTCTCGGGGTTTGGGTCAGTCTGTATTTATTGCATAAATCCATCCTTTTCTTTTTCTTTTCTCCTTTATTCTTTTATTTATGTACAAAAAGTGTTAAAAATGAATAATTAACAAATGTATGCAAAATGATAATTTTATGAAATTAGTGGTTATTTACAGGTATTTGACTAAGGAAATAATGCTAAAATAAAAGAATAAAGGCGATGAATCGTGGATTCATCATTCCCCTATACTTTACCTTTGCTAGTCCCTTAGCAAACACTTATTTGGAAAATAAGTGAAAATAAAAATAAAGAAAAGAAAAAGGAAAGAAGTTAGAACGATGTTGACTTTCAAACTTATCTTCATAAAAATGTAGTCTGGAGCTCTGTAGGACCTTTGGATTATTGGTGTGTCGGAACCTTAATGGGACATGGATTTAAAACCTAACAGACTCTAAGTTCCATAAGACTCCTATTCAGGTCTCCTCAACAGTCAGATCAGAACAAGTCTACAGACACAAACTCTTGTGACTATGAATTCTTACTTGTACGTGTAAGTGAATTTTAGCTCTTCATCTCAAAAGTAGCAAAGATTCAGCCTCTCTCAGCAAGGTAACTCAATAACCCGGTCTGGCAACTCTTTCCTCGAGAAGCGGGGATATTCCCTTCTAAGTTCAAGTACAACCAGCTCAAGAAGAGGGGATGGAGAAGAGAATGGACGGTAACCAGTGTAGTTACCTATCCTGGGATGCATGACCAGTGTAGCCATGTCACCCGCTGCAAGCTCACACATATCTAACTTTGAAGCTCTTATTCTTTTTTTTTTTACAGGCATTTTATTTTTCTTTCAGGCTTGTTCACTTTTGGAGATTTTGCTTTTTATTTTTGAAATATATACAAGGTGCAGCATGTACATAAGGAGTTTTTCCTCTTGAGCCAGTAGACTATCCCTCTTTTGAAGCATTATTGCAACCCCACAGCTCCTGTCTTTAGACCTCAACATCACCAGACTAGGTTGAGACGCACTTCCCTCCCTAGAGAAGGACGAGAGGTTCCGCCTAGATGTACTACCCTCGTATGCTACCCCAAGCCAAAAGATTCTGCTCCCTCACTACCTCATCCATGAAGAGCTACGTGTAAAGTGCAGTGTCCAAGGTAAGCCACGGTCTGAAAGAATCATGTGTGTGTTGTTAAATGTTCTACTTAGACTCATCAAGATGACATGTGAACATAGTCTTATGGACTCAAAGAATTAAGTCTAGGACCTGAAAAGTCTTAACTCCAAATCTTATAAGGTTCCTCTGAAATTAAGTGGATTAAGGTCCAACTAAGCTTCATTCTTCAAATTTATTCCAGACTTAGTCTAAATGTCAAAATCATCCTGAAAAATGCTCATGCAAATGCAAATGCAAGAAAATATGTACATGCAAGGAAAAGAAAACAAAATCTTTTTGTGAAACAAATTTTCAAAATTTTGGAATTTTTATAGATTTTTGAAAAAATGATGATGCACATGCAAAATTTTTTTTTTTTTTTGCAAATAGTTAGTAATATATACAAATATATACAAGATTTTTTTATTGTTTTTTTTAATAGGAAAAAAAATCATATTTACACAAGAGTGAGTTGGTTATTTTACAAGAATGAGATGCAAGAATTTACAACTTGAGTAATTTATACAAGTATATACAGAGTTGGTTTGTTTGTTTTTTTCAAGTTTTTTTTTTTATTATTCATTTTTTGAG
Source organism: Ottelia alismoides (assembly GCA_037367405.1). Taxonomy (NCBI): domain Eukaryota; kingdom Viridiplantae; phylum Streptophyta; class Magnoliopsida; order Alismatales; family Hydrocharitaceae; genus Ottelia; species Ottelia alismoides. The sequence goes on along the minus strand of JAZKJV010001829.1, from coordinate 61,757 downwards.
TTTTGAGTTTTTTTTAAGTATTTACACAGTGTTTTAGCCATATTAAAAATAATATGAAAGTACGAGTTATGGCTAAAGTATATATACAATATATACGACACCCCCCTATACTTAGCTCGAACTATGTCCTCATAGTGATCAAAGAGCTGGAAAGAAATACATAACTCGTGCTGCGTATAGAAGAGTGAAAAGAATAGTATACTACAACGAATAAAAGAATAAAATCAATAGGAGTCGGTGATCCCCCTATACTTAGGATCAAGTAATCCTAAGTATAGCAGACTGTACACAAAGGGAAAACCGAGGAGATGAATATACAGAGTCTACCTCCCCTATACTTAGGGTAAAATATCCCTAAGTATAGGTAGAAAAACAGAGGTAAAAAGAATTAAACGAATAATCACAAGTCTGACATCCCCCCTATACTTAGGGTAAAGTACACCCTAAGTATGGAATGATCATGCGATGGAGATGGGGTGTGAGACAGAAAGAATATATGTTATTGACAGATGATCTATACAGATGTGAGTCGATCAGTGTTGAGGTGCCTCTCAACAAGCGCAAGAGTTTACGCCCCTAGCTGGGCGCAAATGCTAGGATAACGCAGTATCGAGGTTTAGGACGGCATCTGTCAGGCGAATACCGTACTGTTGTTGTCGTCTCGGTGGGAGAACAACAACGGAGTCAGGAGGGTCAAGAGAGTAAATAATAACACCCAGGTAATCAATCAGGCGGGTGTTTGCTACCGGATCAAGATATTGGCAGATGAAGTCGGGCTCCGGTAGCACAAAAGAAATCGTCGACTCAAGATCTATATGGAGTGAAAGGGCAGAGCCGGAAGAAGTCGAACGTGGAGAAGGAAGGATCGGTCAGTGAATCCTCCACGTCAATCACAGTCTCGAATAGATATGGAAGATCAAGATCATGAGACTCACTAGAAAGGCTGATATCCGATGTATGGAATGTAGACAAATCAGTGAAATCATCGAATACCTCAAAGATCGGGGTCATCCTCGCGAGGGCCGTCGAGGAGAGAATCATCAAACTCATTATCACAAATATCAGAAGCCTCGGTCTCGTGATCCGTCAGATCGGATACACTCTCAGAAAGTGAGACCGAGTACACATGGTCCATGGCATCCTCCCGCAGATAACCCTCGGGGAGTAATGCCGAATCATCAGGGAAGTTGGGATCATTGCTGTCAAATGTCATGTCCTCCGAAAATATATCAACCTCATCAAATGGGAGGACACATGGCTCAAGTACGGGACTATCAAGTTCTGTAAAATCCAAAATCGGTCCCTCATCAAACTCTCTATGCTGAGATGAATCCAAGTATATCTCCGAATCTGAGGAAATCTTCTGAAGACCAGACACTGAGTCAATTGTGTATGGACACTGGAATAATGCAGAGGATGGCTGAGATGTGGGTTCCTCCTCTATCTCATGGGATCCTAGCAGATCTAGAATCGAAGAATCATCAATTTGGAGGTGCAGGACTGGCTCAAAATATGATTGTAAATCCAATTGGTCCTCAACCAATGTCCGGCTCTCGGAACTCAAAGTAGTAGTCAACACATCCTTCAAATGTGAAGTAGAAGCATCCATATCCTCAGATTTTGTGTGCTATCAAGATCGGCATGGTGTATCACACACTCAACTGTTGTCATCTCTCCCTCATGTGTTGTCCCGAATAAATCATCTGGTGAATATGTAAGATCAGAAAGTGAATCCAAGATGGTCTCAACAAAATCCAAGTCGGGACAATGATGTGAACCACTACACGAGGTAATGACATATGTAATCTGCTCTGCGGTCCTCCCCCTCATGGCGATATGGATAAGGTCAGTCATCGAAAATCCATGATCAGGAAATCGCCTCACAAGTTCTCTTAACCTCAACCATGAATCTATTAACGGCTTTTGGGGGTTAACAGAAAAATCACGAATACACGACCGCATCATCTCTGCTCTACACTGGGGGTAAAATTTCTTCAAAAATAATAATCGTAAATCTCCCCATGTAGTAATCTTCCTTCCCAATCGTCTGTGCCAACTCTTGGCTCTGCTCTGAAGTGTAAATGGGAAGGTAATCAGCATCATGTCCTCAGAAGTTATATCGGAATATGATCGTGATCCACAAATATCCTCAAATTCCTCAATATGTAAATATGGTTCCTCATGCATATCCCCTAAAAATTTGGGCAGTATATTAATTAACTCTAAATCCAAAATGAAGGGGCTCAGTGTAGAAGCGGAGTGTGCTTCTTGATCGGTGTATTCATCCATCATCTTAGGATTAAAGTCATCCAAAGCTTTCCAATGCCCCATTTGCTCGTCTAAGGGATGCGCTCTCATCTCAGCAAGGTGAACACCCGGGTTTCTTATTTGGTCAATCTGGTCTCTTCGAGTGTCACTCACAGCATGTCCCGAATGGGAGGGTGGGTAGGGAGCAGATAGAAAATCGGACGGAATTCCGACCTCCCAAGAGAGTGGGTAGGAGTGATGGGCGTGAAATGAAGAAGCCGTAAAATTCGACTGGAATGGAAGGCGACCCATCATGAAGCGAGGAAAATGAAGGGAGGGAGGGAGGGATAGAAGGGAGATAAGAGGGAGGGAGGAAAGGATAGAAGCAGAAGGTGACCGCTAATGATAAAGGAATGATCGTAACCGACTCACACCATAGACATACAAAACACAAAGCAAACCCTCAATTCACCAACTCTACACAATGTGAAGACCGTGGGATTTGGTCTTTTATCTTTTCAATTTTAGAGTTAGGTGATAAGACAAAGTTGTACAAACACTTAGGAGGATTGAATGGGATTTGGGCACTACTCCTTAGTGTGTACGCGAGCAATTAAAAATGCAGACAATGAGGGGATTGCTCTCCCAATACAATGAAGTGGTCGATTACGTTTGATTTTAAGGTCGAGTTCAATTAGCAGTCCCAATTTTTTAATTTTTGTTTTTGTGATTTTTTTTTTGGATATTTTCAATAACAACGCCTAACGAGCTTTCCGATTTCCTCTTTGATTGATTTGAGTCCAAAAACAGGGGGAGGGATCGAGAAAGCCAATGCACGGTCAAAAACGATGATGCATGCAGAGATAGAAAATGTGTACCTTACTCCAGCACTCTACATGCAAAATGATCCGCGCAGAAATTTAAATACAGAAATAAAACTACCTAAATGATGCAGGCAGTGAAAACCGAGTCCTAGATGAGCAAGTTCTACTCGCAGAACCGTCTAATCGGTCACCGACCTCCAAGCCAAAGGGTCCGGTCTTGGCCCACCCCTCCTCTGCCCGACAAATCGGGGGTAGGAGAAAGCGCTTTACAGGGTGGACTGCGGCACGTAGGCTACGAAGGAGATGAGTCGATTATTTTTATTAATTGATTATTAGTAGGTCCAATTAAACGTTTTATAGGAACAGGCAGATAATTAAGTGTGGGGACCCTACTAATTACGGCACATGCAAGAGAAAATCCTAAAGCTAGGGGCTCGAAAATCACGTGAATCAAATAAAATAAAATAAAATAAAATAATGCGAGAAAACAAAACCGATGAAAAACAGCGGTGAGGTCCCCCAAGTGCACCGGCACTTGGCGAAACAGACCCTGGATAAAGTGTTCAAGTCCACAGGTCCAAAGATCCTAAATTATTACAAAACAAATTGTTCTCTCTCAAAAATTCTTCTTCTTCTTCTCCCTGCTCTTCTTCCCGTGCGGGTCCTCAAAAAGTAAATTCTAAGTTGTCCACGCAGTACCTCGCACAAAAAATTAGAGAGAAAAAGGTCAGAAAACAATTATAATATAGAGAGACAAATATCACAAAAATGAAAAATGACTACAAAGCCGTGCTCCCCGGCAACGGCGCCATTCTGATGACGCGCCTGACAACTGGGTTAAGTATGTAAATAACAAAGGTCGTCGTGACCCAAATCACCAAGCGCGGTCAATCGAGAAAAATGATCAAAACCACTCGGAAAAGATAAATCGATGAAAATAAATGTAAGCGGTCTTTCGCTATTCTTTTTACCTGGTATAGCGACCAGGGTCGAACACAAGGAGCACGATTTAAAAACTAAGCAGTCAAATTTCGGAAAAGCTAATTTTTTTAGTGGTTTTTCAATTTTATATTTTTTTTATTTTTTTTAAATGTGAATAAGCACAAAAAGCACAAAACACACACAACACTATTTTTGTATTTTTTTTAAAAATAATCAAAGAAAAGAAAATGTTTTTGTGATTTTATAAAATGAAAACAACGGAAAATAAATAAAATGATCACAGTCAGGAGTATTTTGCAATTTTTTTTTGATTTTTATACAAGAAAAATGCACGAAAATTTGACAGAAATTAAAACAAGTCAAAACACAACTACAGGAATTTTTGTGGGATTTTTAGGCAATTTTTATAATTTTTTATGAATTTTCAAAGTGTAGGAAAGGAAAAAGACAAAAAAGACAATGTTTTGATTTTTTAAATATAACAAATGACAATAAAAAGAGATGAAAATTTTATACAATTGCAATCACTATACCAGGAGCACACACAAATTTTCTCGGAATTTTTAGAAACATCAAAACATATATTCCATTAAGAAGATCAAGCAAATTAAAGTCTGAAAAAGCAGGGGCCTGTTTGCAAATATACAAAGTTGCTGTATCATAAATTAACAAGAAATTTATGTAAGTTGAAAGTTGCAAATTACCCAGTGTAAGAGTGCTTGGCATGTGACTTGCTCACTGGCGGGGGCTTGTTTGTGATTTCGGAATACTTTCGGGAGCACAAGTGTAAAGTTTCCAATAAAATATATTTTTTTTTCAACAAGCCCAACACTTAGGGCTTCCTTTCTTCTTCGTTATTTCTCTCACAAGAGGAGTGTCGCCGCCGCCCTTAGGATCTGGAGGAGGTGCGGGCTCGCGGGAGGCCGCGGAGTGATCGCGCGTGGGGCGGCGAGGAGGCGCGTGGGGCGGTGGACGAAACCGCGAGGAGGCGCGCCTGGGGAGGCGCTGGAGATGGCGGACGGCGCCCGCGCGACACGCGCGCGAGGAGGCGCGCCTGGAGGGCGCCGTGCAGCGGTTGGCGGCTGTGCCGCCCACTGGAAGGCGAGGAGGTGCTCAGGGCGGAGGAGCGGGCAAGGACAGTGGGGACCGCTAGGCGCGGCTGGGGCGGAGGAGCGGGCAAGGACAGCGGGGACCGCTAGGCGCGGCTGGGGCGGAGCCGCGCGCCGCTGGGCGGTTGATGCTGGAAGGCGCGGGCGGCGCTCGCGGTATCTGGAGAGGGGCGGGCGGCGCCGCCCGCTGGTGGGATCTGTGTCGACGGGGCGGTGGAGGTCGGCGCGCCGCCGCCGTGGATCTGCTGGGCGGGTGATGAATACCCATTCATCACTCTTTATTCTTCTATTTTAGCTACAAAAACCCTTTGCAAATACATGTAGATATGTGTAAATACAAATAATTACCAAAAGCATGCATTGTGTAAAAACTTATAATTAGCATGTTTTTGTGCACAAAATAAAAGAATAAAGAGCAAAAAGAAAAAGAGGGAAATATTTAGAATAAATATTGAGCAACCTAACCCAAGGGAGGGCTCAGCATGGGCCTGACCGCATAAAAGCCACAGTAGAGGGAGATAGGAGCTCATGTGTATATATTTTTGTAAATAAATAAAACTATATATTTTCCTCACCCAAAAATATGCTTGAACATATTGTGTGTATATTTTATTAAAAACAAAATAAAAATTTGAAAAAAATCAAAAAGTCAAAAAAAAAATCCCCTTTCACCATGTGCATAAACTACACCATTGTATTTATTTAACCTTGTAAATAAATTCAATTATTTTCTAAACTTTTTGTAAATATTCTATGGCATATTTTGTAAATAAAATAAATAACAAGAAACAAAACAAAAATCAAATAAAAATTACAAAATTGAAAATACAAAAAATACATTGTATAAATACCATGTATATAAATGTATATAATTATTTATTTCACCCTTGTATATAAGTGATAAAAAATCAAATAAAAATATTCTTTTATTCCATATTTCATGTTGTAAATAAATAAAATACAAAATGAGCATAAAAATACATAAAAATAACAAATAAAAAATCAAAAATAAAAATCCATATAATGTACATATACCTATATACATAGCCACCCTATTTTTATTTCCAAAAATTAATTGAAAATCACCAAAAAATAGAAAAAAATAAAAGAAAAATATTTCATGTTTTGAGTTTTCTTTAATTCGGCCTATTTCTACCCTAAAATAAATAAACAAAAATCGGGCACACGTGGCCGCTCCTGATTGGTCCACGGGGGACTGTTGACCCCAGTCAACTCCCCCGCGGACTCCTTCCTTTTCTGGAAGCCGCGCGCCGCCCCACCTTCGCCGAATTTCCCACGCGCCTCCAGGCTGTCTCCCACGCATATCCCATGCCCGGATTCTTCGCCGTTCATCCCTCTCCCTCGCCGGATCCTTCGCCGCGCGATCCACACTTTCCATCGCCGTCTCCACTCAACCCTAATCGACGCTGTCACCTTATATATTCGCACCTCCGCCGCCTCCGCGCCCCATCTTTGGCCCTTCTCCTCCTTCCCAGTGACCTCCATAGGCTTCGCGAGAGTGACAGCAAGCGTCTGCCCTTGTTGCAGTGAGGCGAGGAAGCGAATCCATTGATCCGGCGATTCTCGCCGTCCTTGCTCCGCCGCCGGCGTTGAGCATCGAGCTTCAGGCCTTGACGCCCTTCGAAGCTACGACCCGGAGTTAGCCACGCTCCAGCACAGTCTACTGCAGCCATCAGGTAGTCGATTAGCTCTTCCATTTCTCCCAATTTCCGATTTCGCCCAAATCGCATCTCCGACGTGCTTCTCTGATTCCGACTATCCCGAGTACCCTTTCGATCATCGGAGCACCTTGTCATCTCCGCCATCTCCCCACGCACCTTCTACGCCCTTTCACTCAACCCAGATCGCACCGGATCTGGGAATCGAGCTCCCCCGCCGACCACCTTCGCCGGAGCTCGCCATCTCACCGCACCGATCACCTTCACGCCACCTAACCGGGTCGAGGCAATTTGCCCTCGACCCGTGAGTCTTCTGGTTTACTTTTCAGGTCGAATCGAGGGTGTCTGAAGCCCTTCGCCATCCAGCCAGGAGCTTCATCTCCGCCGACTTCGCCGGAGCTCTTCAGAGCTCGGCTAGGTCATCGGAGACTACCACCCGCCACGGAGCTTCACCGCGGATCTTTTCCGACCTTCAGAGGGCTCACCGGAGGATCCTAGCGCACGCACGAGCCCGGCGAAGTTCGCCGGGGATCTGTTCTTCCAGGACCTCCAGCCGCCGTTGATTGCATCTCCTCGCTCCAGTTCAGATCTTGGCCGTCCATCCTTGGAGCTACCAGTACCGTCCGATCAGAGGAGGAGTGATCTGGAGCGCCCACCAGCCGCAGCCGTTCGATCTACACGTGGCGCGCATCCAACGCTTCATTATAAAGGGGTAAATATCGTAGGCCCCCTCGTAGTTTGTAGTTTCATTTTTAGTCCTGTAAGTTGTCGAGTCAGTTATTTATTTTCTGGGATCTTTGCACTAAGGACCTCGTACTTATTTTATTTGCACTTATACCCCCGCCTGTTGTGAGCCACGTGCGTCGTCACGTGTTATTCTGGGTTATTTGCAATATATGCCCTGTAGTTCTGGATGTTATTCATTGAATAAAATGTTTTGTTTATTTGCATATATACCCCTGTGAACACTTTATATTCGCATGTGCGTTTTATTTTGGGATATTTGCATATAAGCCCCTGGACTTTTGATACGAGTTATCAATAGGTCCTTGGAACTTATTTTTATTACATTTAGGTCCTCGAGTGCCCCAGTCATGTGCTTGGCACGTGACTTCTTGGGTATTTTGCACCAGGACCCCAGGAACTTTTGGGTATTTGCACATTGGTCCTTGTGCACAGTGCCCCACCTTTATTTTTGAATAAAATATCAAACGACCTCCAAATCCAATGAAATTTTGACACATGGCTCCTGCCATGGTGTAGGAATTTCTATGATTTTTGGGGACATTTTTGATTTCATTTATTATTTTTAAAAATTCAAAAACCCCTATTTTTGCTACTGTTTGACTTTAAAAATACCAAAAAAATATAAAAACATCTCCAAAAATTCTAAAAAAATTAGGTATTGTTTCTTGCTTGTTGATTGATTTTCCAGCCATTTTTGGTGACTTTTCATCACTTAAAAACCCTAAAAATTGAAAAACCCCTAAAAACTCATAAAAATTGTAGTAAATAAATTAAAAATCCAAAAACAATAATTAGGGTGCCTAAATTTTCCTTATTCTTTCTAGATTATAGGAAAATTACCTTTAGGGCTTTTTGAGATCCAAAATTATTTTATTTTTGGGTCTTAAGCCTTGCTGGACAGTACCCTTTGTTTTTCGCATTGTTTGATTTTTAATAAATAATTTACCCATTAGAAAAATTCCAAAAATCCACCAAAAACAGTAAAAAACTTAAAAAACTTAAAAACCAATTTTCTGGAATTTTTGCACCATTTTTGATGTGTTTAATAAATTGTTGAAGTTCCCTTGTAATTACCTTCTTTCATTTTTCTCATCTTTTAAAAAATCTAAAAAATATAAAAATAAATAAAAACCATAAAAAAGATTCCCTTGGATTGCTGACTACATTGTAGGCCGCAAGGCCAATCTGTGCTCCTTGTGTTCGACCCTGGGAGCTATACCAGGTTAATCCTATAGCTAGATCGCTCTATTGTGTGCTTGCTTGTTTTTATCTTATTTGAGTGGTTGATTATTTTTCTTGATTGACTCAGCCCGAGTGATTGAGGTCGCAACGACCTATTTATTTTACACCTTTACCTCTGTCGTTCGGGTGGTAGTCAGAATGGCGCCGTTGCCGGGGAGCACGGCTTTGTAGTCATTTTTCCATATTGTCTCTCTACATTATAACTGTTTTCTGACACTCTCTCTCTTTCTATTTTTGTGCGAGGTACTGCGTGGAGAACTTGGAGTACATTTTTTGAGGATCCGCACGGGAAGAAGAGCAGGAAGAGAGAGAGGAGAAGAAATTTTTATTTCAGAGAGAGAGAGAGAACAATTTTTTGTAATAACATAGGACTTGGACATTTGTGGACATTTGTAACTTAGCGGGTCTGTTTCGCTGAGCACCGGTGTGCTCGGGGGACCCATTCGGATTTTCGCGGCTTTTATCGTGGTTTTCATAGCTAGCTGCCTTTTCCGGTGTTTCTCGCGGTTTTAGCCCCTAGACATAGGAAATTTGATTGATTGTGACGTAAATTTTAAGGCCCAACACCTAATAGAATATCTGTTCCTATAGAACGTAATTGGACCTTAATAAAATTCACTGAAAAAGTTAGTTTAATTGGATTTGAGACCACGTGCCGTGAGGAGTCACATACAGCGCTGGCAGGACCCGTTGTGGCGGGCACCGAGTGACTCCCAAGATCGGACTCCGGACTCGATTCGGTTAGCTAACTATTGTTCTTCACGATCAATAGAAGCTGCTTGTCTAAGGCCGGTTTTTCCCGTTGCACCATTTAGGTAGTTTTATTCTGTCTTTAAATTCTGCGCGGATCACTTGCATGTAGAGTGCTGGAGACAAGGTACGCATTTCTTTCTCTGCATGCATCATTGATTTCTTCGCGCATCGGCTTTTTCGTTCTCTCCCTCTGTTTTTGGCTTAATCATCAGGAGAATCGGAAAAACCGTTAGGCCGCTTGTATTTATTTTGAAAAAAATTTAAAAAGAAAAACAAAAAAATTGGGACTGGATAACATTATTGACCCTAAAAGACACTCACATTAAAAATTTGTCTTGGGGAGAGCAACCCCCTCATTGTATGGTTTGGATGCGCGAGAGAGTGACCCGCACCCTAGGTAGAACCCTCCGGTGTTATTTCTAGCTGACTACCGACTCTTCCGTGCGGGCCAGTCGGTTGGAGTAGCATCGGGTATCCTAACAGGTCACGTAAGCGCTCTGATATTTTGTATGTTCACCAAATAAAATTGACAAGATAAATTGACCGATCTTTCACGGTCTTCAGATTGTGTTGCGTTGGTGAACCGGGGGTTTGCTTTGCGATCATAGTTTCTCCAGATCCCATCCGCCCAACTCGCCAAGATCAAGATGATGGGTAGACGATCTCTTAAGCAGCCTCTGGCTGCACCGCTTTCAGGCACGTCTACTCCATCATCTAGGTTGGCCCGTGAGAGTCGAGACCAGCTCTCCGGGCCCGAGTTCGATTCCACCCTGTTCCCCCTCGACCCCCTTTCTTTTGCTACTGAGAGACATGAGCCCGAGGAAAGACGAATTGATTTGACAGAACCTGAGTTGGGCTCATCTGATTTTGCAGACGTCGGTATGGCCGCTAGATCAGAAGATTACCTCGGAGGTCAGCAGGGAGAGCAGCATGTCGTATTCGACCAAGGGGCGATCAACTCCACCCTGATCGCATCATTAGAGACGGTTCAGCAGCAGTTACGCGATCAGGGGGCTTTTATGATCGAGATGAGAAGGGAGATGGAGCGACTCCGAAGAGAGCGAGACGAGCCGAGCGAGCCGGAGGACATTCCTGACGCTGATGCAGAGGCAGCAGCCGCAGCTGCAGCTGCCGCAGCAGAGGCAGCTGCCGCCGCAGCAAGACCGATGCGGGAGCTACACAACCCCGGATCTACACTGATGCACCAGTGGGTGGTGATACCTGCTATCGTGGGGGATTTCAAGTTCCCTCCGAACACCCTGCAGATGCTTCCTCATTTTCACGGACTCGCCACTGAGGAGCCCCACCTCCATCTCCAGGAGTTTTTGATGATCTGTAGCACTGTCCACGACCGTCGTGTGGATCAAGATACGATTCGGATGATGGCCTTCCCTTTTTCACTGGCAGATAGAGCAGCCGCCTGGCTGAAACATCTAGGGAAGTTTGTTTACACCTGGGAGCAGCTCCGCACCGAGTACTTGAACAAGTACTATCCACTCGGGCGGACGAATGCAGCAAGGGCCCTGATCAACAACTTCTCCATGCTCCCTAACGAGCAATTTCACGAGGCATGGGAGAGGTTCAGAGAGCTTCTGGATAGATGCCCACACCATGATATTTCCAAGCCGAACCTAGTTCAGAGCTTCTTTAGTGGGATGACGCCAGAGCTTCAGGGTCTGGTGAATGCTTCTTGCGGCGGGTCCTACTTTGCCAAGGACCACAACCAAGTCTGGGCCATCTACGAAGAGATGGCAGAAAATTACATGGTGATGTCCCAGACTCGGTTGTACACACAGAGATCTCAGCAGCCGCCAGGATCCGTGCAGTATCAGCGGATAGCACGGGTTGATGCAGGTCCATCTAGTTCGTCCACAGTTGCAGCCGCACAGGCAGAGTCGGCCGCTGCGGACATGGGGATTATCAGCGAGAAGTTGGACCGCATGGAAATCATAGAGAAGAAGCAGTGCCAGGGCATAACTCAGATGGAGGAAATGGCACAAACTCTGAGCGACATGAAGACCCAGCTCTTGTGTCTTCAGGAGGCACAGACGGCTCCTCAGCCCCGTCTTCTGTCGCGAGGCGATTCCGGCGGCAGCCGCAGCTCGTCCCAGCGCTCCAGCTCCTTGCAGCAGCCTAGACTAGTTCACCTTGTACAGGCGGAGCCGTACCAGCAGCAGCAGCCCTCTTACCAGTCACCACCATCTCCAGACTTACAGATGGTGGTATATCAGCCGGATCAGCCTCTGGATGTACTCCCACCAGCCCCTTACGATGCGGAACCGTTGATGGATGTCAACGGAATTTGGTATGACCGGCCTCAGCCTGGAATCCGACGAGACCATCCCGGATTCAGGTGGGGAAACCAGCCCCAACAGCAGCCAGCCGGTCAGGGAGGGCAGTACTCCCAGCAGAGAGATCACCAGCAGCACCCAGCACACCAGCCATCATCCTTCGTACCTCGTCCCTACCAGCAGCAGGGACAGAGTTGGAGACGTGAGCAGCAGGCTCACCAGCAGCAGCATCATTCATCCTACCCCTCTCAGCCACAGCAGCACCAGGTCCAGCAGCCTCATTACCAGAGAGGCAACCCGTCGGGCTCCCATGAGAGCCCCGCCATGGATGATCTAGCCCGCCTCTTCACAGAGCAGCAGGCTACATTTAGACGGGAGATGGACGAGTTCCGCCAGGAGATGCGGGACCTGATGAGAGGGAAGGCCGCCATCCCTGCACAGATCGAGCCCAATCCGAATAACTTGAAGAGGAAATCTGAGCAGGTAGTTCACACTGAGCCTACCACTTCTAGTGACTCATTTGATATTATCTCGTCGGATCTATTTGATGCTGATTTTGTTACACTTAGGAGCGGTAGAAGACCAGCAGGCGGCGCCTCATCTGAACGACAACACGAGGATCTATCTAGAGCGCCAGATGAGGAAGAGGAGAGCGGTACTGAAGCCGCACATCATGGTGACGGTGGTACTGATGCCACCCGAGATGCTGATGCCACCGGCGGTACTAAGGCCGCCATTTCACCACATCGAGGAGGTGGTACTGACGCCACCAGCAGAGCCGAGCCAGCCCGCGGTACTGAGGCCGCAAGACGTCTAGTTGTAGAGCCAGCTAGAGGTGGTACTGAGGCCACCAACATTTATTCTGATAGAAATGTTGTCTTTCCTCGCATGAATGTATCTCAGAATTCTGATTTGAATAAAGGAAAAGGTTTAGTTTCTTCTGATCCCACTGTGGTGAATGATGTTTGTGAGGATCCGGTCATCGAATCATCTAGGCCTATTCCTAGTCCTTCATCTGATAAGGACCCTGTGATCCCCTTTCCTAGAGCCCTTGAGTTGGGGAAGGGGAAGAAAAAAGAAAAAGATCCAAAAAAGAGAGAGCAGGAGGAGTTCAGTCAGGGCATGATAGACCGATTTCACATCCAGCTGACCCTTAATGAGGCTTTGCAGCACATTCCTCTTCTTCAACGATCCCTAAGAGATAGGACAACAGTCAGAGGAAGAAGAGGAGCAAGAACGCAGAAATTCATGTGCTAACAAAAGCCACGTGTTACGCGATCCAGAACCATCTGCCGACTAAGAGGCCAGATTTAGGGGCCCCGTATGTCAGATGTCAGATTAGTGAGCAGAGGTTCGACCGTACTCTCTTAGATAGCGGATCGTCGATCAACCTTCTTCCGGCAGCCCTTCTCGACCACTTAGAGTTGGGCACTCTTAGACAGAGCAGGACATACCTTCAGTTTGCTGATCGGTCTGTCAAGAGGCCAAAGGGGTTGTTGCGAGACGTTGTCGTCACGATTCAGGGTTTGCAATTCCCCGTGGACTTCGTAGTGCTGGACATGGAGACCCCTGACTCGTTGACCGATTCCCCCATCATTCTCGGTCGCCCATTCTTGGCCACAGCCAAGGCAGTGACTGACCATGACAATGGGAAGGTATTCTTTCGCGTCCAGGGCGAGAGTATACAAATAGAGACGGTTAAGGACCACAGAACCAGAGATAGATCCCGCTCACATGGCAGTACAGATTCAGAGCAGCTGACAGACGCAGAGCCAGACATCCACCAGGACTGTGATTTTGTGATCACAGATGATGAGGCAATTTGGGCAGATCCTGCAGCACAGACCATCCTCTCATATTCAGATACAGCTGATGCAGAGATGATAGCAGAGGATAGTCTGGTGAGCACAACCCTGGTTCAGGATACTAGTGAGTCAGCAGAGTCGGACCTTGATCGCGACACGATTTCCAGTGATGGTGGTACTGAGGCCACCCTGCTCTACGGTGGTACTGATGCCACCGAGTCTGATATAGATCCCTCGGATTCAGAATCTGATTGGGCAGATTGTGATGATCAGATGCCAGATCTGGATCCACCTGAGCCTATAGATGAGGAGGAGGTAGAGGCAGAGCAGAACAGAGACAATGTAGAGGACCCGCCTTCTCCAGATCCAGTTTGTGAGAGTTCTTTATCATTTTCCCAGGCAAATTTGGCAGAATTGTCCGCATACACACATATTCTTCAGAAACCAGATTTGCCAGCACCCAGCTGTCCAGAGCTAAAGCCGCTCCCTACTTCGCTGAAGTATCGATTCCTTGCGGGAGAGTCTGAGATGTACCCAGTCATCATCTCTGCCGATCTGACTGGAGAACAAGAATCCCGTCTGATGGAGGTTCTTGAAAAGAACCGCAAGGCAATTGGATGGAGCGTAGCAGATCTCCATGGGATTAGTCCCTCGTTGTGCTCCCACCATATCTATCTCGAGGAAGGGGCGAAGCCGTCGCGTGAGTTCCAGCGGCGACTGAACCCCAACCTAAGAGAGGTTGTCATGAAGGAAATATCAAAATGGTGGAGTGCAGATTTTATTTATCCCATTTCTGACTCCAAGTGGGTTAGCCCCTTGCATGTGGTGCCCAAGAAGACGGGCATCACTACTGTGATCAGTGAGTCGGGAGAGGAGATTGCTACACGAGTACCCACCTCTTGGCGGGTCTGTGTTGACTACAGAAAACTCAACCAGGCCACCAAGAAGGACCATTTCCCCCTGCCTTTTATTGATCAGATCATAGAGAGACTGGCAGGGAAGAGCCATTATTGCTTCCTAGATGGGTACTCGGGCTACAACCAGGTGGCCATCGCTCCTGAGGATCAGGAGAAGACCACCTTTACCTGTCCCTTCGGTACATACGCTTTTCGACGCATGCCATTCGGGCTATGTAACGCCCCTGCGACTTTTCAGAGATGCATGCTGTCGATCTTTTCGGACATGGTAGGGGAGTGTTTGGAGGTCTTCATGGACGACTTCTCGGTTTACGGCGACGGATTCGATTCCTGTCTTGATTGCCTAGACCGAGTGCTCCAGCGATGTATTGCTACCCGCTTGGTTCTGTCTTGGGAGAAGAGTCACTTCATGGTGACTCAAGGGACGGTGCTTGGCCACATCATCTCCAACAGAGGCATGGAGGTTGATCCGGCCAAGGTCGATGTCATTAGGAAACTCACACCGCCGTCCAATCTGAAGCAGTTACGGTCATTTCTGGGGCACGTTGGGTTCTATAGGAGATTCATTCATGATTTCAGCAAGATTGCCCGACCGTTAACTGATCTCTTGACGAAAGACACCGAGTTCCTTGTCGATGACAAGTGTCTTTCGTCCTTTGAGACTCTCCAGCAATGTGTAATTGAGGCTCCTGTCCTTCAGCCACCCGATTGGTCTCTCCCATTCGAGATCATGACGGACGCCTCTGATTTTGCCGTAGGGGCAGTGCTAGGACAGAGGAGGGATGGAGTACCGTTTGCAATACACTATGCTAGCCGCACATTGGATTCCGCCCAGCGGAATTATACAGTCACAGAGAAGGAGATGCTAGCAGTAGTGTTTGCCCTAGATAAATTCAGATCATATATCATTGGATCTAGAGTGACCTTGTACACTGACCACACCGCCATCAGGTACCTCATGTCAAAGAAGGATGCCAAGGCCAGACTTACTAGATGGATCCTTCTACTCCAGGAGTTCGACATTGAGATCAAGGATAAACCTGGAGTCAAGAATGTGGTGGCGGACCATTTATCCCGACTAGAGCAGCCTGAGGATTCTGAGCAGATTGATCCCATTTGTGATACCTTCCCAGATGAGGCGATCCTTGCTATTGCCTCTCTCCCGTGGTATGCCGATATTGTGAACTTTCTCGTTGCTGGGAAAGTCCCACAAGATTGGCCCAAGCAGAGGATTGAGACCTTCCTTGCGAAGGCCAAGTCCTACCACTGGGAGGATCCCATCCTTTACCACGAAGGAGGGGATAGCATCTGGCGTCGGTGTATTCCTCAGGAGGAGCATCATAGTGTCCTCACTTACTGCCACAAGCTTGAGGCAGGAGGACATCATTCTGGGAGGAGAACGGCACAGAAAGTGCTCCAATCCGGTTTGTGGTGGCCTACACTCTTCAAGGACTCTGATGAGTTCGTGAAGAGGTGTACTGACTGTCAGAGGATGGGCACTTGTGGACAGCGTGATATGATGCCGATGCAGCCCATTCACTTCTGTGAGGTTTTTGACGCATGGGGCATCGATTTCATGGGTCCATTCCCTAAGAGTCAGGGATTTGAGTACATTCTGTTGGCCGTAGATTATGTTAGTCGTTGGGTTGAGGCTATCCCCGCCCGAACCGCAGATGCGAAGACAGTTTGCAGATTTTTGAAGAAGCACATAATCATGCGGTTTGGGGTTCCACGAGTTCTGATTTCTGATGGGGGATCTCATTTCATCAACGACCAGGTGAAGGCACTTGCTAGAGAGTTCAGTATAGACCATCGTGTTGCTACACCATACCATCCACAGACGAATGGTCTAGCTGAGGTGTCGAATAGGGAGATCAAGAATATTTTGCAGAAAGTAGTCCGCCCAGACCGAAAGAATTGGTCACAGCTTTTGGACTCGGTCTTGTGGGCATATCGGACATCTTTCAAGACTCCATTGGGTACATCTCCCTTTCGCCTCGTTTATGGCAAGCCATGCCATCTACCAGTTGAGCTGAGGCACAAGTCACTTTGGGCAGTCACAGACATATTGATGGATCCAAATGGTATAGGAGAACAGAGGAGGGCAGAGTTAGCCGCCTTGGAAGAGCTTAGAGATGCAGCTTTCTCAAGCAGCCTACATTATAAGGAGAAAGTCAAGGAGTGGCATGATTCTCATATCAGCCACAAGCATTTTGAGATTGGACAGAAAGTATGGCTGTTTGATGCGAGGCTTAGATTATTTCCAGGGAAGCTACAGAGCAAATGGAAAGGACCCTATTTGGTCAAAAAGGTACACGATAACGGTAGCATTGATATATCTGAGTTATCTTCTGAGAGTACCTTCCGAGTGAACGGCCAGCGGCTCAAACCATTTCTAGATCATGAGCCGCGGGACGTTATTATTGCTGCTATTCATTTTGCGTGAGATGTGGTCTTTTGACTCACATCTTTTGCATCTCACGCCTGATTTTCACTGTTCCTCCGCTTGTATAGATCCAGTTGTCCATATCATTCTATTCTTTAGTCCCACATCCCGTCTCTCATCTTATGATTATGCTATACTTAGGGTGTACTTTACCCTAAGTATAGGGGGGATGTCGGACCTGCGAGTATTCTTTTCATTCTTTCTGCTCTTGTTTTTGCTGCCTATACTTAGGGATATTTTACCCTAAGTATAGGGGGGGCAGATTCTGTATATTCTTCACTCGGTTTTCCCTTCATGTACAGCTTTCTATACTTAGGATTAATTAATCCTAAGTATAGGGGGAAACCACCGAGTTCCTCTCATTCTATTCATTTATTCATTCCTGTACTTAGCCATTCCTTTTCACTTCCCTTGTATTAAGCACGAGTTATGTCTTCTTCATCGCTCTTGATCACTCTGAGGACATCGTTCGAGCTAAGTATAGGGGGGGTGTGTATATATCTCATATATACTTTAGC
This sequence comes from Ottelia alismoides, assembly GCA_037367405.1. Taxonomy (NCBI): domain Eukaryota; kingdom Viridiplantae; phylum Streptophyta; class Magnoliopsida; order Alismatales; family Hydrocharitaceae; genus Ottelia; species Ottelia alismoides. Next base: position 44,237 of record JAZKJV010001829.1, on the reverse strand, counting down.
CATAACTCGTACTTTGTGTGAGTGTGTTAATAGATAAAATGGCTAAAAATCACAAAAATTAAAAAATTTTTCATGCACATAAACCTCTTTTATTCTTGCACAGACATAGCTAGTGTACAAAGTATTTTTGTAAAAATGATTTCAAAAATCTTTTGTGTAAAGCTTGTGTAAATATTTTGTATCAAAATTATGTATATAGTACAAAATTTTTCCAAAATGTTTTGAAAATCAAAAGTTTGCAAAAATCTTGTGTAAATGTTTGTAAATATCTTTTTGCAAAACTTGCACTTCATGCATCATTCATTCATGATTTCAAGACATTTTTCAAAAATTTTTGCATGATTGTAAAATATTTGTAAATAGCATCTTGTGTACATATATGTATATAGTTTTTCCTGGATGAGAGTTGACATTTAAACTAAGCCTGGAATTAAATTGAGAAATGGAGCTTGAATAAGATCTTAATCCACTTAACTTCAAGAGGAACCTTGTAGGACTTAGGGTTAAGGCTTTTCAGGTCGATAAGGACTTAATTCTTTGAGTCCACTAGGCTATGAGCATATGTCATCTTGATGAGCCTAAGTAGAGCACTTAACAACACACGCATGACTCTCAGAGACAATGGCTTAACTTGCACCTGCACTTTACACATGGCTCTCCATGGATGAGGTGGTGAGGAGGCAGTTTCCTTTGGCTTGGGGTAGCATATGAGGGTAGTACTTCTAGGCGGAACCTCTCTTCTTCTTATAGTGAAGGAAGTGCACCTCAACTTGGTCTAGTGGTGTTGAAAGCTAAAGACAGAAGCTGTGGGTTGCAATAAAGCTTCAAAAGAGGGATAGTCTACTGGCTCAAGGGGAAATTTCTTATATATGCTGCACCATGTAGATATGTTGTACAGAAGTTCTTGAAAAAAAAAAAAATATGCAAAAATGCAAAAAGAACTCCAAAAAAGTGGTGGGTCGGATTGAAAATTTAATAACCCCACCGGAGTATAAAGCAAAAGCTTATGGTATCCATGTTACATCTCATGAAGCTTGCAGCGGGAGACTTAGCTACACTGGCTAAGCTTCCAAAACTCTATACTTCTACCCCCTCTTCTTGAGCCGGTTGCACTTGAACTTAGAAGGGAATACCCCGCTTCTCGAGGAAAGAGTTGCTAGACTGAGGCATTAGAGTTACCATGTTGAGGGAGGTTGTTTCTTTGTTACTTCTGAGGTGGGGAGCCACATATCACTTACACCGCAAGGAAAGATTCATGGTCATTAGAGTTTGTGTATGTAGACTTTGTTCTGATCTGGTTTATTGAGGAGTCTTGCCCATAGATTGGTGGAACTTGGAGGCTGTTGAGTTTTAGGCTTAAGTCCAAATAAGGTTCCGACACATTAATAATCCAAAGATCTGATCGAGCTCCATATTTCAATTTAATGAAGGAAAATTTAATAAGTCAACCTTGATCCATGTACATCCTCTTTTTCTTTTTCTTTTTCTTTCTTTTTCACTTCTTTTTCAAATAAGTGTTTGCTAAGGGACTAGCAAAGTTAAGCATAGGGGGGTGATGAATACCCATTCATCACTCTTTATTCTTCTATTTTAGCTACAAAAACCCTTTGCAAATACATGTAGATATGTGTAAATACAAATAATTACCAAAAGCATGCATTGTGTAAAAACTTATAATTAGCATGTTTTTGTGCACAAAATAAAAGAATAAAGAGCAAAAAGAAAAAGAGGGAAATATTTAGAATAAATATTGAGCAACCTAACCCAAGGGAGGGCTCAGCATGGGCCTGACCGCATAAAAGCCACAGTAGAGGGAGATAGGAGCTCATGTGTATATATTTTTGTAAATAAATAAAACTATATATTTTCCTCACCCAAAAATATGCTTGAACATATTGTGTGTATATTTTATTAAAAACAAAATAAAAATTTGAAAAAAAATCAAAAAGTCAAAAAAAAAATCCCCTTTCACCATGTGCATAAACTACACCATTGTATTTATTTAACCTTGTAAATAAATTCAATTATTTTCTAAACTTTTTGTAAATATTCTATGGCATATTTTGTAAATAAAATAAATAACAAGAAACAAAACAAAAATCAAATAAAAATTACAAAATTGAAAATACAAAAAATACATTGTATAAATACCATGTATATAAATGTATATAATTATTTATTTCACCCTTGTATATAAGTGATAAAAAATCAAATAAAAATATTCTTTTATTCCATATTTCATGTTGTAAATAAATAAAATACAAAATGAGCATAAAAATACATAAAAATAACAAATAAAAAATCAAAAATAAAAATCCATATAATGTACATATACCTATATACATAGCCACCCTATTTTTATTTCCAAAAATTAATTAAAAATCACCAAAAAATAGAAAAAAATAAAAGAAAAATATTTCATGTTTTGAGTTTTCTTTAATTCGGCCTATTTCTACCCTAAAATAAATAAACAAAAATCGGGCACACGTGGCCGCTCCTGATTGGTCCACGGGGGACTGTTGACCCCAGTCAACTCCCCCGCGGACTCCTTCCTTTTCTGGAAGCCGCGCGCCGCCCCACCTTCGCCGAATTTCCCACGCGCCTCCAGGCTGTCTCCCACGCATATCCCATGCCCGGATTCTTCGCCGTTCATCCCTCTCCCTCGCCGGATCCTTCGCCGCGCGATCCACACTTTCCATCGCCGTCTCCACTCAACCCTAATCGACGCTGTCACCTTATATATTCGCACCTCCGCCGCCTCCGCGCCCCATCTTTGGCCCTTCTCCTCCTTCCCAGTGACCTCCATAGGCTTCGCGAGAGTGACAGCAAGCGTCTGCCCTTGTTGCAGTGAGGCGAGGAAGCGAATCCATTGATCCGGCGATTCTCGCCGTCCTTGCTCCGCCGCCGGCGTTGAGCATCGAGCTTCAGGCCTTGACGCCCTTCGAAGCTACGACCCGGAGTTAGCCACGCTCCAGCACAGTCTACTGCAGCCATCAGGTAGTCGATTAGCTCTTCCATTTCTCCCAATTTCCGATTTCGCCCAAATCGCATCTCCGATGTGCTTCTCTGATTCCGACTATCCCGAGTACCCTTTCGATCATCGGAGCACCTTGTCATCTCCGCCATCTCCCCACGCACCTTCTACGCCCTTTCACTCAACCCAGATCGCACCGGATCTGGGAATCGAGCTCCCCCGCCGACCACCTTCGCCGGAGCTCGCCATCTCACCGCACCGATCACCTTCACGCCACCTAACCGGGTCGAGGCAATTTGCCCTCGACCCGTGAGTCTTCTGGTTTACTTTTCAGGTCGAATCGAGGGTGTCTGAAGCCCTTCGCCATCCAGCCAGGAGCTTCATCTCCGCCGACTTCGCCGGAGCTCTTCAGAGCTCGGCTAGGTCATCGGAGACTACCACCCGCCACGGAGCTTCACCGCGGATCTTTTCCGACCTTCAGAGGGCTCACCGGAGGATCCTAGCGCACGCACGAGCCCGGCGAAGTTCGCCGGGGATCTGTTCTTCCAGGACCTCCAGCCGCCGTTGATTGCATCTCCTCGCTCCAGTTCAGATCTTGGCCGTCCATCCTTGGAGCTACCAGTACCGTCCGATCAGAGGAGGAGTGATCTGGAGCGCCCACCAGCCGCAGCCGTTCGATCTACACGTGGCGCGCATCCAACGCTTCATTAATAAAGGGGTAAATATCGTAGGCCCCCCTCGTAGTTTGTAGTTTCATTTTTAGTCCTGTAAGTTGTCGAGTCAGTTATTTATTTTCTGGGATCTTTGCACTAAGGACCTCGTACTTATTTTATTTGCACTTATACCCCCGCCTGTTGTGAGCCACGTGCGTCGTCACGTGTTATTCTGGGTTATTTGCAATATATGCCCTGTAGTTCTGGATGTTATTCATTGAATAAAATGTTTTGTTTATTTGCATATATACCCCTGTGAACACTTTATATTCGCATGTGCGTTTTATTTTGGGATATTTGCATATAAGCCCCTGGACTTTTGATACGAGTTATCAATAGGTCCTTGGAACTTATTTTTATTACATTTAGGTCCTCGAGTGCCCCAGTCATGTGCTTGGCACGTGACTTCTTGGGTATTTTGCACCAGGACCCCAGGAACTTTTGGGTATTTGCACATTGGTCCTTGTGCACAGTGCCCCACCTTTATTTTTGAATAAAATATCAAACGACCTCCAAATCCAATGAAATTTTGACACATGGCTCCTGCCATGGTGTAGGAATTTCTATGATTTTTGGGGACATTTTTGATTTCATTTATTATTTTTAAAAATTCAAAAACCCCTATTTTTGCTACTGTTTGACTTTAAAAATACCAAAAAAATATAAAAACATCTCCAAAAATTCTAAAAAAATTAGGTATTGTTTCTTGCTTGTTGATTGATTTTCCAGCCATTTTTGGTGACTTTTCATCACTTAAAAACCCTAAAAATTGAAAAACCCCTAAAAACTCATAAAAATTGTAGTAAATAAATTAAAAATCCAAAAACAATAATTAGGGTGCCTAAATTTTCCTTATTCTTTCTAGATTATAGGAAAATTACCTTTAGGGCTTTTTGAGATCCAAAATTATTTTATTTTTGGGTCTTAAGCCTTGCAGGACAGTACCCTTTGTTTTTCGCATTGTTTGATTTTTAATAAATAATTTACCCATTAGAAAAATTCCAAAAATCCACCAAAAACAGTAAAAAACTTAAAAAACTTAAAAACCAATTTTCTGGAATTTTTGCACCATTTTTGATGTGTTTAATAAATTGTTGAAGTTCCCTTGTAATTACCTTCTTTCATTTTTCTCATCTTTTAAAAAATCTAAAAAATATAAAAATAAATAAAAACCATAAAAAAGATTCCCTTGGATTGCTGACTACATTGTAGGCCGCAAGGCCAATCTGTGCTCCTTGTGTTCGACCCTGGGAGCTATACCAGGTTAATCCTATAGCTAGATCGCTCTATTGTGTGCTTGCTTGTTTTTATCTTATTTGAGTGGTTGATTATTTTTCTTGATTGACTCAGCCCGAGTGATTGAGGTCGCAACGACCTATTTATTTTACACCTTTACCTCTGTCGTTCGGGTGGTAGTCAGCGGGGCGGCAGGGGGTGACGTCCTGCCCCTTTTTTTTATTTTTATCTATTTTTTTGTTTTTATTTTTGTTAGCTGCAGGAAATTATTAAACAAAATGTTTTTTTTTTTATTTTTCAATCAGTAAATGTAATCAGAAATATAAAAGAAGATTTTTGTTGTTGTTTTTTTTTATTAAATGAACCTGCAAAACAAAATGTTAGAGGTAAAAGATTTTTTTTATTTTGTTGTTTATTCCTGCAAAACAAGGGTTAGAGATAAAAGAAAGTAGTTTTTTTGTGTATTTTCCTGTAAAAATAGACGTGAGACAAACAGGAAAATAATTTTATATTGTTTTCTTATTTATACACAAAAATGGGAACGATGAATGGGAGGATCTTGCATATGGAAGATAGATCCGTTGCTCCGGTCACCGTGCGTGACCGGAGGTGGAAGACCGCGTGAGGTAGAAAAAGAACGCGTGGAGATCACGATGTGAGATGAAAAATTCGATGTCGGGCGTGGATTAAATCGTGATGGAATTTTTTGGAATTTTTAATCTAAAAATTACTTCCTACTCCTACGCTAAGATCTAACTCTACGATTACCTAGGAAAAACAAGTAAAAGTGGATCTCACCTCGGGGATTGGACAAGCCATGATGGCCTCGACGAAGCTCACGCCGATGTCACCGACTGGATCGGAGGCTAGGACCCTCTTCAACAAGAAACTCTCGGAAACTGGGCTCCTCTCCGCCAAAGATCGATCAAAGAAGAAATGAGGGAGGAGGAGCCCATTAAAAAGAAGACGAAGGTCAGAAATGGAGATATTTACAAAAATGGAAGGTGTTGATTGTGTGAATTAAAATAATTAATTAAATTAATAAATTAATTAATTAAATAATTACGAAATTCGAAATTAATAAATTAAATAAATTAATAAATTAATTAGAAATTAATTGGCCACCTTAATGGTGGCCATTAAGGGCATGCAATCAAATCATATATATAAGGCATGTTATAAAATCAAATCAATCAATTAAAATCAAATAATTAAATAAATAATTCGGAATTAATTTAAAATAATTAATTAATGTTAGGTAATTAAAATTTTTTTTGGTGGATTTTATAAATGGAAGTTAGTGGCATACATATATTATATACATAAGATATAATGTACATAGGTCCAAATAAGGAAATATTTTTTATACAAGATTTTTTTATTTTAATTTTTTTTTAATTTGTATTTTTATTGAAAACAATATTTATAATATATACATTAAGTAAAAATAAATATTAATAATTATATACAACAAATATATGGGTAAACTGCACAATACACCCCAGAAAATCGACTTTTTAACCGTAACTCCAAAAAATACGAAACCACAACCATTTGAAAGATAATTTAATTTATAGTATTATGGAAGTGAGTTTGGTTCGATTTGAGCTCGTATGGAGCCGGAATTGATGTTTCAATTATTGCATTACGGCTTTTTCTGGGTGTAATTATTTACAATATATACATTATTTTATTTTACAAATATTTTTATTATTTATAACACAATTTTATTCACAACTTTTATTTACAAAAGTAAGTGGTTTGAGGTCAAATTATGTACAAATAAAATAATGTAAGTTTTATACATATATACATGAAAAATATGTACAAGATATTTTTGGATTTTCTGACAGACAACCTTATCTCCCCCTACTTTATTCCTGGTCGATCAGGTCAAGTCTTGACCTTCTCTCGGGGTTTGGGTCAGTCTGTATTTATTGCATAAATCCATCCTTTTCTTTTTCTTTTCTCCTTTATTCTTTTATTTATGTACAAAAAGTGTTAAAAATGAATAATTAACAAATGTATGCAAAATGATAATTTTATGAAATTAGTGGTTATTTACAGGTATTTGACTAAGGAAATAATGCTAAAATAAAAGAATAAAGGCGATGAATCGTGGATTCATCAGTTATGAATCAAACATTACAATTTTCCATTTCCTTGAGAAGAAAACACAGCAACGCCTTCGGGGGAAGGTCTGAACAAATCACTCAAACGAGAAGCAAATTGGAAGGACCTGTACGCGCGTACGGGAAGTAGATAAATATTAGGATACCCAAGCTCAAGGTTTCTTGTAATAAGATAGAACGCTGTAGACGGTCTGCGTGCCAGTAAATACGAGGGCAACAGAAGCTGCCATCACGGGGATGATCAGCCATGGACTACCACAATGCTCCATCTTAAGATTCGCCAACCATCTCGAGGTCCTCCGCCTGTAACGTTCGTTTATGCCCTCAAACACAACCTTCAGTTCGTTGGCGTCGGAGTCCCATATCATGTTCTTGGTCAAACTGTTGATGAGCTGCGCTGCCTCCTCATCGCTCCCCAATCCGTTGACAACCACACCCTTGTCATGCAACAGCGCTACATCCCTGGAGGTGTCAATCAGCTTGTCGACGAAGAAGGTGTAATCAGTGACGTACCGACCCGCTTTGAGGTAGCCATGCTCGAACGCGATGAGGTTCCGAAAGAGGAACTTGAAGTCATCATAGATCTTAAGTTGGGACATCTCCAGCACTCCGTCTCGGTATGACAACTCCAACATCGCGCCCTTGACCTTCTCTCGGATCTTGATCCCGGCATCCCTTAAGTGGACCGCGCTTGGTGTCGACTCCTTTATCGTCTCTTTCTCGCGCCCTTGGACACGTTGATACCTCTGATTTTGTTTTAGTTCTTCTGGATCGGAAGCTTTGGAGGGGACCATCCACGAGGGGATCTTGTGAAGCAGATGGTGGTGTGTGGAGCGGGAAGTAGGCGGCCCATCTAAATCTAGGTGAAAAAAATTCGCGTAGGTGAGAATGTGCATATCAAGTGGGATTTTGTTACCTTGGGCGTCGGGGGGAACCATCTCGTAAAGCTCTTCAAGGATGGGAAGAGGGATTTGATTCTCAAGCATCAACATATCCATAGCCACAAGAGAGTACTTGCAAGGGTATCAGCAACCCGGCTGCGGTCACGCAAGATGTCGAGAATGAAACAACCGTCCAGCAGCATCATCTTTGAGAACTCGTCTTCAAACATATCGCTTACTCCCGAGTAGAATACCCGCGTGTTTGGCTCCATATCCCTCATCTTGTTCATGCAGTGCTCCAGCTTCTCACTCAGACTTGAGGACGCCTGAGGATTCGCGATTTCTTTAAGAAACCTGTGAAGACAACGAGTTTTCTGCTCTTGCATCTCTTGCATGGATGGATCCTTTCGGTGGTAAGGTCCCAAGGAGACGACCTTGGGCATGAACGCATCCTCGTCTACCTTTCGGAGGTTCGGAGGTACCCGGAAGATGGTGGCCCGAGCTCGGTTCATCGCTGCTCTGCGGCCTCTTATCGATCTCAATGATAATGTCATGTAAAGATCGATTGCCGCTGCTTGATGCGTTGGTTCTCTCCATCTTGATCTTTAGGAGGTTGAAGAATTGTGGATGAGAATTTAGATGTCATCTCTATTTCATCTCTCAAAGAATCCAATTAAAATGCTAGGTTGACTTGCTCTGTTCCATAGGTCTAAGTCGTCTCCTCTCGCATCTAAGTCGTCTCCTCCGTAGATAAATGATTAAACTGTGCAATGAGAATTCCTCTGTAATTCTTTAGTCTGAACATAGATATTTGTTGATTAGTTTTTTGAGCTCCATAATTTGGACTTGGAAAATTCTACGAAATTCAAATTGAAATGAAAGTGAATCTTGATAAGGAAAAAAGGATTCTCTTATTTGGATAGAATGAGATTTACCAGTGTAAGAAACAACAATAATGCACCATTTTGCCATTCGCCGCTAACAAGAGGGATAAATTTAGAGTTTTCATATCCTTCTTGTCTAATATTTCTTTAGGGTGTGTTTGGATAGTGGGTTTAGGTGGGTTAAACTGGTTGCAGGTAATCCATTGTTGGGTTTTGGTGTTTGGATAGAGGGTTAAACTGGGGGTGGATTAGAAGTGGGTTTGGGGTGATATGATTGTACTGGAGTTTGAAAAAGTAAGTAGTTATTGTGATGTGATTGTATTGCAGTTTGAAAAAGTGAGTAGAAGTGGAGTAGTTTATATTTTTTATATGATATGATGGTATAATATATTATTTTTTGATAGGATTGATGATGTAAAATTTATTTATTTATTTTTTTAAAAAAGGAATAAAGTGGGGCCCACGTGGAGGGAGAAAATATGAGGTAAGGGAGTTCACCTCGAGGGTGGTTTAACCTGGTTGCCGAACGGCACCTTAGTTTTTACTGCTCCCTGTACGAAAGTTCAATTTTAAATTTCGCGCTCCATCAAACAACGGACAAGGTGATTTTGTTTTGTTAAATAAATGTCCTTCACTTTGTTGTGCTCGAGTGCTGAAAAGAACTTTTCTCCCCCCATTTTCATTCTCATGATCGTGCTTCTTTCCAAAAAAATCATGCCATCCTAATATCTTTATCAATGCTAATATCTTTATAGTATTATGTTTTATCTTGAAAGTCGTCTTCTATTGTTGGACATGCGAGGTCAAAATGAGTCATTATTCAATAAATGTTATTGCAAATCATTCCATGATATGAAATGAAGAGTAATTAATTTGCATTATAAGGTCTCTTAGTACAATTAGGATTATGTACCATGGCCTTATTAACAATCATACAGCTGTTGATTCAATAATTGAATCATATAGGCTGGTGCTTGGATAATATCTAAAGAGTTAGATTGATCACTCATTAAAAACCTTCAAGTGATTAATAAGAGATGATCTCCAGTCTGAGAAAGAGATGGAAATCCTTCTCTAAAGGCTGATATCTGACCGACCTCTCGATGCAGGTCCTCTGCATAAGAATAGAGATTCGAAGGTGTCAGATAAATTAGGTCAAAGAGTTGACTTAACGAGATTGAGATAACCAAGACCTATGTTGTATACTGTCACGATATAAGCATACATCATCTGATCGGAGATAGTGTCTAAGTATGTATATTTGACAAACTGATAGATTTATGACCTATTCAATGTCTATTTACCTGCGAGCTGGTGTGCATATGTGGGCATATTAGTAACACGATATCTCAAAGGGATCATACAGGTTCAATACTAAACCGTAAGACATGAGCTCACTCTTGAGGTATTGCGGCCAATTAAATTCCATGCATGGTCGTCTTTCTTTGGAAGAATGATAAGAATTTGTAGGTATGATATATGCTTTTGAAAAGCATATGAGCGATACAATCTCCAATGGTCGAATGAGAAACTTAATTATAAAACCATGAAGAAGACAGTCTAAAAGTGATCTAAAACTTTGTGTTTATTCTATGTCTTCCAGTATGCACAAAGTACAGGTATTAGGAATACTCAAGTGTGTTGTGATCATAAACAATTGTATAAACATGATGCTTTCGTTCCAAGGGAGTGATGAAACAAGTTTGGTTTTTTAGTGACTCCTCTCAGTAGAGAAGTAATCTAATCTCATTCCAAGTGTTGGACGTTGATCTGAATATGATTCAGATGCAATGAGAAGATTAGATATAGAGCTTTGATTTAATCAAACATCTTTTTAGATGTTCCCGGCATCTGGATTAAAATACGATCTCAACATCCACATCACTATACGTGGAACGTACAATCGCCATGTCCTTATCTCCATGTATCTGCAGAGAAAGCGTATTATTCGAGAAATAGTTCAAGAATAGTTCCAATGTTGAATCGTACATATGAGCATTGAGAAATTGATTATTAAATATGATTTAATTATCATGAATAATATGAAAATTATTCATATTGAGAATGATGATCCAAGATAATTAAATATGATTTAATTATAATCGATTTGAATGATGTGAATATTATTCATATCATGCATTAGAATGATGATCCAAATTAAGTATGACTTAATTATCATGGACATGAATAATATGGATAGTACTATCCTTGTTAATCATATATATTATAAATGTGATTTATAATATATTAGGAGAGAGCTATTTGTAAATAATATTTACAAATTAAATGTTGATGTGAATTGGATTCACATTGGACAATTAATTGAAAATACAATTTACATTTTATTTTGAGGTGGTGAATATGATTCACGATTTCCAATGGCATGATTGAATACATAATAAAATAATTTGGAATTATTTTTGTGAAATAATTTATAATAAAATTATTGTAAATATAGAAGGATTATATGAGATATGTGATCTCATATAATAGGAAGAAGGAGAGCACTTCCATATCCGGAGGATGGATCACCACCCTTTAATTAGGACTCAAGGTGGTCACCCCCCCCCCAATTGGAAGGAGATTGCCCCCTTTCCGGATCTTTCTTAGTGTATTTATTTGATAAATTAATTTATTTTGAAGATTATTCGATATATATTTAATTTAATTAATCATTATTATAAATTTTTACAACAAAATCATGACCATTGAAAGAAACACAAATCAATCTCAACTATTGATTTTGTGTTGTACATGGATTGTGATCGATGGACTTCGAAAAGATTATAAAAGAAGAGGCCACCATATCTCTTCTTTTACATGTTTAACATATTTGCAAGATCTATCTCTCTCGCTCTCTCTCTCATTCTCATCATACATGCCCCCTCTCTCTCAAGTGTGGCCGTCCACTTCTTGATCTAAAGAGGATCACCGTCGTCGCTACGCTGTTACGTTGTTTATTAGACCACACTCGTGGATCTCCTTCTTCTTCGGTGCGTATTATTCTTGAAGAAAGCATCAGATTTGTTGAGATGAAATTAGGAGATTCATTGCTCAGATCTTTGACTTGGATGGCAAGAAGCATACGTCTCATCCACGCGCTCGCAAGCATCTCCTCAATAGGATCAGACTTGAGATGGGAGGTCTCTTTCTTTAGAGACAATGATCTCAACCACGCTTGAAGAGGTATTCCTATATCCTCTATTGGTCTTGATGAAATGATTCAAGAAGTGTTGTTGAATCATGTGGTTTCATCTCTTTAAAAAAATTAAATTCCCCATTGGATGTGATCTTCATGCTTTTGTGATGCGCTTAAGGTTCTTTCCATAACCTTCAAGCAGTAACAGAGCTAGGTTGAAGTCTTGGATATGATCCAAAACCCATGGTGAATAAGGTTTTGTATTTTTAATGCGCGGGGACTCATTGTTTTGCATGCGATGCAAGTTTTGAATTGTTTTTTCGCTATGATAAAAATCCACTATTTATGCACCATTTAGATGATTTTTTAGTTAATAAAATGCATTTAGAATGTCTAAATATGTCCATAAAATAGTATCTAATTGTTGGCACCAATAATACATTAATTAAAATTCTAAAAGTTCCCACGTTGAAATTGTTTTTGCATGTATTCGCGAATCTATAAGAAAATTAGTTTTTCTTACAGTTTTCCCATAATGAAACATGAAATAAACAATTGGATTAAGTAGAGAATCAAACAAGTGATGAGACCAAAAATCATTTCTTTAAAAGTCATAATATTATAGTATAGGAGGCGATTTAAGATCCAACAAAAATCACAATTTTCGAATATGTGGAAGTTATTTTACTTGGCAAGTGTACCAAGTTCGAACACAGGTACATGATGAATCCATGATTCATCGCCTTTATTCTTTCATTTTGGCTAAAATCCTTTGTAAAATACATGTAAATATCCACTAATTCCAACTAATTAACATTCCAATCATAATTATTACTATTATATATTTAATACTTATTTTTATCAAAATAAAAGAATAAAGATAAAAAGAAAAATAAAATAAAAGAATGATGTATATAAAAGATATACAGACTGATCCTAATCCCGAGACCAGGTCAATATTGACCGGGTCGACAAAAGAAATAAATAGAGGGAGATAAGGATCATAAATTATAAAAATATTCATAAAATAAAGATCAAAAATATAAATTACCCATTTGACACAGTATAAATACTTAACTTATTTTATTTATCATCAAAACTATCTCAAACCAAAACACTTCTTTTATAAAAATTGTTCATAAAAATATATATTATTTTATAAAATTATCAGAAAAATATTCGGATAAAATCGATGAGTTTCGATTTTTTGGACCCGTTGTCTATATGTATTATATGTATAAACTTCCCCAATTTTTCATTAAATAACCTTAAATCCAACTAACTTAATTCTTTTTCCTAAAATTATCTAAAATTATATATAAAATTATAAAAATAAAAGTCCCTTAAAATACAAATAAAATTCTGAGGTCCGAAGCCGCTACTTTTTTCGTCCGGGCCTCATAACTCGACCGTATAAACTCCGACTTAAGCAAACCCAACCCCTAAAAATATATTTTTCAATTATCTATAAAATGACACTAGTTTCGCTGAAATTGGAGTTAATGCGAAAAATACGGCTTTCAGGTCCGTATTGGTATGTTGTACAATAAACCGTAACTTATATTATTATTTAATTCCTTAATCCTTTGTTTTTATTTCAAATAATATTTTATTTATTTATCTAAATTATTTATTTAAAATATTTATTTATGGTTAATACATAATTACGTAATTAATTATATAAATAATTTATTAATCATATTTAATTATTAATTATTTATTTAATTACAAAATTATAATTATAATTATAATTACTACTTAATTAATTATCTAATTGTAAATTTTTATTATTAATTTTTATTATTCTTTCTCTCTCCAACTTTCCCAATTCCCTTTCTTCCCCACACCTTTCTTCTTCCTCTTCTCGTCTTGCGCATGCCACCGTCTCCCTCGTCTCCTCCTCTCACGCCGCAACCACCGGCCATTAGGTCGGTAACCCAACAACCTCCGGTGACGGGAGCCACCGCCTGTGACCACACCCGGCGGCGTGCTCCCCAAGTCACCTCCGCCTATATATAGGTTCGAGCCTCGATCCGTTCAAGTATCCGCCATTAGGAACTTCTCCACTTTTCTCCACCAAACTCCGGAGTGCACACGAGAGCGGGTGACAGCCACCCTCATCCCTCCCCGTCGAGCGATGCCATGGAAGGGAGATAGATCCGGCGAGATCGCAGCTGCGTCGAAGCCTTGCTCGTCGCACGTGTACAGTCTCCGTGAAGCGTCATCACGTCGAGGCTATCATCCATGTCGGAGCTCTGTCGAGCTCCAACAATCATAGGCACTGTTCCATTTTCCACACTTTACGGGTTAGATCCCTTCTAATCTCCTCTCCTTCTCTCTCGGGTTTCTCCTCTTCCGATTTCTCTTCTCATCCTCTCTCTTCTTCTCACAAATTCCCCATTCTCCTTCGTTTTTTATTTAAATCCACTTTTGATTATCAACTTTTCCTCCTATTGCATTGCTTCGTGCTAGACTATCCAGTATCACATATCCCATCTGATTTAAGTCGAGGTGTTGTCCTCGAGTTATTTTAAATTCTATAGGGGAGGATATCCTCACAGGCATTTGGAGCCGATTCAATTTCGGAACGAACACATGCATAATCCTTTCTCTGGGATAGACCATTACGTGGAGAGTGCACAGCTACAGGAACTACGCCGCTACCACAGATAAACCAGCTAGCTCTGGGTTCGAGTGTCATTTCATCCCAGCCACAACTCATTCGCTGATTCTTAATCAAATCTAGCTGTGAATCGCAACCTAGAGACGTGGTTGAATTGTAAAATCTACAGATTATCACTGCCGGAAGGGTTCTCTTTAGTTCTGAGTAAACCGTAGTCGGCCGACGTTACACGGGCGTCGTCGACCATCAAGTGCGATTTGGCATCAACTCTATCGCTTGTGGTGGTCACGTGCGTCTCATGCGAAGCGGGGAGATATTACACGGACATTTTGCGTAACAACCCCACTGTGATTTCGTTATTTGCGAACATGTCCTTTCCAGCTTGACCACGTGACAGAGCACGTGCTCTTTGGCATTTTTACACCCGCACCCTTACATTCCTTGTAAATTGTGTACATACTCCTGAAAACTGTATATACTACATATACATATATAATACATAATAATAAAATTTCAAAATAAAAAACATAATAAAAACACACAAAAGTACCCTATAGTATATTATATATAGTATTAAATAATATTCTGAAAATAAAAATACTTTTTATCTTAAATAAATCGTTTAAAAAAATAACAACTTTAAAAACATCTAAAAAATTATAAAAATATTTAAAAATACTATAAAATTACTTTTCATATATTTTACTATATTTTACGCATTAAACCAAAAACGAACCAAAATTCGAATATTAAATTTAATTAAAAAATACAAAACACATAAAAACTTCAAAAATTCATAACTAACTCAAGAAAAATCCTCTAAAAATGCACAACATACCGTTTTAAAAATAATTTCATCTACTTTCTAATAAAAATAAAATAAAAATATTTTCACAATACTTTCAATCTTAAAAATAAGGAAAATGTCACAGTTTTCACTAATAAAAAATAGTTTTTCACCATTAGAAATAAACAAACTTCATAAAAATCTTAAAAATTCTTTTAAAATTCATAAAAACAGAAAATAAGCATAAAAACATAAAAATAACAAAGTAAAAAATAAATAAAAAATAAATATTTCCTAAACTAAAGAAATTCACAAAAATACATAAAATTCACAAAAATAATATAAAATTTCTTAAAAATTAAATAAAAATTCAGAAAAATTTCTAAAAAATAAAGTAAAAGTTAGGGAACCGTTTAAGTTTATCTATAGTTTACCTATAGATTAACAACAGTTTGCCTCCCTAAGTTCGACACTCCCGTACTTCACACTATACATATGGTTTTGGAGTATAAATAAAAAAAGAAAATTAATTCACCTCACTCTTTTCTGACAAAAATCACCCGATCGATACAACGATCGCGATTATTTCTGTCTCTTTTGCAGGAGTTCAGAAGCAGGTCGGGTGACACATTTTTCAGATGGTGTCGTTGCCAGGGAGGCAGCGGTAGGACAGACCGTAGACTTAGGTTTAAGTTTTCCTTTTGGTCATTCATTTTTGCTAACCTCACAGCTTTTTGTTTCTGAGTTGTGCAGCTCAGGTCGAGCCGCATAGCTGAGAACCACAAAGCTGCAAAAATTTCCTTTTTGTAATTTCTTGCAAAATATATAAAAAATTAAGGGCATTTGCCCGTTTCTTGTTTTCGTAGAAAGGGGCCTCATAAAGGCATCCCGACTTGTAATCTCTCTCGGGGTCTGTTTCACCAGGGTTGTACTCCTGGGGGAGCAGAGCACCCACCGCGGCTTTCTCGTGCATGTTTTCTCGACGGTTTTCTGCGGTTTTTGAGTTAGGTGCTTGTTAGGAGTTTTGTGATTTTCCCCTTCCCCGCGTAACCGTAGATTAGATGATTGATTAGGTTCCGACACCTAGGTGATTGTATCTAGGACCATAACCGAAAATAGAAAAATACGTTAGACGATCTTTTCTCTGAAAATATCCAAAAAAAGTGAAAACAGAAAATTAAAACAATGATTGCTAAATCTATCTGATCATAAAATAAACATAAGGACTCATGTGTCTTAATGAGAGAAACCCCCGAACTTGCATCGCAGGTACCGTCTCCAGACTTTGCGAGAGAGAGAGAGAGAGACGACACATAAGGTAGAGGCAGAGTCTGGGCTTCTCTCGAAATACTACTTAGTTCACGCCTTAACTCACCTTATCTTCAGTAAGTGCTCTCAGGTAGCCGAAAACGGTCCGAGTTCACTTAGCAGAGTGGGAGGTTTAGAGGACACTCCGTAAGGCTCCGTCCTCAAGTTACAAGAGTAGCCGGAAACGGTCCGTACTTACTCCCATACTGGCTGAGACTAGATGAGTTCTGGTGAGAACTCGGGACAGTACGACGTGGATGCTTCAGGCACCTATCTAATCTCGCTAATCTATGAGAAGATTGTTTGCTAAACAATTGTAAAACTGAAAAGATAAATGACCGAACTTTTACGGTCATTACAAGGGCTGCGTTGGTGAACCCGGGGTTTGTTTTGTGTTTGATTGTGTTGTGAGTCTAATCTTTCTAGATCTGATCAACTAGAATCTTTCAAGATGATGGGAAGGCAATCGCTCCGGTCGACTCAAATCGATCCTCTCTCTTGCGACCCTACTCATTCATCTAGATCGATTCGGGATGTCTATCATCCCAAATCGAAATCCACTCAAGTTGTTCCTTCCAGGCGTGACTTTAACCATGTAAGATCATCGACGATTTGGCAAAGCATAATTTAGATTCATTTTCCTTTCCAGATGACATGGTTGGTAAAGGACCACAGACAACTTCTGTCGTCATCGATCAAGCTGCAATCAACAACGGTCTACTTGCTTCCCTCGAAACAATGTAGAACCAGATTAGGCAGCAAGGAAGACTCATGAACGATGTCAGAGATGAGCTGCTTCAGTTACGTGCGCAACGAGACCAACCTGCAGCTGAGAATCCAGGACCTGAGGATCAGGAGAAACCAGAGAGACCGCCAATGGACCGAACCACACGATGCAGCAACTCTACAACCCTGGAGCTACTACAACCCACCGGTGGATCCGTCTCCCTGTTATTTACGGGAACTACGAGTTCCGTCCTCAGACGATCCAACTGTTGCCCAAGTTTCACGGGCTTTATAATGAGGAGCCGTACCTGCACCTTTAGGAGTTTGTGCTTATCTGTAGCACGGTGCATGATGCACATGTGAATGAGGACACAATCAAATTGATCGCATTTCCTTTCTCCCTTGTGGACCGAGGAGCCTACTGGCTGAAACACCTAGGGAGATACGTTTCGACATGGGAGGAGCTTAGAACTGCATATCTAAACATGTATTACCCTCTCGATCGAACTAATGTTGCTCGAGCTATGATCAAAAATTTCACCATGATCGGGAACGAACAGTTCCACGAGGCATGGGACAGATTTCAAGAGCTCATTGATAGGTGTCCCCACCACGAGCTTTCCAAGCCAACTCTTGTACAGAGTTTCTTCAGTGGGCTGACACCGTAGTTATAGGGGCTGGTGAATGCCGCTTGTGGTGGATCGTATTTCTCGATGCACGAGGATCGAGTCTGGTCCATTTACGAGAAAATGGCAGAGAATTACACTACAATGTCTCAGACTCGGATCTACAATCAGACGAAGCCACCAACCTATCACCAGCATTCCCGAGTGGCACAAATAGAAGGAAATCCATCTTATGTTGTTCCAATTCCGCTCGAATCTCCATCAGTTGATATGAGGATCATTTGTCAGAAGCTGGATCGTATGGAGATAATAGAGAAGAAGTGCTAGAACTTAGACAAGCTCGATAAGATTGATGAGCTTGAGAGATGCATGAGTGATCTGAAGCCATAGATTATGTGCCTTCAAGAAATACAAGCAGACTCCAATCTTCGAGATCACAGGCTGACTCTGGGAGCGGAGATCAAGGCACACTTCTGAGGCCTCCAGTACAACACATCTACCATGTGCATTCTGAGCCATCTCATTACCCCTCGACGTACCCGCAACTCCAGCAGAATGGTGGTGTATCAGAGCGATCAGCCTTTGGCATCCATGCCCCCAGCTTATTTTGAGACGCCTGAGCCATTGACAGAGGTCAATGGGATTTGGTACGACTATCCACAACAACCAGGGATCTGTCGTGATCACCCTGGCTTCTGTTGGTCGACAGGAGGTGCCTCTTCCAAGCTGCCACCGCAGCACCGATGGGACAGAAGAGCAGCAGTAGCATTAAGGTCCTCGTCAGTATCAACAACCTCAGTGGAGGCAAAGCACTTACCAGCCTCAGCATCAGCAGCAGTATCCTCCACCACAGCAGTCAGCTTTGCAGCATCCTCAGTATCACCGACACGACTCATCCGGGTCTCATGGGCCTTTCCATGACAACCCAACATTAGAGTATCTCGCTAACCTGATCACTGATCAACATGCATCTTTTAGGCAAGAAATGGATGAGTTCAAAACCCATGTCACCGACCTGGTCAAGGGAAGTCCGCTGATGAATCCACGATTCATCGCCTTTATTCTTTTATTTTAGCCTCATTTCCTTAGTCAAATACCTGTAAATATCCATTAATTGCATAAAATTACCATTTTACATGCATTTATTAAAATTGCATTTTTAACACTTTTTGTACATAAATAAAAGAATAAAGAAGAAAAGAAAAATAAAATGAGGTATTTATGTAATAAATACAGACTGACCTGAACCCCGCGAGTAGGTCAAGACTTGACCTGATTGACCAGGAATAAAGTAGGGGGAGATAGGGTCTTCTGTCAAAAATCCAAAAATATTTTGTGAATATTTTTCATGTTTATTTGTACAAAACTTACCATATTTATTTGTACATAATTGACCTCAAACTAATTATTTTTGTAAATAAAAGTTGTAATTAAAAATGTGTTGTAAACAATAAAAATAAGTGTAAAATAAAATAATGTACATATTGCAAATAATCATACCCATAAAAAGCCGCAAAGCGATAATTAAAACACCAATTCCAGCTCCATACATGCTCAAATCGAACCAAAATCACTTCCATTATACTATAAATTAAATTATCTTTCTAATGGCTGTAGTTTCATAATTTTTGGAGTTGCGGTTAATGTCGGTTTTCTAGGATGTTTTGTGCAGTTTAACCATTATTTGTTGTACATATTTATTAATATTTATTTTTATATAATGTAAATAATTGTAAATATTGTTTCTATTAAAAATAAAATTAAAAAAATAAAATAAAAAAATCTTTTATATAAATCATTTCCTTATTTGTACATGTGTATATTTTATGTACATAATATGTGTATACAACTAACTTCCTTTTATAAAAATCAACAGAAAAAAAAAATATCTCTCATTAATTAATTTATTTAATTTAATTACAAAATGCATTTTTTAATTATTTAATTTATTTGATTTATTTGAATTAATTGATTATATAACTTACCATGTATATTAGATTTGATTATTTACCTTTAATGGCCACCATTATGGTCGTTAATTGAATTCCATTATTTATTTATTTAATTAATTAATTTAATTTCGAAATTCGAAATTAATTAATTATTTGTTTATTTTATTAATTTCATTAATAAAAAATTTCTCCATTTGTAGATACTTTCCATTTTTATTTTTGTTCTCTTTTTAGTGGGCTCCTCCTCCTCATTCACTCTTTGATCAATCTTTGGAGAGAGGAGCCCGATCTCCGAGAGCAACTCGTCGCAAAAGGATGCCCAGCCTCCGATCCAGTCGATGACAGCGATTCTGTCGTCGTCAAGGCCATCATGACATGTCTGATCCCAAGGTGAGATCCCATTTTAATTCTCGTCATTTTTCGTAGGTAAACCATAGGTCTAATTTTTGTTTCTATTTTATTGCTCTTAGATCCTTAAAAAAACACAACATTTTGTCAATACACACTTTTTGATCTGATCCGATACCGAAATTTTCATCTCATTTTCTCGATCCACGCACGTTCACATTTCTATCTCACATAATCTATCACCTCTGGTTACGCACGGTGACCGGAGCCACGGATCCATTCCTCCGCATCGCAAGATCCGATTCATTCATCAACTCCCTTTTGTTTATAAATAAATAAAAGAATAATAATAAAATATTTGCTTTTCTCTCTAACATTTTGTTTTCAGGAAAACATAAAAATATAATAAAAAAGAAAAAAATAAAGTTAAAAACAAAAAAAACAAAAACAAAAAAAAAGTTTAGGGTGCGCGGCCGCTCCGCCCCTGGTCCACCCTCAGTTGCGGTCCCTTCCACCGGCGGCGCTGTCGCCGTTCCGTCTCTGACTGGCATCGCGCCTACCGCCCAGACGTCTCCTGCCTCCGCCTCACTCGGTGGCCTTGTGAGGCGGCACCGCCGCCCGTGCGGGCGCCGTTCTCCTTTGCCTGAAGGACCTCGACCGAGCCCTCGCCGTCCTCGCCGATGCACGGCGTCGATCTCCGCCCCGCCGAGCGCCTCTCTCCGCACCAGCGCAACGGTGCAACTTTGACTCCCTTCGGCGGTGGTCGTGCCCTAGATGCCCCTTGTGTTATTTGCTGGATGAAGAAGAGATTATAGGGATTTGGTTTTTAAAATAAAATAAGATTTGTCCAAATTGCAATCAAAGCCCCTAGAGGTTATCATATTTGCAAGACCACCCATGTCCTCCAAAATATCACGTGCAAGGCATGCGCCTTAATGGGTAAATTGCATATTATGCCTGTATCCTTATTTTCATTATATATTCATGCAAAAACTTTGAGAAATTACATTTCAGTCCCTGCATTTCAGACATAAACCTTGCATGCTCTTTTTGATCAAATAAATGTTTTTATTCATCGAAAAGTTCTTAGAAAATTTGTGTGTGCTCCAGCTATAGTGTTTGTCATTGTGTAACTTTTTTATAGCATTTTGTTGACTTTAGATATATTTAGGAAATAAAAAAGTGTGTTTTTTAATTTTCGAAATTAGAAAATTCATAAAAATTTGGAAATCAGTCGAAAAAAACAAAAAATTACTGTAGGTGTATTTTGGTGAGTTTTAATTTCTGACTAATTTCTGTGCATTAACTCTTTATAAAAACCAAAAAAATTACGAAAAACGAAAATTCTTAAAATAATGTAGAAAATTGTAGAAAAATCCAAAAATTGTGATTTCAGTTTCTGATGGTAGATATAACTTCTTAGTCTATGTTAAAAATAATTTCCAGAATTATTGAGCTATTTAAGTATTTTTAAGTTTCAAAATACTCCTGGCTGTGCACTTTTTGCTCTGTTTTTCACTGTTTCGTTTTTAGAAAATCGTAAAATCGTCAGAAAAATCTGAAAAAAATTACCAAAAATATTTTAAAATATATAAAACCCAAAAACATTTTCTTTTTAATTTTCTGAGTATCTTTGATCATTTTGAAAAATACAAAAAGAGTGGTGTGTGTGTTTGTTTCATTTGTGCATATTGTTCTTAATTAAAAAAATATATATAAAAAATTAAAAATTCAAAAACCACTAAAAATTATTTTCTGAAATTTGACTATACAGTTTTTTTCACGTGCTCCTTGTGTTCGACCCTGGTCGCTATACCAGTTAAAAAGAATAGCGAAAACCACTTACATTGTTTTTATTGATTTATTATCTTATGAGTGGTTTAATTATTTTCTCCATTAACCGCGCTTGGTTATTTGGGTCACAACGATCATTGCTTATTATCTACTTAACCCGAGTTGTCAGGCGTGTCATCAGAATGGCGTCGTTGTCGGGGAGCACGACTTTGTAGTCATTTTTCTATTTTGTCTCTCTATATTATAATTATTTTTTGACCTTCTCTCTTTGATTTTTGTGCGAGGAACTGCTTGGATGACGACGTGGAGTTTACTTTTTGAGGACCCACACAAGAGGAAGAGCAGGGAGGAGAAGAAGAATTTTTTTTTTGAGAGAGAACAATAATTCTTGTAATAATTTAGGACTTTTGAACTGTAAACACTTGGACATTCTTCAGGGTCTGTTTCACCAAGTGCCGGTGCACTTGGGGACCTCACCGCTCTTTTCCGTGTTTTGTTTTCTCGCTTTTTTTATTTGTTTTACGTGGATTTTTTTGTGCTTGAGCCCCTAGATTTAGGTTTCTATTTGATTGAGCCAGGTAGCTTTAGGTCCAAAGCCCTTAATAGAATATTTGTTCCTATAGAACTCGTTTGGACTTAGTCAAATCAATATGTGCTTCATGATAATAGAAGTTTATGTTTAGGACGGTTCTCGCATTACATTCATTTAGATTAGTTTAATTTTTCTGCGTGGATCATATCGCATATAGAGTGCCGGAGTCAGGTACGCACCTCTATCTCTAGCATTTGCATCCATATTTTCTCGTGCATTGTCTTTTCCGTTTCCCCCTCTGTTTTGTGAATATATGAATAAAGGAAATCGGAAATCGCGTTAGACGTCTGATTGAAAATATCCAAAAAAATAGAAAACCAAAAATTAAAAAAAATGGTCTGCTAATTGAACTTGACTCTAAAATCAAACGGAATTAATTCACACCATTGTTTTGGGAGAGCAATCCCTTCATTGTTTGCGCTTACTCGCTCGTGTACACACTAAGGAGTAGTGCCCAAATCCTATTAAAGCCTCCTAAGTGTTTGTACAACTTTGTCTTATCACTAAACTCTCACGGTCTTCACATTGCGTACAGTTGGTGAATTGAGGGTTTCCTTTGTGTTTTATATGTCTTTGGTGTGAGTCGGTTACGATCATTCTTTGAATCATTAGCGGTCACCTTCTGTCTCTATCCCACCCTCCCCTCCCTTTTATCTCTCTCTTCCTTCTCAACTTCTATCTCTCTCTTTCTACTGTCCCACCCTCCCCCCTTTATTTCCCTTTCTTCATGATGGATCGCATTCCAGTCCAGCCGAATTCTGTGGCTTCTTATCTTCATGCCCATCATTCCCGCCCACTCTCTTGGGTGGTCGGAACCCCATCTGATTTCCCATCTTCTCCCTACCCACATTCTTTCTCGGTACATGTTGTGAGTGACACTCAAAGAGTTCAGATTGACCATATACGAGACACGGGTGTTCACCTTCCTGAGATGAGAGTGCATCCCATAGGCGATCATATGGTGCAGTTCCAAGCTTTAGATGACTTCTATCCTAGGATGATGGATGACAACCAAGATTAGGAAGCAGAGTCCGTTACTTTGAGACCATTTGTTCTGGATTTAAAGTTCATTGATCTACTGCCAAAATTTTCAGGGGAATTGCACGAGGAACCTTATTTGCATATCGATGAATTTGAGAATATTTGTGGATCATGATCATATTCTGATATCACTTCTGAGGAAATGATGCTGATTACCTTCTCATTTACACTTCAAATTAAAGGTAAGAGTTGGCACAGACGATTGGGAAGGAAGATTGCTACGTGGAGAGAGTTACGATCATTGTTTTTGCAGAGATTTTACGCCCAGCGTAGAGCAAAGATTATGACGGTCTTGTATTCGTATTTTTCAGTTGACCCCCAGAAGCCATTGATAGATTCATAGTTGAGCTTACGTGATCTTTTGAGGCGATTTCTAGATCATGGTTTTTCGATGACTGACCTTATCCACATCATCATAAGGGGGAGGACCGCAGAGGAGATTGCATATGTCATTACCTCGTGTGATGATTCACACAACTGTCCCGACCTAGATTTAGTTGAGACCATCTCGGATACACTTTCAGACATTCCATATTCACAAGATGATTTATTCGGGATGATACACGAGGGAGACATGACACCTGTTGAGTGTGTGACACATCATGGAGATTCAGAAATCACACACAAAGCAAAGGATATGGATGCTACTACTTTTCATATGATGGATGTGTTGACTACTATTGTGAGTTCCTAAAGATGGACATTGGTCGAGTTTTCATTGGATTTACAATCAGATTTTGAGCCAGTCCTGCACTTCCATGTCGATGATTCTTGGATTCTAGATCTGCTAGTATCCCAAGAAATAGAGGAGGAACCCACATCTTAACCATCCTTTGAATCATTCCAGTGTCCATACGCAGTTGATTCAGTGTATTTTCTTCAGGAGATCTTCTCATATTCAGATATATATTTGGATTCATCTCAGCATAGAGAGTTTGATAAGGGACCGATTTTTGATTTGACAGACCTTGATAGTCCCATATTTGAGCCTTGTGTCTTCCTAGATGATGAGGTCGATACATTTTTGGAGGACATGATATTTGACAGCATTGATCCCCATTTTCTTGATGATTCGGCATTACTACCCGAGGGTTATCTGCGAGAGGATGCCGTAGACCGTGTGTACTCGATTTCACATTCTGGGAGTACATCTGATCTGTCGTATCACAAGACCGAGTATTTTGATATTTCTGATAATGAGTTTGATGTTTCTCTCCTCGACGACCCTCGCGAGGATGACCCGATCTTTGAGGTATTCGATGTTTTCACTGATTTGTCTACATTACATACATCAGATATCGGCCTTTCTAGTGAGTCTCCTGATCATGACTTTCCATATCTATTCGAGACGGTGATTGATGTGGAGGATTCCCTGACAGATCCTTCCTTCTCCGTTTGACTTCTTTGGCTCTACCCTTTCACTCCATTCAAACCTTGAGCCGACGATTTCTCTTGTGCTATCGGAGACCGATTTTATCTTCCCATATCCTGACCTGGTAGTAGACACCTGCCTAATTGATTACCTTGGTGTCATCACTTACACTATTGATCTCGTTGTTGTTCTCCCACTGAGACTGCCACGACAGTACGGTATTCGCCTTACAGATTCCGTCCTGAACCTCGATACAGCATTATCCTAACATTTGCGCCCAGCTAGGGGCGTAAACTCTAGCGCTTGTTGAGAGGCACCTCAACATTGTCCTACTCACATCTGTATAGATCATTCTATCCATATCATACATTCTTTCTGTCCCACACCCCATCTCCATCTCATGATCATTCCATACTTAGGGTGTACTTTACCCTAAGGATAGGGGGTGTTAGACTTATGATTATTCTTTTGATTCTTTTTACTTCTATTTTGCTGCCTATACTTAGGGATATTTTACCCTAAGTATAGGGGATGTAGACTCTGTACATTCTACTCCTCGGTTGTCCCCTTGTGTACAGTCTTCTATACTTAGGGTTACTTGATCCTAAGTATAGGAGGACCACCGACCCCTATTGATTTCATTCTTTTATTCGTTGTTGTAGTATTCTATTTTTTCACTTTTCTATACTTCGCACGAGTTATGCCTTCCTTTACAGCTCTTTGATCACTATGAGGACATAGTTCGAGCTAAGTATAGGGGGGAGTCGTATATATTGTATATATACTTTAGCCATAACTCGTACTTTCATATCTTTAATATGGCTAAAATACTGTATAAATACTTGTAGAAAAACTACGAACTAATAAAAAGATGCAGATATTTCCTCAAAATTCTTTTTGTATATGCTGATTAATAAATCACGTCAAAATATTTTAAAAAATATTTTGAAAGAAGTTTGAAAATCTATCTTTTGAAAACTATTTGAAAAATGTTTGAAAAATATTTTTAACCTTTGTAAAAATATTTTGGTTTGTAAAATTTTTTTTCTTTGTGTGAAATAAAAAAGATTTTGTAAAACTATTTGCAAATGTTTGGAAAAATGATTGAAAAATTATTTTGGAAATCTATATATACTGTTTGAAAAATGTTTTGCAAAATAGTTTTCAAATGTGTATAAATGTTTGTAAAATTATTTGGAAAAATTATTTTGTACTATCATTTTCAAAATTATTTGTAAAATTATTTTCAAATAAATTTGAGGAATATATGCATCACAAATAAAAATCAAATAAAAAATCAAACTGTATATACCTGTATAAATTACTCAAGTTGTAAATCCCTTCTCATGACTCTTGTAAATAATTGCATCACTCCTGTGTAAATATGTGTGTATCTTCTCATCCCTAACTTTTTTTCCTAAAAATATATTGTGTATATACTTGTATATATTACAAAATGTTTACAAAAAATTTTTGCATGTGCATCATTTTTCAAAAATCCATAAAAATTTCAAAATTTTGAAAATTATTTCACAAAAAGATTTTGCTTTCTTTTCCTTGCATGTACATACTTTCTTGCATTTGCATGAGCATTATTCAGGATGATAGTGACATTTAAACTAAGTCTGGAATAAATTTGAAGAATGGAGCTTAGTTGGACCTTAATCCACTTAATTTCAGAGGAACCTTATAAGATTTGGAGTTAAGACTTTTCATGTCCTAGTGACTTAATTCTTTGAGTCCATAAGACTATGTTCACATGTCATCTTGATAAGTCTAAGTAGAATATTTAACAACACATGCATGATTCTTTCAGACTGTGGATTACCTTGGACAATGCACTCTACACGTAGCTCTTCATGGAGGAGGCAGTGAGGGGGGAAAATCTTTTGGCTTGGGGTAGCATACGAGGGTAGTACATCTAGGCGGAACCTCTCGTCCTCCTCTAGGGAGGGAAGTGCGTCTCAACCTGGTTTGGTATTGTTGAGGTGTAAAGACAGGATGCTGTGGGGTTGCAATATTGCTTCAAAAGAGGGATAGTCTACTGGCTAAAGAGGAAAAACTCCTTATGTACATGCTGTACCTTGTATATATTGTCAAAAAAAAGAAAGAAAAAATGCAAAATCTCCAAAAGTGAACAGGCCTGATAGAAAAATAAAATGCCTGCCGGAGTATATATACAAGTGAAAAAAACGAATAAGAGCTTCAAAGTCAAATATTTGTGAGCTTGCAGTGGGTGACATGGCTACACTGGTCATGCATCCAAGGATAGGTAACTACACTGGTTACCATCCATTCTCTTCTCCATCCCCTCTTCTTGAGCTGGCTGTACTTGAACTTAGAAGGGAATATCCCCGCTCCTCAAGGAAAGAGTTGCCAGACCGGGGGATTAGAGTTACCTTGTTAAGAGAGGTTGTTTCTTTGCTACTTTTGAGATGAGGATCTATATTTCACTTACACGTACAAGTAAGAACTCATAGTCATAAGAATTTGTGTATGTAGACTTGTTCTGATCTGACTGTTGAGGAGACCTGAATAGGGGTCTTATGGAACTTAGAGGCTGTAAGGTTTTAATTCCATTTCCCATTAAGGTTCCGACACACTAATGATCTAAAGGTCTGACAGAGCTCCATACTACATTTTTATGAAGATAAGTTTAAAATTCAATGTTGTTCTAACTTCTTTCCTTTTTCTTCTATTTATTTTTGTTTTCACTTATTTTCCAAATAAGTGTTTGCTAAGGGACTAGCAAAGGTAAAGTATAGGGGAATGATGAATCCACGATTCATCGCCTTTATTTTTTATTTTAGCCTCATTTCCTTAGTCAAATACCTGTAAATATCCATTAATTGCATAAAATTACCATTTTGCATGCATTTGTTAAAATTGCACTTTTAACACTTTTTGTACATAAATAAAAGAATAAAGAAGAAAAGAAAAGGAGGTATTTATGCAATAAATACAACTGACCCAAACCCTGAGAGAAGGTCAAGACATGACCTGATCGACCAAGAATAAAGTAGGGGGAGATAGGGTCTTCTGTCAAAAATCCAAAAATATTTTGTGAATATTTTTCATGTATATTTGTACAAAACTTACCATATTTTATTTTTACATAATTTGATCTCAAACTAATTATTTTTATTAGTAAAAGTTATAAATAAAAATGTGTTGTAAATAATAAAAATAAGAGTAAAATAAAATAATGTACATATTACAAATAATCATACCGAGAAAAGCCACAAAGCGATAATTGAAACACCAATTCCGGCTCCATACAAGCTCAAATTGAACCAAAATCACTTCCATTATACTATAAATTAAATTATCTTTCAAATGGCCGTAGTTTCATAATTTTTGGAGTTACGGTTAAAGTCGATTTTCTGGGGTGTTTCGTGCAACTTAACCATTATTTGTTGTACATATTTATTAATATTTATTTTTATATAATATATATAATGGTAAATATTGTTTTCATTAAAAATAAATTTAAAAAATTAAAATAAAATTGTTTTATAGAAAATTATTTCCTTATTTGTATATGTGTATATTGTATTATGTGTACATAATATGTGTATACGACTAACTTCCTTTTATAAAAATCACCAGAAAAATAAAATACCTCTCATTAATTAATTTATTTAATTTAATTACAAAATTCATTTTTAATTATTTATTTTATTGGATTTATTTGAATTAATTGATTTAATAATTTACCATGTATATTAGATTTGATTCTTTACCTTTAATGGCCACCATTATGGTGGTTAATTGAGAACTATTATTTATTTAATTAATTTAATTCCGAATTTCAAAATTTATTTAATTAATTAATTATTTTATTATTTTCATTAATAAAAATTTTCCCCATTATAGATACTTTCCATTTTTATTTTTGTTCTCTTTTTAATGGGCTCCTCCTCCTCATTCACTCTTTGATCAATCTTTGGAGAGAGGAGCCCGATCTCCGAGAGCAACTCGTTGCAGACGGGTGTCCAGCCTCCGATCCGATCGGTGATAGCGATTCGGTCATCGTCGAGGCCATCACAGTGTCCGATCCCAAGGTGAGATCCGATTTTAATTCTCATCATTTTTCGTAGGTAAACCATAGGTCTAATTTTTGTTCCTAATTTATTGCTCTTAGATCCTTAAAAAACCACAATATTTTATCACTACACAGTTTCTTATCCGATCCGATATCGAAATTTTCATCTCATTTTCTCGATCCGCACATGTTCACATTTCTATCTCACATAATCTGTCACCTCCGGTCATGCACGGTAACCGGAGCCACGGATCCATTCCTCCGCATCGCAAGATTCGATTCATTCATCAACTCCTTTTTCTTTATAAATAAATAAAATAATAATAATAAAATATTTGCTTTTCTCTCTATCATTTTGTTTTGCAGGAAAACATAAAAAAATAATAAAAAAGAAAAAAAACATAAAAACAAAAAAATAAAAACAAAAAAAAGTTGTATTCTCTCGTTTCTGTTTACATGTTTAAAAAAAACCTACAGGAGGACACGACTCGCGGCTGCGCCTCCACCAGGCGACCCGTCCCGTGCCACTGCGCGCGTGCGGCCGCTCTGCCCCCGGTCCACCCTCAGTCGCGGTCCCTTCCACCGGCGGCACTGCCGCCGTTCCGTCTCCGCCTGGCGCCGCGCCTACCGCCCAGGCGTCTCCTCCCTGTGCCTCACCCGGCGGCCCCGTGAGGCGGCACCGCCGCACGTGGCCTCGCGCGCAGGCCGCCATTCTCCTCCGCCCGAAGGACCTTGCCCGAGCCCTCGCCGACGCACGGCGTCAATCCCCGCCCCACAGAGCTCCTCTCTTCGCACCAACGCAGCGGTGCAACTTCGACTCCCTTCGGCAGCGGCCGTGCCTTAGACGCCCCTTGTGTTATTTGCTGTAAGAAGAAGAGATCTTATAGCTTTGGTTTTTAAAATAGAATAAGATTTGGCCAAATTGTAATCAAAGCCCCTGAAGGTTATCATATTTGCAAGACCACCCCCGTCCTCCAAAATATCACGTGCAAGGCATGCGCCTTAATGGGTAAATTGCATATTCTGCCCGTATCCTTATTTTCATTATATATTCATGCAGAAACTTTGAGAAATTACATTTCAGTCCTTGCATTTCAGACATAAACCTTGCATGTTCTTTTTGATCAAATAAATGTTTTATTCATCCAAAAATTCTTAGAAAATTTGTGTGTGCTCCTGCTATAGTGTTTATCATTGTTTAACTTTTTTATAACATTTCGTTGACGTTTGATATATTTAAAAAATTAAAAACTATGTCTTTTTAATTTCTCGAAATTAAAAAATTTGTAAAAATTCAAAAATTAGTCGAAAAATTCAAAAAAATTACTTTAGGTGTATTTTGGTGTGCTTTAATATCTGACCAGTTTTGTGCATTAACTCTTTATAAAAACCAAAAAAATGTAAAAAATAAAAATTTCTAAAAAAATTGTAGAAAATTATAGAAAAATCCAAAATTGTGATTTTAGTTTCTGATTGTAGATATTACTGTCTAGTTTATGTTAAAAATAATTTCCAGAATTATTGAGCTATTTAAGTATTTTTAAGTTGCAAAATACTCCTGGCTGTGCACTTTCTGCTCTGTTTTTCTCTGTTTTTTTCTATTTCATTTTTAGAAAATCACAAAAACATTAGAAAAATCCGGAAAAAAATTACCAAAAATATTTTAAAATATATAAAACCCAAAAATATTTTCTTTTAAATTTTCTGAGTATCTTTGATCATTTTGAAAAATACAAAAAGAGCGGTGTGTGTGTTTTTTTCATTTGTGCCTATTGTTCTTAACTAAAAAAATATATAAAAAAATTAAAAATTCAAAAACCACTAAAAATCATTTTCTGAAATTTGACTATACAATTTTTTTTGAAACGTGCTCCTTGTGTTCGACCCTGGTCGCTATACCAAGTAAAAAGAATCGCGAAAATCATTTACATTGTTTTTATTGATTTATCTTCTTTTTAGTGGTTTAATTATTTTTCTCGATTGACCGTGCTTGGTGATTTGGGTCACAACGATCATTGTTTATTATTTGCTTAACCCTGGTTGCCAGGCGTGTCATCATCCGCCTTGCCTGCCCAGATAGAACCCAACCCAAACAATCTGAAGCGGAAGTCAGAGCAGGTAGATTTGACCTAGCCCACCCTCCAATCACATGTATTCTCTGATGACTATCTTTACTGTGATGACGCTAATTTCATCTCTCTTAGGAGCGATACGATTCCAGTAGGTGGAGACTCTACTAGGCTCAAGGAAGATACCCCAGATAACACAAGCGAGCCTGTAGACGACATCGATGGCAGTGCTGAAGCCACAACCTTTGACAATGGAGATGGTAGTGCTGAAGCCACTCAGACTGAAGTGCAGCCAGAGCCGAACACCGATGTAGTTGCTTTACCATTCTTTATCTCTAGTGATGATGAGAGAAAATCACAAAAAAAATGTACAAGAGAGAAGATCTCGAAAAGAAATAAAAAGATAGTTGATCAATATGTCTCTCTTTCTGATACTTCACAGAAAGCAAGTCCCAATTTTACAAAAAATTTGCCTTCTTCTTCTGATCCTCCGATTGTACAGACTAACCCGGAGGATGTATAGATTCCATTTCCCAAAGCACTTTGCTTAGGAAAAGGCATTAAAAATGAAAATGCCAAAAAGATCCAAATGAATGATCTAACGAAAGAGATGCTCGATAAGTTTACGATCCAACTCACTCTTTCGGAAGCCTTGGCTCATGTACCTCTTTTTCAGAAAGGCTTAAAAAACGAACCACCGTCCACAGAATGAAGAGGAAGCGCAATAAATGTTCTGAGATCCATGTGCTGACCAAGGAAACCTGTAATGCCATCACAATTGACTCCCAGCCAAGAAATCAGATACGGGAGCACCGTATGTCAGATGTGAGATCCTCGATCAGACTTTTGATCGGACTCTATTAGATAGCGGATCTTCGATTAATCTCCTTCCATCTTCCCTACTCGACAAGTTCAAGTTCGGGCCTCTTCGACCAAGTCGAACGGTCTTGCAGTTTGCTGATAGATCGGTCAAGAGGCCTAAGTCTTTAATCAAAGACGTTATCGTCACCATTCAGGGTTTGCAATTCCTTGTGGACCTCATCGTGTTGGACATGGCAGTCCCTAAATGTGTGACCGATACCCCAATCTACCAGGACGACCTTTTCTAGCGATAACGAAGGCCGTTTCCGACTATGGTACTGGGAAGGTGTACTTTCGCATCCTGGGTGAAAGTATACATATAGAGACGATCCAAGACAAGAATTCCAAATCAGCTGGATCAGAGCGAGCATCTGATGAAAAGCCCGACACTCATCACGATTGTGACTCCGTACAAACCGATGATGAGGTTGTCTGAGCTGAACCA
The DNA here is from genome assembly GCA_037367405.1 of Ottelia alismoides. Classification (NCBI taxonomy): domain Eukaryota; kingdom Viridiplantae; phylum Streptophyta; class Magnoliopsida; order Alismatales; family Hydrocharitaceae; genus Ottelia; species Ottelia alismoides. Next base: position 11,689 of record JAZKJV010001829.1, on the reverse strand, counting down.
AGTACCCAATCTTTCATTCCACCTTCAGTCGAAGCCGAGATTCAGATATCAGATGATGGGAGATTGGAGAGCACAATCCTAGAGCCGAATAGCAACAATCTTGACGAAGACGATTCTGAAAATTTTTCAGGTCATTCATACTTTCTTTATCCCTCTGAGTTCGAAGTGAACCATCAGAACTGTCGGTCACCCGCATATCATTCAGATTCCGCAGATGCTGATTAGCAGTGCTTCGCTAAATTCTTATCACTTCAGACTCCATATTCAGAGCCTACAACCAACCTAGAGACTGAATCTAATCAGAATATCCAACAATCTCCAGATCTTTCTGATTTAGAGCAGGCAGAGTTCACGCACATCGATCTAGCAGCCTACACCCATGCTCTAATCAAACCCGCTCTTCCTATTCCTTCTCCCTCTGAGCTCAAACCGTTGCCTTAGAGCATGAAATACCGATTCCTTATGGTTGAATCCAAAATGTTTCTGGTCATCATCTCTTCCAATCTGACCGAAGATCAAGAATCCTTTCTGATGGCGATTCTTGAGAAGAACCGCAAGGCAATCGGGTGGTCAGTAGCCGATCTCTATCGGATTAGCCCGGCTCTGTGCTCTCACCACATCTTTTTCGAGGATGACGCCAAGCCATCTCATGAGTTTCAGCGCAGGCTGAACCCGAATCTTCGAGAGGTGGTTATGAAGGAAATATCCAAGTTGTAGAGTGTCGATTTTATCTATCTCATCTCCGACTCGAAATGGGTTAGTCCTTTGCATGTGGTACCCGAAACGACGGGTATCATGACAGTGATAAACGGGGACAGAGAGGAGATCGATACCTGGGTACCGACTTCTTGGCACGTCTGTGTGAACTACAGACGTTTGAATCATGACACCAAGAAGGATCACTTCCCGCTACCGTTCATCGATCAGATCATCGAACGGTTAGCCGAGAAGAGCCATTATTGCTTCCTTGATGGGTACTCGAGATACAATCAAATGGCCATCGCTCCAGAAGACCAAGAAAAGACTACATTCACCTATCCGTTCGGAACGTACGCTTTCAAATGGATGCCCTTTGGATTATGTAATGCTCCGACTACATTTTAGAGGAGCATGCTTTCGATATTCGCGGACATGGCGGGAGATATCTTGGAGGTCTTCATGGATGATTTTTTGGACTATTGTCGATGATTTCGATTCCTGCCTTTCTAGCCTAGACCACGTGCTTCAGAGGTGCACAAAGGTTAACCTCATGCTTTCTTGGGAGAAGAGTCATTTCATGATGACTCAGTGGACAGTCCTTAGTCACATCATCTCCAACCGGGGCATGGAGCTGGATCCGGCTAAGGTGGATATTATAAAGAAACTCAATCCACTATCCAATCTGAAACAGCTACGGTCTTTTCTCGGGCATGTCGGTTTCTACCGACGTTTCATACGAGACTTCAGTAAAATTGCTCGACCGTTGTCTGATATTCTCGGGAAAGACACCGAGATTATCGTAGATGATAAGTGTCTTTCGGCATTTGAAACTCTCAAGAACATGGTTGTAGAGGCTCCTCTCCTTCAACCACCCGATTGGTATCTCCCATTCGAGATCATGACGGATGCCTCAGATTTTGCTGTTGGGGCTGTGTTGGGACAGAAGAGGGATAGCCTTCCATATGCCATACACTACGCTAGCAAGACTTTGGATTCCACGCAGAGGAATTAAACGGTTACAGAGAAAGAAATGCTAGTCGTAGTACTTACCTTAGACAAATTTAGATCCCACATCTTAGGCTCAAAAGTCACAATCTTCATTGATCACACTGCCATCTGGTACTTAACGGACAAGAAGGATTCGAAGCCGCGTCTGACCAGATGGATCCTTCTACTTCAGGAGTTTGACATTGTTATCAAGGATAAACCTGGAGTCAAGAATGTGGTGGTGGATCATCTCTCCCGACTAGAAACACTTGAGACTTTTGAGTTTGATACACCCATCACGGAGACCTTTCCCGGCGAGGCGATTCTTGTTGTCGCCTCGCTTCCATTGTATGCCGACATTGTGAACTTTCTTGTTGCTAAGAAAGTTCCACAAGGTTGGTCCAGACAGAGGCTTGAGACTTTCCTCGCGAAAGCCAAGTCTTACCATTGGGAGGATCCGGTCTTTTATCATGAAGGAGCGGATTCCGTCTGGCACAGGTGTATTCCTCAGGAGGAATTCCAAAGTGTCTTCATGTATTGTCACCGATTTAAAGCTGGAGGACACCATTCAGGGAAGAGGACAGCACAAATGGTGCTCTAATCCGGCCTCTGGTGGCCTACGCTCATTGCGGATGCCCACACATTCGTAAAGAGATGTACTGACTGCCAGAAGATGGGCACTGGCGGACATAGAGATATGATGTTGATGCAGCCGATTCACTTCTTTGAGGTTTTCGACACATGGGGTATCGACTTTATGGGTCCATTTCCAAAAAGTCAGGGGTTCGGGTATATCTTTTTAGCTATGGATTATTTGAGTCGTTGAGTAGAGGTTATTCCTGCCTGAGCTGCGGATGCGAACATGGTTTGCAAATTCTGAGAAAACACATCATTACGTAGTTCGAGGTTCCTCGTATTCTGATCTCGGACAGGGGTAGCCAATTCATCAACGACAAGGTAAGAGCACTTGCTAACGAGTTCGGTATAGACCATCGGGTTGCTACTCCATATCATTCTCAGACGAATGGTCTAGCCGAAGTCTCGAATAGGGAGATCAAGATGATTTTACAGAAGGTTGTTCGCCTAGACTGAAAGGATTGGTCGCAGCTTTTGGACTCGGTTCTTTGGGCCTATAGAACATCCTTCAAGACTCCATTGGGCACATCTCCCTTTCGACTTGTTTATGGCAAGCCATGCCACTTACCTGTTGAAATGAAGCACAAATCCTTGTGGGCAGTGAAGGAAGCGATTTTTTGTCTAGATGATTCGGGAGATCAAAGGAAAATTGAACTGGTAGCCCTAGAAGAGATGAGAGATCAAGCTTTCACGAGTAGCCTGTATTATAAAGAGCAGATGAAAGAGTGGCATGATTCTCACATCAGCCACTAGCAGCTTGAGCCTGATCAGAAAGTATGGCTATTCAATGCGAGACTGAAATTGTTTCCAGGGAAACTTCAGAGCAAGTGGAAAGGCTTGTATCTTGTGCGAAAGGTGTATGACAATGGTAGCATCCATATATCTGAGTTGTCATCTGATTCCACCTTTTGAGTCAACGGTCAGCGGTTGAAACCCTTTCGCGATCATGAACCGCCGATAGTTGAAGTTTCCCCAATACATTTTGTATGAGACGATCTTCTCATTCGTATACTCTGTATCTTATACCTGATTTTCAACGATCGTCTTGTATATTTTTAAATTTCATCCTTTCTTCTTACCGATTATCTTATACCCTTAGGTTTATATAGTTTTGCTATACTTAGGATGTGCTTTATCCTAAGTATAGGGGGTATAGACACCGTGTTGTTCTTTTCGTTCTGTTCGATCACCCTTGTTGTTGCTTATACTTAGGGTGTTCTTTACCCTAAGTATGGGGGGGGGGGTAATCTCGTTCATTTCCCTTTTTGATCATCGTCGGTTTTTGTATCGTCATTTCCCTCGCTTGTCCCTCATCTTTTGATTTCTGTCTCTATACTTAGGGATATTTTACCTTAAGTATAGGGGGGACAAGCTGAGCCGTTGAGTTGTATACATTCTCTTGACCTCGATCATCTTCGATTTTGAGTCTGCTATTCTTCGGATCACTTGATCCTAAGTATAGAGGAGATGATCGACTTCTATTTATTCATTCATTATTCTTTGAGTCATTGTAGTATAGGTTCTTTTCATCGATCTATACTTAGCATGAGTTATGTCTTCCTTAGTCGCTTCTTTGGTCACTATGACGACATAGTTCACGTTAAGTATATGGGGATGTCGTATATATATGCTATATATATTTTAGAAGACATAACTCGTACTTTATTGTATTTTTAATAATAAGGCTTCTTAAAAGTATGGTGTACAATTTTATAAAAAATGGCTTAAAATTTGTATATAAAAAATGTTGTAAAATTCTTTAATAAAATCCTTAAAAATTTGAAAAATAAAATCCTCATAAAAATCTTGTATAAAAGCCGTATAACTTGTATATAAAACTGGTATAAAATCCTTTGTAAAATGCACACAATTTGTGTAAAATTTATGTAAATCAAATTAATCCACTAACTTTTTCAAAAAGATCCTTAAAAATTGAAAAGTTTAAAATCCAATAAAAATTTGCAAAATCCTTTAAAAATCACTTAAAACACTTAAGCTGAAAAATTTATCTCATAAAAAATTGTTGCATTCATTAGCATTTTTCAGAACATGTTTGATTCTTGAACCACATTGATCTAAATCCGAGAGATGGAGCTTGGTTTAGGTCTTAATCCACTTAATTCTAAAGGGACTTTATTAGGAACGAGAATTAAGACTCTTCAGGTCTTATAGACTTAATTCTTTGGGTTTCATGAGATCATGTTCGGAATTCAACTTGAAAGTGCCTAAGTAGGACACCTGGTATCATCCGTTTAACTCTTCTCCATTTGAATCAATTTTGAACTCATGCACTCTACATTTAGCTCGACCTGCCTAGGGCTGTGAAGGGCAATCCATTTTAGTGGTGCATTTCCATCCTTGTCTGGCGGTGATGATGTCTAAATACGGGAGAGATTGAGGTTGAAATAAAGCTTCAGATGAGGGAAGGATGTGCTGGCACAATTTTTCTAAGACCCGAAAAAATAGACGGAATGAAAAGATTCTATATTCGTCGGGGCATAAAAGACCTATGCAGTGCAACAATCGTTACTACCAAAAAGAAGCCAAATACACCAAATTCTAAAAATGACCACAATGGTCCGAGCTTCAGAAAAGCATGCATGTCTTCGTGGAGACTTGGCTAAATTGGCCAGGCTTCACATGAGATGTGATTACACCGATCACACTCCAGTTCTTTTACAATTCTTCTACTTCTTTCTATATTCGATTGTGGACACAGCATGACCTGCCCTCAGAAGGAAATACCTCCCTCCTCGAGGATTGAGTTGCTGGACAAGGGCCCAATGGAGTGTGTAGCTGGATGGGCAGTTTCTTCGCTTCTCTAGAGCGGGAAGAGCTAACACTTTTCACACACAGTCAAATTACTTTCAAAGACGAAAAGTTCACGTGATGAATAGGTGGATCTGAGATGGCTGTAAGGTGGATCTGGATAAGGATTTGTGGAACTTGAGGGTTGTCGAGGCTGAAATCCTAAATCTTATAGAGTCCCGACACACTAATAATCCAAAGGTCTAAATCCAGGCTCCAGATTTCGGGTGAAGTGAGAATTGGTTTAAAGAAACAATCACGTTCTAAGTTCTTTTCTTTTTCTTTTTGATGGCACTTATTTATAGAATAAGTGTTTGCTAAGGGACTAGCAAAGGTAAAGTATAGGAGAATAATGAATCCATGATTCATTGGCTTTTTCTCTTTCATTTTGGCTAAAATCCTTGGTAAAATACATGTAAATATCCACAAATTCCAATTAATTAACATTTTAATCACAATTATTAATATTATATATTTAACACTTATTTTTATCAAAATAAAAGAACAAAGATAAAAAGAAAAATAAAAGAAAAGAAGGATGTATATAAAAGATATACAGACTGATCCTAACCCTGAGACCAGGTCAATGTTAATCGGGTCGACAAAAGAAATTAATAGGGGGTGATAAGGATCATAACTTAAAAAATATTCAGAAAATAAAGACCAAAAATATAAATTATCCATTTTACATAGTATAAATACTTCACCTATTTTATTTATCATCAAAGCTATCTCAAAACAAAACACTTCTTTTATAAAAAATTGTTCATAAAAATATATATTACTTTATAAAAATATCAGAAAAATATTCGGATAAAAGCGGTGAGTTTCGATTTTTTGGACCCGTTGTCTATACGTACTATATGTATACACTTCTCTGATTTTTCATTAAAAAACCGTAAATTCGATTAACTTAATTCTTTTCCCTAAAATCATCTAAAATTATATATAAAATTATAAAAATAAGAATAACGTAAAATACCAATAAAATCCAGAGGCCTGAAGCCGCTACTTTTTTCGTCCGAGCCTCAAAACTCGGCCGTATGAACTCCGAATTAAGCAAAATCGGTCCCTAAAATTATATTTTTCAATTTTCTACAAAATGACACTAGTTTTGCTAAAATCGGAGTTAATGCAAAAAATGCAGTTTTTGGGTTCGTATTGGTATGTTGTACAATACACCGTAACTTATATTATTATTTAATGCCTTAATCCTTTATTTTTATTTCAAAATAATATTTTATTTATTTTTTTATTAAATTATTTAATTATTTAATTTATTTATTTAATTAATACTTACTTAATTAATTACTTAAATATTTTAATAATCATATTAAATTATTAATTATTTATTTAATTACAAAATTATTATAATAATTAATAATTATTAATTTAATCATCTAATTTAAATTTTTATTATTAATTTTTATGATTCTTTCTCTCTCTCTCCAACTTTCCCCATTCCCTTTCTTTCCCCCGCCTTTCTTCCTCTTCTCCTATTGCACACGCCACCACCTACCTCGTCTCCTCCTCTCTCACCACAACCATTGGTCGCTAGGGTGGTAGCCCAACAACCTCTGGTGACGGGAGCCACCGCCGTTGACCACACCCGGCGACGTGCTCTCCAAGTCACCTCTGCCTATATATAGGTCCGAGCCCCGATCCGTTCAAGTATCTGCCATTAGGAACTTCTCCAATTTTCTCCATCAAACTCCGGAGTGTGCACGAGAGTGAGTGACAGCAACCCTCAACACTCCCCGTCGAGCGATGCTGTGGAAGGGAGATAGATCCGGCGAGATCGTAGTTACGTTGAAGCCTTGCTCGTCGCACGTGTACAGTCTCCGCGAAGCGCCATCGCGTCGAGGCCATCATCCACGTCGGAGCTCTGCCGAGCTCCAGCAATCATAGGCGATGTTCCATTTTCCACACTTTATATGTTAGATCCCTTCTAATCTCCTCTCCTTCTCTCTCGGGTTTCTCCTCTTCCGATTTCTCTTCTCGTCCTCTCTCTTCTTGTCACAAATTCCCCATTCTCCTTCGTTTTTTATTTAAATACATTTTTGATTATCAACTTTTCCTCCTATTCCATTACTTCGTGCTAGACTATCCAGTATCACATATCCAATCTGATTTGAGTCGAGGTGTTGTCCTTGAGTTATTTTAAATTCTGGAGGGGAGGATATCCTCATAGGCATTTGGAGCCGATTAGATTTGGGAATGAACACATGCATAATCCTTTCTCTAGGATAGACCATTACGTGGAGAGTGCGCAGCTACAGGAACTATGCCGCTACCACAGATAATCAAATCTAGCTGCGAATCGAAACCTAGAGACGTGATTGAATTGTAAAATCTATAGATCATCACCGCCTGAAGGGTTCTCTTCAGATCTGAGTATACCGTAGTCGGCCGATGTTGCACGGGCGTCGTCGACCATCAAGTGCGTTTTGGCATCAACTCCACCGCTTGTGGTGGTCACGCGTGTCTCATGCGAAGCGAGGAGATATTACTCGGACATTTTGCATAACAACCCCGATGTGGTTTCGTTATTTTCGAATAGGTCCTCTCCAGCTTGACCACGTGATAGAGCATGTGCTCTTAGGCATTTTTGCACTCGCACCCCTACATTCCTTGTAAATTGCGCACATACTCCTGAAAACTTATATACTACATATACATATATAATACATAATAATAAAATTTCAAAATAAAAAAACATAATAAAAACATAAAAATACCCTATACTATACTATATACAATATTAAATAATATACTTTTTAACTTTAATAAATCATTTAAAATAAAAATAGCAAACTTTAAAAATGCTTAAAAATTTTTTAAAAATACCCTTAAAAATCCTATAAAAATTACCTTTCATATATTTTACTATATTTTACACATTAAACCAAAATTCGAATATTAAATTCAATAAAAAATACAAAACACATAAAAACTTCAAAAATTCATAACCAACTCAAGAAAAATCCCCTAAAAACGCACAACATAACGTTTTAAAGGTAATTTCATCTACTTTTAAAAAAAATAAAATAAAAATACTTTCACATTATTTTCAATCTTAAAAATAAGAAAAATGTCACTGTTTTCACTAATAAAAATAATTTTTCATCATTAGAAATAAACCAAACTTCATAAAAATCTTAAAAATTCTTTTCAAAATTCATAAAAACAAAAAATAAAAATAAAAACAAAAAATAACAAAATAAAAATTAAATAAAAATTAAAAATATTTTCTAAAATAAAAAATTCACAAAAATACATAAAGTTCACAAAAATAATATAAAATTTCTTAAAAATTAAATAAAAATTCAGAAAAAGTTTTAAAAAATAAAATAAAAGTTAGGGAATCGTTTAACCTTAGTTTTTCTATAGTTTACCTCTTGTTTAACAACAGTTTGCCTCCCTGAGTTTGGCACTCCCATACTTGACACTATAGATATTGTTTAGGAGTATAAATAAAATGAGAAGATTAATCCAGCTTAATCTTTTCTAACAAAACCACCCGATCGATACAACGACTGTAATTATTTATGTCTCTTTTGCAGGAGTTCAAAAGCAAGTCGGGTGATGCGTTTTTCAAAGCCTCTTCTTCTATTTATCAAAATTATTGATTAATTCTTGAGTGATTGAATTCATCTGGTTAGGTCTTCGTATTCAAACTTTAATGAATGAGACATAAATAATGTGCAAATATATAATGCAAACACAATGATGGAAAGACAAAATAATATGATGATGTAATTTTGTTTGGTTTTAAATGCAACTAAAAAAGATGCAATGTGAATTATATGCATGCAGATGATTATGTATAGATATAACCTATATTGAGAAATAAAATAAATGCTGACTTCAGTGACGAATGGAGCATCAAAAATGAGATCAAGCATCTATTAATTTCAAAGATTTATAGAGCAAATGAAACTATATATCATTAAAGATTAGCACATTTATGTCAAATCAAGAATTAAATTATGCCATTAAATAGAGAATAAAAAAAGTAACACAATGAAACTGAAATCATTCAATTTGGATTTAAAATGCTCAAGTTATGCTAAATGGAATGCAAGGGCATAATTGTAATAGAAATGCATGAAAAAAATTGATAAATAGCACGAAAATGCCTCTACAGGGGCATTTTTGCAAGAATTGAAAGTCGGAGGGGCCCCTGTATAACTTTCCTTTATACGTGGGGGCCTTTTTGCAATTTTGTAAAGTCGTCGCAACCCCTGTATAAAATACACCAGGCGTGCCCCTTTGGCACGCGCCTGGGGACCTCGATGAAGAAGGCTGAGGGTATACCTGCAAATAACCCCGCCGCATGCGCATAGCACACATGCGTAGATTGGATCGGAGGCAGGATGAGGCTTGGGTGACATGTGGCTTGTCTTGAGAGCTTCGTCATGTGGTTTGGGTGCCCGAATATCCTTGCCTCGGAGTAGTGATGTGGTTGCTTATGAATCGTCCGATCGTGAGAATCGAACAACGATTATGCGATGCATTCCTCATCTCTATTGTATGTTGCGGCGGACTTGGCTGTGATCCAACGATGGGCTTGGAGCTCCTCCACCTCCCTTCGTGCATGCTAGAGCTCTAGGTAGATGCCTGGAGTGTTGGCGATGAAGATCCTATGGAGGAGAAGGCGCGGGAGGTCCAGGAAGGGGTTGGTGATGGACCCTCGTCGGATATCCAGCTCTTGAATGGAGCTTTTTGTAGAGCTCCGAAAATTGAGGGAGTTAGGACATGCAATTGGTTTGCAATAGCCGTGGTGGGTGCAAGGAGTGTGTGGGCTAAAGGGAAGGGAATGGAGGGTTAATGGAGTGAAGAAGAGGAAACTCGACGTGGGTTCTCCTCCACCATGGGAGGAGGAGAAGGTCGGAAGTGGTGGAAGGTCTTGATGGAGAGAGGATGTGATCCGGACTCTCCGCGAAGGTCGAAGGAGTCCGGCGAAGGTGATGGCAAGGTGAATCAATGGTGAGGGTGGTTGAGTGCATGGAGAAAATTATGAGAAAATAAAGGATAGATGTGTACCTGATCTGGGAGGTGATTTGGCAGGCGGTTTTGGCTTGGGCTGAGGACCCGAGCTATCCCTGGGTCGTCCCACGACAGGCCAGCCGATCCTCGATGCTCAGTAGATACTGGAGGCACTGTGACATGGCGAAGTCACCATGGGTTGACACCGTAGAAGAGTCGCCATTGCCTCACCAATTTAGCCACTTCGTTGTCACCGAAGTGGCGAGGGAAGCTGGACTACAGCTCCTTGATTGGTGGACAAGGTGAAAGTACGATGAATGTGGCGTTTATATAGGTGGCGATTACGTGACGAAGGCTGTGATTGTAAGGGCTGACGTGAAGGCGTGGAGTGATGAAGGAATGTATTTATGGAGGCACGAAGATGGTGGATGAGAGTCCTACGTGGGGCAAGCGTTAGGATCGAAAATATTGAGAGGTGATGAGACTAAAAATAGAAGGGAGGTGATGGTGGAGTGGGTGTCGAGTGTTACTGAAGGTAGGAGATGAAGCCCCATCGTTGGATCGAGTGATCCAATGGCTGAGATCGAGGCACGGTGAAGGGCTTGGATATGATTGGAGGCGAAAATCAAGCAGTGGGGATGTGAGTGGAGGCAAACGGTTGAGATCTGATCAGGGATCAGATCGGACGGCTGTTGGGGCGACACTGGGGAACGTTGGTGATGAAGTGTTGGGTCATGAGAGAAGGGGATATGTGGAGATCAGAAGGCCACATGATCAATAGTCATCCTATGGTCAAAATAAGGGCGGTTGAGTGCGACTCAGATCAGATCAGGAAGAATGATCTGACGGTTGAGAGGAGATGGGAGATGAGCATCTGTGATTGAGGTGGGGAGAAGGTGATCCAAGGGTGGAGAACATTGCTTGGTGGTGGAGAGAGATGCGGCCACATTGGTGGCCCAGAGTGCGCCATGTAGCTGCTCTAGAAAATTCAAAAAATAGAGAAAATAAAGAAAATTTAGAAAGAAACTATAGGAGAACGAATCAACAAAAAGTCAAAACATGAAGTTATAGATCTCGATGAGATCTACAAGTTTCATGTTGACAAAAAGTCAAATGAGGCCATTTGTAAAAAGAAGAATTTTCGCAAGCATTTTTAAAGACCTAAAAACACTTATTTTAAGGGGTTGATATTTTCTTTGTATTTTTATTTCGTTTAAATCCAAAAGAAATATATCAAATAATTATTTTTAGGGATTTTTAATAAAATAGCAAATAAAGAAAATGTTAATAACATTAGGGTTAAATATTTAATGTCAATTATACACAGATTATTACAGTATAATACAAGTTATATTAGTAAATTAATGTTGGCTTTTATTGAATTGTTTAAGATAGGAGAATAAGGCATGGATTTTATAATGTTGTATCTGGAATTCATCATCCTCATATACTTATACTAAGCTCGCCCTTGAGCATCTAAAGAACGAAGAAGCTAGATTAATTCCTGACATTGCATGTGAATTTTCAAGGTACAATTAATTGAAAACCCTCAAATTGAGTAATCCTAATA